>VBSM01001562.1:10183945-10220563 GCA_008086735.1 Cheirogaleus medius
AAAAAAAAAAAAAAAAAAAAAAAAAAGTAGGAAAACAGTTTTCCTAGGTATGTTTATTTTTTTAAACTGAAAGCATCTACATTATTCTGATTATAAAGTAATACAGATAATATTTAAAAAGTTAAAAACAAAAGTGAAAAATAGTATAATTTCATTACCTAGAGATAACATTGTTTACATTTTGATACATACCCAAATATATTTTTTCATAGTATATATGTTGCTCCTTTTTTTCATGTGAGGACATTATCATCATAATCATCCCATATCAACAATATATATCTGACTTCTCATTTTTAATTGCTATATATATTTCATTATATGACACATGTCTAAAAATGAACTAAAAACTCCTGTTTTAAGAAGAAAGTAAGCTATATCATCATTGTTTACCTTTCAAAGAATGATTTTTTTAGCCTTTATAATTAGGCAGAAATCCCACTGATTTCACTGAAAAATTACCCTGTGTAAAAGGCTATCAGTTAAACTGATACAGCCAGCATTATTTCTAAGTATTAATGAAATCACATTAAAACAAAGTTAGAAGTAAACGAAGATTTGCTGAGGGTGATATTACCTTTTGTGTTGTTCTGTACCCTTGCTCTTTCCAGGTTTCTCAGTCTTATAAATCACACATCTCTCGCTCTTACTCCTTGCTCTTCATGAGCCAATATTGGCCCTTGACATTCACAGCCTTTCCAAAGCTCCAAACTGACAAATACACTAATTTCCTCTTTTACATACAGTGCAGAATAACTGAAATGTAGTAACGCATTCTTTAAGTGGGCCTTCCAGGTACTTGCATAGTAGAATTAAATGCAGAACTAAGGAATTTAATATTTTTTGTCACTGAAATAAACTTGAGGCTACATTACTAAACTTTTTTATTATACAAAGAAGTGATTATGTAGTTAAAAGATTCAAATATTTGCCCCTTAACATCCTGGATTTAGTAAATGATAGAGCAAATCTAACTTAATTGTAAACTCTGCTATATTGCCACGGGTAGAAGAATCAGTCTGTTTTTGGCCACTATGAGTCTGAAAACTCCATGCTCCTCCTTGGATATGGATATATTCAAAGCAAGTTACTTCCCGTGAAGACATATTTTAGCTACATCAAACTCTTTGGGGCCTATAGCCCTTGTCTCCAGTAAGCTTTAGTAGAGTGTGGTCTGACGCTGATGATTTTCCTGTTAATAACAACAAAATTACCTTCTCGGAACACTATTCACTCAGAGTGACAGTTTGTTCCATAGTCGTTTTCCCCACCTGTTGCTTCACTGAAATGTTTGCAAAGTCCCCTGGCTTTGACTTGAACCACATTTTCACTAAAAGATGTGTTTCTTGAGTGTATCCCTAGACTACAACTTAACTGCTTGTGAAAACCATTTTCAGCTTTTGCTAATTTTCTTTTATGACTTGAAGTTTTTGCCTTGGTTGGAGCATTCCCTAAAATTGTTTAATAAATCATGTTTTCTAGTTTCACAATCAAGCACCTGGTAGACTCGACATCATATATCTATTTAAGTCTACATCATATGTCTAAGTCAACTCAGAATTCCTCGTTTTGTTCTTTCTCTCTCCCAAAACTTGTATTTTAGATATTTTCACTTTTTCTTCACCTCCATTGCCAGAACTAATAGTCATTTTTCTTTTAGATGATGTTTCTCATGCCACCAAAAATGTTTTTATCATTTTGTGAGTGTTACTACATACACAATAAAGCTGTGTTTTGCTGTGTTAGGCTAGGCCTAACTCACTAAGTGACTACTCCCTAAGAATGAGGGAGCTCAAAATTAGCAAAATGCCAACTCACTGCCCTCATGATCCTCTGGGTGGTTCAAGAGTGAAGGAAACTGAAAACTGTAAAAAATTTGAGAATGCAAAGTATCATATGTGTTATATATAGATATACATATAAATCCATACTCTCTATAGCATTTTGTTTGTTTCTTCCTTAGAGAAGTGGAATGGGCATAGGTTAACTGAATCCCTTTGAAAAGCATTAAAAATATCTGCTTGGTTTTTTCTTAAGCACATTCTCTAAAAGTGAAAAGAAACAGATTTATTATCTTACAGAAAAGAAAGTTTCTGTTAAGATACAACTATGGGATTTCTACATGTTTCTGTAGACAGTTCAGGCTTCTTTTGACATCATTTTTAATAAACAGCAATACAATCCCGGATTACTTGAGTAAATGAATGCATTTGCAACATTCATTTGGCACCACATTCTCTTGATGATTATGGCATTTGATATGTTCTTTTCTGCCCTCTTTGTCAGCCTGGTTCTTCATGTCAATCTATAGTCTTTTATGTGGTTAACTTGACAGATGCAGGAAATTGCTGCCAAGCTTTGAAATGAATTTTTTCAGCAGTGGCATCTGGGTATCAGATGGTCCTCTTGGCTGGCCTCTTGTCTTGCTGCATGTTGGTTTTAGTGGGGTCTGGTGTAGCATCACCTGTTGCTGTGCTCCCTTTTCCTCCCATATGTCCATTTCCCGTGATTCATGGATGAATGTGAAAATAAAAGCTCTAGTTCTGTCTTTATTTGAGAAAAAAATCTACAGAAATATGTTAGGAGGTGCAGAGTTCTCTCTCTGACAAAGGGATACTTCCCTTTGGCTGGCATGCCTATCAGCTAATAATTTGGTTACAAAGACCAAGTTTTTAAAGACATTTTAAAATGAAAGGCAAGAAGGATGCTGATTAATTAGTGGAAGTGCCAAAACTGCTCTATTTCCTTTGGTTTGCATTAAACCAAGATGCTCCCATTGTTGTACAACACAATCAGGGGGAGATTATATTTTCGTTTTCATTATATATTTGTACATTTCCAAGCTAGCTTTCTAAATTTAAAAAGGAAATTATTCTCTCTGAAAGAATTATTTCGTGCACTTCCTGCAAACTAGAATCCCACTGTTTACATTTGTATCATATTTTTCAAACACTCAGTAAGAGCTCTAGGAAATCGCTATCATGAGGAAGGCCTCCCTCATGTTATTAAGCTGTAGTGAGCTCGGACCCTGAAACAGTTTTTAGGTGTGCTAAAAAACACAAGCCCTACTTTCAGGGCCCCAGCGCCTGCCCTCCTCTCATGTTCATCTCACAGCAATGGGCAACTCTTACATTTTTCATTCTCTCTCAGCAGCAACTTTGCAAAATAGCTCCAAAGGCGCCATTTACATTGTACTTCCTCAGAGGCAGGGGCCTGAGTGGTTAGGTCCTTCACTGTTCTATATCCTCACCCTAGAATGACTAGAACAAAACACTCCTCAAATTGCTTGACATTGTCCTTCAAAGCTGTGGTCCCTAACCCCCAGCCTGCCGACTGGTACCAGTCTCTCCAGCCTGTTAGGAACTGGGCCACACAGCAGGAGGTGAGCGGTGGGCGAGCAAGCAAAGCTGCAACTGTATTTACAGCTGCTTCCCCATGGCTCACACCACCACCTGAGCTCCGCCTCCTGTCAGATCAGTCACAGTCTCCCATCAGCCCCACATGGGACTGTCTAGTTGCAGGAAAACAAGCTCAGGGCTCCCACTGATTCTGCATTATGGTGAGTTGTATAATTATTTCATTATATATTACAATGTAATAATAACAGAAATAAAGTGCACAATATATGTAATGTGCTTGAATCATCCCAAAACCATCCCCACCCCCAGGCCCCCAGTCTGTGGAAAAATTGTTTTCCACAAAACTGGTCCCTGGTGCCAAAAAGGTTGGGACCACTGCTTTAAAGTAACCAAAACTAAAGTTCTATTCCGTGGAACTACATCTTCCAAAATGTTCTGTAAAAGGTCCAAGAGACCATATTACGGCCCTGGTAAAGCTTCTTCTTGTGATTTTTTGGTTATGCTGACACCAGGATATTTCTCTTTCCACTCTTCAGCTCTTACAAATGAAACTCTTTCCTCAGTTACCTGCAAAAAAGTTTCCAGAGTCATATTCATCAAAAAAACCAAGTTTAGACATTTTGGTGAACTATAGCATTGCCCCAACTAAGCTGACCCAACAACGGGTATCACTGAATTGGTAACAACACCCAGGAGGAAAGGTTCTTAGGTGGCTATCTCCCATTTTCTCCTCAGTATTATCTCTTGCACTTTTATAATTTGGCAGGAATAAGCAGAGAGGAAAAGATGTACAACTGACTTTAAGAATCTTTTTCTTAATAATAAGACAATTAACAACATAAAATAGCAGAGAGAAAACATTACCATAACAAATAGCAACAAATACTCAATATGTTTCACATTCCAGGCTATATGAGCTTTCACGTTAACTACAAATTGCTTGAAGTTTGACAAAACTGCCTCTAAGCCAGTCAAAATTATTCTTCTAGAAGAATTGGTAATTTCAGCCCATGATCATAATAACAAATTTAACTACTATATTTATTTTAAAATTATACTTATTAAATTTAATTCTAAGGCATGTTTCAGTGATATATATTTCATTATTGAGAAGTCATTCTGTAACTTTTATTGATTGCTTATTGTGTGCCAATGATCATGCTAAAAACTATGGGAAGTATTGAGAAATTATATGATAACTTGTCTGCTTTTAAGAAACATATAGTTTGGCTGGGAGCAGTGGCTCACATCTGTAATCCTAGCACTCTGGGAGGCCAAGGCGGGAGGATCATTTGGGCTCAGGAGTTCGAGATCAGCCTGAGCAAAAGTGAGACCCCATCTCTACCAAAAATAGAAAAAATTAGCTGGGCATGGTGGCACCTGCTTATAGTCCCAGCTACTTGGGAGGCTGAAGCAGGAGGATCACTTGAGCCCAGGAGTTTGAGGTTGCTGTGAGCTAGGCTGATGCCAAGGCACTCCATCCCGGGTGACAGAGCGAGACTCTATCTCAAAAAAAAAAAAAAAAGAAGAAGAAGAAACATATAGTTTTATTGAGGAGCCTTGAAACATAATGAGTACAAAAGAAAAATTTATTGTTTAACCACTAGAATGTTATAATAGCACCTTAACATTTACTGGGTGCTTATTATACAGCAAACATTATTATAAATGATTTGCAAGAGTAAATAATTTAATTCTTAAAACAATCCAATGAGGTGCCTTCTATTATTATCATCATCATCATCATCTTTCAGATATGAAAAAAGAGGCACAAGAGGTTAAGTGATTTGCCCAAAGTCATTGGTTGTGCCAGCATTTGATTCCAGGCAGTCTGTCACCAGAACCTATATTCTTAACAACCTTATTATACTGCATCTCATAAAGTGGTCACTAAAAATTAAAAATAACAGGTGGAACATAAAATAGGCCAAGCCTTTGGCTACCGCTGAGGCTTTACAATTTCAATTCCTGTGGGGCACAGAGGGAGAAGGGAATGATGCTTTTCCCCATCTTTGATTTCTCTCCTCACAACAAGAGAGCAGTCTCCACATATCCCATTGCACCTGTTCTTTCCTCCTTTACATGTCCTGCATGACCCTTGGAAGCACTTAAATTTGCAACACCTGGAGGTCAGTGACAATGGGGTGCAATCACAGAGGAGACAGAAAATAAAAAAATTATCATTTTTAAGGGGAGGCTGAATTTTTCTGGTTCTGATACGGAAACAAATGAGAACAAGATAGCACTCTATTGATACAAAAATGAATATATGTAAGGGAACTTAGGTTCCGTGATATTATTCTTCCCAGTAAAAGTCACCCACTGAGATGAAAGAAAGCAATTGGCAACTGAGTGTTTTAGAAGAGTTTATCTCCAGGAGATCTGATATGAAGGGTTTCTTAGGTATTGTCAGGAAGTGGTTTCTATTCACAATTAGGCCATTCTTAGCTCTGTTGTTGACACAGTTTCTTTCTTCCTTCCTTTCTTTTTTTTTTTTTAACAGAAAGGTTGTGGGTACCATCTGGATCTATTAATGGTGGCTGTCATGCTCGGTGTGTGTTCCATCATGGGCCTGCCATGGTTTGTGGCTGCCACGGTCCTCTCCATCACTCATGTCAACAGCCTAAAACTGGAATCAGAATGTTCAGCTCCAGGAGAACAACCCAAATTTCTCGGCATTCGGGAGCAAAGGGTTACAGGGCTTATGATTTTTATTCTTATGGGTTCATCAGTCTTTATGACCAGTATTTTGAAGGTAATGAAATTCACCTTTATGAATTTGAGAGAAGGCAGAATATATTTATTATTGTTTAAAAGTTTCATTTGCATCTAAGTCATACATTTGCAAATATTGTATGGCATGTGATGAAAGTAATGACTTTCTTTACCATGTCTTATAATCTTCTTAACCTAAGGGAAAGAAATTGTGTCCTGTATTTTAGAATCCTTTACATATATAAAAATTTAGTCTGGCAAGATAAAATTTGAAGTGTAAATTATTTTAATAATTTTGAAATGGTGATCAAACTGTGGGGAAATGTCACTCATTATTTCCGACAGACTTGTGACCTAAGTTCATTGCAAGCCCACATAAACTTTCTATTTTCTTGTCGATGGACAGATATATTAACAATATTATTTACTATAAGATAGAGGTGCAGAGATGAACATAGTCATGGTCATGGTCACATACACAATTTTGTATTTTAAATGCTCCAAAAAAAAAAAAATGCATGGGCATCATCTTTGCATGTACTTATTTTTTTCATGCAACAATTGAAATCCATTTTGAAGAGCATTAAAGAGTAATTTATTTTGTCATGTAATTTTGGCAGGTATTTGCAAGGTGTGCTAATTGCATTATAAATTATAACTCATTTTAGTTGCCTACAATTTCAAAATTTTAATTAAACTATTTAACCATTTACACAAGTTTGCAAGAAATAATTTTTATGTTATATAAGTAATTATAGACATAGGATAATGGTGAACTATTCTAATAAAAAGAGAAAATTTGAACAATCTACATGTCTAAAAATATCTGACATAATGTAGAAACAAAATCTAAATGTTATCTTTATTCTTTACCTTTAATTCAAATATTTTACCATTGTGAAACAAAATTCAAATTGTGTCTAAAGTGGCATAATAATAGTAATATTGTTCATTATATATCACATGATTTTTAAACAGGTTTTGACCTATTGAATACTTATAACAACCTTATTATTATCATCTCTTTTTAGATTCTGGGAAACTAAGGCACAGAGAGCTTAAGTAACTTACTTAAGATTACACAGCTAAAAAGTGCTAGAGCTGGAATTTGAACTCATGTCTTCTGGTTCTGTACTATACTGCTTCTATTCTAAAATACCCTTTTTTCCCTGTTTTTCTCTTTGGTAAGTGCAAAATAGCATGACCACATTATATTTTAAAATAATTTGTGCCTTTTCTCTAATTGTTCTTTTACAGTTTATTCCCATGCCAGTGCTATATGGAGTGTTTCTTTATATGGGTGCTTCATCTCTAAAGGGAATTCAGGTAAATTATTTACAATACTGCGAGCACATCTATGTTGACTTATCTTAAGGTCTATTGATGATAAGTCATGGGACAGCTAAGAAAATGACAGCACCCGAGGAGCAGATTTTAGATCACAATTAAATTTCTTCAAACTGATCAGAGTTACAAAAGTTAAGGAAGATTCTCTCCAGCATCTAAGGTTCATAATCTTAAGAGTACTTTATTTATCATATGTATATTAAAACCGTAAAAGGTTTAGATTTTACAGCTCTTTTAGAAAACTAATAGCAGTATACTTCTAGATATATCCAAATGCTTATAATCTTTGACACTCTAATCATTTTTATGGACTTGTATCCATGAGAATAGAAAAACTTTACACCAAAAGATGTTCATTGTAACACATATATTAAAATATTAGAAACAACCCAATTATCCAACAGCAGTAAAATATTAAGTAATCTGTGGTACAGTCACTGAAAATTTATAATTATGATGACCACAAAAGCAACATGGTAAAAATGCTAATGAAATAATGCAAAGTGAAAAACTACCTACCATAAGTTGATAAAGCTATGAGTTTGAGCTAGATTAAAAAGGAAGATGGAGACATAAATATAATTTGTTGAAATAGTGAGGTCCTGGGTGATTTTTTTCTTTTTATGTTTGTTTTTCTGTTATTATTACAATTGTGTTTATAGAATTATTTTAAAAATTAGACTAACAATGAAGGCATAGGGTAAGGCAGTTTTGAATATACAGGAAACTATGCATTGTTTAAGTAAGCATTGGTTAAATATTTTAGATATTGTATTAGTTTTCTATCGCTGCATAACAAATTATTATACAACTTAGCAACTTAAACCAGCAAACATTTATTATCTCACAGTTTCTGGGAGTCATGAATTTGGCAACCGATTAGCCAGGTAGTTCTGGCTCAAGATGTCTCAGGTGGTTGCTGTCAGGATGTGGACAAAGGCCACAGTCATCTGAAGGCTTGATAGGGCTAGAAGATCTACTTTCAGATGGCAATCACACAGCTATGGGCAAGAGGCATCATTTCCTTTCTGGTTGTTGGTAAGAGGCCTCAGTTTTTTGCTACAGTTGCCTCTCCATAGAATACTTACCTGTCCTTAGGACATGGAACCTAATTCCCTCCGAGTGAGCAATACCAGATAGAGAGTGAGGATGAAGTCACAGTGCCTTTTGACCTCATCTCCAAAGTCACACATGGTCATTTCTCCTTTTTTCTATTTGTTATACAAGTGAGTCATTAAGTCCAGTTTACACACAACAGGAGGGAAAGGGAAAACTCCATTTCTTGAAGAGAAGAATATCAAAGAGTATATGGACACATTTTAAAACCTCCACAAGTATATTCCAAACCTTTACAGAGGCTGTTGGCAAATTCTTCCTGCTTATTTCTTTTACGATACTGTTATGCATTGAATAGTGAGTGCTTCCTCAAAATTTATGTCTACCTGGAATTTTAGAATGTGACCTTATTTGGAAATAGAGTCTTTACAGAAGTAATTAGATATGGATCTCAAGAGATTATCATGGATTTAGGGTAGGCACTAAATCTAATGACTGTGGTTCTTATAAGAGGAGAGGACACAGAGAGACACAGGGAACACGGTTATGTGGCAAGGGAGGAAGAGATTGGAGTTTTGCTGCCACAAGCCAAGGATGCCAGGAACCACCAGAAGCTGGAAGAGCCAAGGACATTTTCTCCCCTAGGACCTTCAAAGGGAGTATGGCCCTGCCAACGTCCTGTTTTCAGACTCTGGCCTCCACAACTGTGAAAGAATAAATTTCTAGTGATTTAAACTGCCAAGTTGTGATAATTTGTCGTGGCAGCCCTAGGAAAGTAACACAGATTTCTACTTAAATTGTCCTTTGAAGAATCTTGTTTTACAACAACATTATTTAGCCCAAACACTCACATTTTACTGGAAATGAGGCTAGAGGCTTATTTATTGTATAGAGTTGTTTTTTTCACTCAAAAGGAAAATATAAATTGCAGCATTTTCTATGACACGACTAGATTCATTCCTGTTCAAAACATATGAAAGAATAGTCACCTGACTGAAGGACAAGTAGCACAGGATCTGAGTTCCTGAATGAACAACTAACTGGCTTAGGACTTTGGGAGAAGAAACAGCACTCAGGCCTTAGGACAGTGCTGGATGTCAGACTGAGGCAACCTTCAGTATGAAGTCATTGTAAGACCACTGAACACCCAAAGTAGATAGTATGACTGACCCTTCATCCCAATGCTGGGTAAACTTAACTGGGAGAGGGAGATGGCAGAGAAGTGTTATGTGTTTAAATTCCACTCAAATTAGATTTAATTTGCTCATTTAAAAAAATCTCATGTAGGGAAATGGTATTTTGATAGAATTGGTTTGGTAAGCCAGATAGGGAAGAGTAATGAAGAAGTTTTATTTATTTGTTTTGCTGGGGTTTTTTTTTTTTTTTTTTTTGGTTGTTGTTTTTATTTTTTGCCTTTGGCAAAAGTTCCACGAGTACTAATTTCATCTGTAAGTGAAAAGTATTTATTATTAGGCCCCAGGCTTATATAAATACAGCAGCAGAAGTTTAAGAAACAAAGTAAAATCATTTTGATAGGTTTCAACAGATTTTTCCCCCTAATTCCACTCACATGATTTTATACCCATGAGTTTTAGAATTAAACAAAAATGTCAAGTGTTGGAATTATTTGGGGTGTGAATCTTTTAAATGAAAATTGAAGAAAACATTGTAAAAGGCCCATAAGTTAAGTATAATGAATTTTAAATAACACAAATGAAACAGCAAGCCAGGTCACACATTGACAAACAGGGTCTCGCACTGAGAAACAGGGTTTGTGAAAATGTAAGTGAGCCCTGAGCTCAGGCAGCTGAAATGACTGTTTGGAATGGTAGCTAACTGGGTGGGGAAATGTGATACTGATGATACTGGGACATGCTAAAAGCCAAATGCAAAACTCAGGATACATTTACCATGATTATTATTACTTAAATATGTGCTGAACATCAACAGTTCAAGGAGTATGTTATTATACTTTGTTACCCTATATGTTGGAGGAATCTATATGTTACCTGCTTGTTTGACAAGATTAAGAAACTTATTATCTAGGCTTCTCACTGTGAAAGATGGCAGAAAAAACAGATCACAGTGTTCTCATGAATGCTGTTTCTGTATTCAGCTATATAACCACATCTATATTCATTCCAACACTTTAGGGATCCAAAGTAAAGCAAATGTGCCATTTAAACAATAACAATTGAAGCACCCACACACTAAAGTACACTTATGCAATAACAGAACTTCACAAATGGAGAAATGGTGGCTGGGAAAAATTAGTTCTATAGAAAAGGAAATACTCAGTTTTAAGTTAGAGGATTTTATTTCCTTCCTATTCCCACCTCCATTATGCACCAAGTTGTATTTGTTTGTTTAATGACTTCTAATTTTAAAAGGTATTTAGGAAGTAGAAACAAAAAAACCCTAATGACATATATATGGACAGTATGGAGAAATGAATCAGGAATGAGTTCAGCACTTAGTACTCTTCATAGAAGTTTCAATAAATGTTTTTGGAAGATATGAATGCATATGAATAAATGAATGGTCAACGGATGAACTAATGTATATATGAGTCTGGTTTAGGTAACTGAGGTAAGAATTATCATGTCATGCCATAAGACAGAGAGCACAGAAGCAAAGATAGGGTTATGTTGAGTTTGGGATTCTTATTATAGGTACAAGCAAGTTTTGGTAAAACAAGATGATTTGACTCTAACTTTTTGACTCCATGGACATTTGTCTGTCTGCATATTAAAGTGATTTTGGAATATTTGATAAGAATTGCTTACAGTTTTTTTATAAGTTATCTAACAAATAAAATCTAAATACTCTTTTGAAAATGCATATTACTGTAGAAATGGCATGAAATAGAACAGTGACTGAAACCATTATTTTCTAAATAATCACCTCTTGTTGGAAACATTGAAAACTGCAAAAATTGGCCTGAGGAAAATTATCCAAATGATCCACATAAAATAAAACATATAGTATAATTTGTTAGTAAAATGTGATTGAAGATTTAAGTTTCTTGTGAAAATTTAATCTATAGAATTCAAATCGAGAAAATTTGGTTTGCTTGATAAAAATGGCCTCAGAGGCAGGAGGATCACTTGAGTCCAGCTGTTGGAAGTTACAGTGAGCTATGATGACGTCACTGCACTCTGCCTGGGGCAACAGAGTGAGACTCTATCTCAAAAAAAAAAAAAAAAAAAAAAAAGCCTCACAGCCAAATCTATAACAATTATAATAGGTAGTATGAAAATAATTATACTATATGGCAAAATTGAAACATAAATATCATTGATCCAAATGAAAATAATTTTATTAAAATACAAGTAAAATATATAAAAGATTTGACTATTCAGTATTAGACATTAATCAAGAAATTAAGTTAAAGTTTTCTCTGGAAAACACTTTATTAACAAAACTTTATCTAGTTTAAATCTCTTTTTTTTTATTTCAGGATATTATGGGGGTAGTTTAATCTTTATTGTTAAGATGTTGTGTTTGTAAGCTTAGCATCAAAACCTTTCTTGAGAATTGAAGTGGCTAAGTCAGAACAGCAGAGTCAAAACAAGGAGGTTAAAACATCCTACTCTGCAGCTAGATATGGGTCTAGAACTCAGGAGAGAGAGAGAGAAAGCCAAGGCAGAGACCTAGGTTCGGGAGTCATTAGCAAGTATGTGAAAGTCAAAGCCGTGGGTATAGATGAACTATTCCAGGAGAGAAGAGGACAGAGAATGGGTATGCAGGAAGCCCAATACTTGAGGGGCAAATAAGGGAAGAGATTGTGAGGTGACAATGAAAGAGGGTGGTGATTATGTTTTAACTCCCAGGGCTCTACTCTCCAAGAGAGCGACATGTAGCATTGGCTTTACCATTTTTAAACTCTTCTAAATTATAACCATATTTGAGAAAATGTGGGATATTCTTAAACAGAAATTATAGAAATTCAGAGTGTAAGCATAACAATCCCATTGTCCTGATGCCCAAATATCAACTTTAGTGTGATTCAGATATGTGATGTGAACGTAAAAATTTGGACCGTATTAAACATCAACTTTTCCTGCTTTTATTGTTGTCTTACTCGTAAGAGAAATTTAGTGTGTTTAATCTTTTAGCTCTTTGATAGAATAAAGCTCTTCTGGATGCCTGCAAAACATCAACCAGACTTTATATATCTAAGGCATGTACCACTTCGAAAAGTCCATCTCTTCACAGTTATTCAGATGAGTTGCCTTGGCCTTTTGTGGATAATAAAAGTTTCAAGAGCTGCTATTGTCTTTCCCATGATGGTATGAAACTTCTGTCAACTCTTTTTCTCTTTCTCTGATTTTCTGGTCTCTTTGGAAACACAAACACATGAACTAAAATTGGAACAACGATGATTGGAAATCCCAGTACAAACTTTGGTACTAAAACTAGTGACTTAAGATACATGTGTTTTATACACATGTATCTTCAAATGTTACTTTAATCTCAGCCCTAATAGAAACGGACTTGTTTTCTACCAAAAAACAAAAAAGAAAATCTACATCTTCTATCTTTTCCATTTTAAACTATTTTATTATTTACTTTAGGTGTTAGCCCTGGTATTTGTAAGAAAGTTGATGGACTTGTTGTTTACCAAACGGGAACTCAGCTGGTTGGATGACTTAATGCCTGAGAGTAAGAAAAAGAAACTAGAAGATGCTGAAAAAGAAGTAAGTGAGAGTAAAATCAATATTTTATAAAGAAGGAAAAAAGAACATAGTAATAGCTCTTTGCAAAACTATTGTTTTTGTCTTTAGACAGTTAGTGATTATTAACAAACACAGGTGAAGTAGTTTGAAAGTTTAATGTTTAAAATCATAAAGATTTGAACAGAGAGAGAGTGAAGGTCTTACAGGAGGAAACCAAATTCTAATGAAATATGCAAGTACTTTGTACTTTGTTACCCTAAAGGCTTATTTTTCCATTGTGGATGGCAGAAACTTGCTGATGCTAAACTGTTTCCAAATTATGGTCATTGCAATGATTGCTTTTTGGTAAAATATGTGAGAAGAAAAAAGAAATGTTACCACTGTTGATATTTTCCTAAGGAACAGAGTTTTAATCAAAAGATTCTAATGTAAAATTAGTTATTCTTGAAATATGTGAAATGATTAAGAGGAAAAATGTTGCTTTGATTTGCTTTCAAAATGATTTAAGAGTGAGTAAATGTTGTTTGAGAAACTTTTGGGATTTAATTCTTTTCACGGACTGCTGATTTATCCTATTCTGATTCATAAGTAATAACAATTTAAGTTTTATGACATATTTAAAGTTCATATGTAAGCTTGGGTCTATTTTGAAGGCTAATCATAACATTTTTTAAAGTATATAAAAACTACAAAGGGTACAAAGGGGAAAAAAAAATGACCAGTACAAAATTCAACAGAATGATTGAACTCATTCATTGTAAAATATAAAAATAAAATTACTAGGTGAATAGAAATGAAGTTGAAAGAAAATATTTGATAAGAATTGTGCATTATTCTTTCTATTTTTCTTGCTTCTACAGGTAGTCAGTACTGTATTCAGTTTCCTATCTACAGAGTATTTTCTCAAACTATGAATATATTTCCTATTTCCATGGGAGAATTCATTTACACGTGTTTCGCAGGTCTAAGGCTTTGCTCATTTAGTGAGGCCAGATTAGGCCACAAAATCTAATGTGGCTTCTGCTCGGAAATGTCTATCAATATGGATACATAATGTGTGATTGGTAGTTCTTTCTCATTCAATGGTCTCCCATCACTGCCAATGGATTCCCACGTGTAGAGAGTGATCATAATGACATATCTTAATTCTGTATGAATATTTCAATTTTTCCAAATGTTGTAGAAGGCATACTTAGAATCACACCTCTAGTAATAATAATATAACGCTAAAAATATCATGTTATTTATTTTTCTGTTTAACATATTCTTATTTAAGTATTAGAGTTTTTAAAAAATTATACTTTAGGATATTTTGATATTCTCTATTTCCATTTAGGGCTTTAGTAAATATTTGCTCTCATATACCATTCAAGAAAAATATGACAGAGTTTGGCACAAGTAAAAGTTAAATAAGATGGACACAAGAATATGGAAATTCTAAAGCCTTAGGTTACCCATACTTGATGTGATTAAAATTATTCAGATTGAAACATTTTCCAAGAAGGTTTAAATTCCAAAGAAAATAATTTTAAAGACAAAATTCATTGGCTATGAGCTTCTCTTCTAGTCTTTCTGATAATTTCAGTACAGCAGGTCCTCACATAACATTGTTTTGTTATAACATTGATGAGAAAAAAATTGATTCCCAACCAGGCTACTGTCAGGGTGGAGTTTGCATGTTCTCCCCATGTCTTCATGGGTTTTCTCTGGGGACTCTGGTTTCCTCCCACATCTCAAAGATGTGCCTTTTAGGTGAACTGACATGTCCATATGTTCCCAGTCTGAGTGAGTGTGGCTGTATGTGAGTGCACCCTGCAATGGGATGGTGTCCTGTCAGGGTGGGTTCCTGCCTCGCACCTTGAGCTGCAGGGAGTGGCTCCAGACACCCATATTCCGAACTGGAAATAAGTGGGTTGGGGAATGAATGAATAAATGAATAAAAATTATCGCAAAATAAAAATTCATCAAGTATACAATAATCATATAAAATGCACAACAAACAATTCAGTATGAAAGTACTCAGCGAGTTAGTCCATATTTGTTATTATTTTTGAACTATTTGGTGGTAGAATGTGCTCCTTATGATTTTCACTTTGCAGACATTTATTCTTTGATATACCCCACCACCTCTACAACCACTGTCACTCACTGATTCATCAAAATTTAGATAATTCATTATCTTACTTGTTTTTACTAATCTTTCTTCAATTTATGTATAGCTCACATTTATCTCAATTTTTAATATCAAAAGTGCTAAGTCTTTATTTAGAAGTTTGGTGATGTTTTTGTGATCAGAAATGTGCTGTAGGAACCTAAGTCTTGTTTATAACTATTAGCCCGTGGTAAATTGGTTTCATCATCCTTTGTTTCGTTTGAAGTCGCAGTTTCCAAGAACCTATCAACAACTTTAAGTGAGGACTTACTGTACTATTAATTATGCTCAAGGAGTAATCTACCTGTGAAATTTTGCTTTATTTTCCTACTTTTATTTTCTTTCAAATGTTTTTACTGCTTCTGATGGAATACCCTAGCAACAGCACCAACCATATAATCATCTCTTCTGCAGCATTCTCCTTACATGATACTTATACCATGAAACATTCTTGCCCTTAGAACTTCAAAAAATTAAAAATGATATATAATCTACTGTTTAAAATTCTTCCCTATTGTGATTCAAAGAAAGTTTCAGGTTCACCTTTTATTTTCTGTGAAATAGGAGAGAATAAGTTTGATTATAACCCTAAATTTATTAGAATTTTCCATTCTCATTGTCCAGAACCACTCACACAGCTGTGTATGTGTGGTACTTCTTTGTATGTATGCCATATGCCCATTTGGGAGTTGATGAATCTTATAGGGCAGAGACCCTGTGTCTAATCTTTTTACATTATATACCCACTGTACTCCAATGGGTATTTACTGTTTTCTGAATATGAAGAGAAAGATTTTAGAAGTAACTAAAAATTACTAAATTTCTTAGAACTCATGCTTTCTGAAAGAATACAAATATAGATTTAAAGATTTACTGGGGCAATTTTACAGCTAAATCCTTCAGATCCAAGTTTGAGGGCAAAGCCTTGCAATACATTAACCACGAGGTTTACAGATCCTTAAAATCTCAGATGGATTAATAAGATGATACTTTCATGTGATCCTCAGCACATGGAAAGAAACAAGAAAAGCAATAATACAGTCAAAAAATAATCCATAATTGAACATTAAAATATAGTTCTGACTAGTGCAAAGACAGCTAATTCTCTATCAAACCGGAAGGGGAAAAGGAAGTTTAATGATGTTCACTTTCTCGTTTGGAATTAGTATAAAAAGAGTATGATCAGTAAAGAGAGTAGGAATATTTAAGAAGGATTACATTAAATCTTAAAGTCTTGGTTGATTTTCTACTTGTTTGCCTAGATCTCGGTATTCTATTTTCTTGAGGCTTGTGGACTTGATGGAAGGATGTGATCTTACTGTGGCATCTTATACAAAGGCCCAGTCTTCAGGAGATTGTGTGTTAAGGTGGTAAAGGGACAAGTTCTCTAGAAACGTTGCGTTTCTGCAATTGCTCAAATTAATTGAGTAACTTTGATCGTGATCTGGCAAGATGGTAAATGGCAGAAATGTCTCAGCTCCCTGAGACTTGAATTTAAAGTAGGCTCACCTCTTGTCCTTTTGATGATAGTTGCAAGCTTGTACCTTTGTCCTCCAGGGTTTTCCTATCAGTAGCCCATTTCTGGTCTTATGGCACTGAGAAAACATTCATTTGACCTTAAAATTCAATAATGAGTTAAGCAGAATAAATAGCTACACAGGCCAGTCCAAGGTCGCAGAGCTTCTGTTCCAAATTTTCATGTACTTCATGCATATGCATATGCATATGCTTCAGTTTTTAGAAAGAAAGGATTATAATCAGGGTAGAAATGAATATTGGAACCCTGACATTTTGCACATTGCTCTGTGTAAAGGGAAGACTGCAGAATCAAATTCTGGATGTCCAAATGTGCTCAGAGTACCAACATGCCTTCCTTCCTACTTAAATATTCTCTAGGACATTGTACATATTTGACAAAAGGCTACTGTTAAAAGCAGAAAACCCCAGCAGAATGTTTGCTTCTGGGCAGGGGGAAAAGGGTTAATGTTAGATAACTCCTAGAAATTCAACTCTGCAGAAATATCATGATACTGATACTTCTTGATTTACTGGGAGTTCACTCTATATACACTATAGGAGTAAACAAAAAGCGGTCATGGAGCTTTTTGATCTATATAAAGCAGGATCATGAAAAAGGTCAAGAAAACATAAAAGCAATCTAAAAACAAGAGCAACCAAAAAGTTACAGAGGATGTCTTACTAAATAAGGTCAAAATTGGTTGTGGATTGGGAAGCATGGCCAAATTATTATACAGACGAATATCATTTCTAATTGAATCTTAGGATGATGCAAACATATTCTCCTTCCTCGAGCAGTGGTTTTCCAAAGTGTGGTTCTAGAACTTCTGCTGCATCAGCCAACACCTGGCAACTTGTTAGAATGCAAATTCTTGGGCCCTACTACAGACCTATTGAATCAAAACTCTGGGGATGGGGCCAACCATCTGTGTTAATAAGACCTCCAGGTGATTCTGATGCATGCTAACATTTGAGATAAGTCCTTTCCTCAAAACACAAAGTCTGAATCTCCAGAATATTATCTTCTGAATGCAAGGACACCCTATCAGAATTTAAAAATTAAAATTTTTAATAATATATATAATCACTTAGAGACACTGAAACAAATATTCTGATGAAAAAGATGCTACCTTCATGTATTTATTAATATGTGAGTTCTATATGGAACCCCTCCCCATTTTTCCTTTTCAGCTTTTAGTAAATGAGTAGTTTTATGTATTGACTCTTCTATTCATTGCAAATTATAAGAAATACTTCTTATAAATATAACATTTATGGTTTTCAGAGATTATATATGTAATGTTTGCAGTATTATCTATTTTATTAGTAGTTGGTGAAGGAAATGGTTTAACACTTCTTATATTCTGTAGGCTTTGTTTTACTCTTGGGTAAAATAAAGGGCTTGAGTTTGATTTCTGAAGTCCCATTTCTTAAGATCTGTGAATTTTAAAATTGCTGAATATTTTTTCTCTCTAATACTCTAAATATCTTTGTGAACATTGGCTCTCTGCTGTTGTTGTTCTTGTTTGAAGTTCGAGATAGAGATATTATATTTGAGGCCTCCTATATTCCTACATAGATACAGACTTTGCCAGAAAAAATGGATATGGTAACACGTTACCTATTTCCACAAGTAGGTAAAGGATAAAGCATTTGTTAGGTATCATGATATATGAATTATAATATTTATGCTATCACAAAATACAGTTCAGATTCATGGTATAATTTGATATATAACACCCTACTTAACAAAACATACCAGAATTTGACTTCAATTTCATTTTTCACTTCTACGAAAGTCCTTTAGCTCCAACCAGGCTAGTTGTTCACTGTCCTGCAAATACATCTTATTTAGTCCTCCCTTTTATGGTTGGACTATATTGTTTCTTCCCAGCTAGAGTTTCTTCCTTTCTACAGCCTCTGCTCCAGTACTTTTCATGGTGATCCTTCATATCCTCTGACTGTAGGGCTTCTGTACCTCGCAAACTACTTGTCATGTAGATCATGCTTAATACATATTTGTTGAATGGATTAATTAATAACTCCTGGATTATTCTTCTTGTTCCCTATGTGCCTAGCACATAATACATGCTTGGTAAATATTTGTGTGCTGTTGAGTAAGTTTGTTTTTCTAAGCCTTAATTTTCCTACCCTTTACTAGATATAGCACTAACTGTCCTTCACTTACTTCGTAATTTGAAAAGTACGTTGACTATCTTAATTAAAAGGTGGCATTTAAGTCACAGTAAATATCCCTCAGTGAAATTGGAGAAACCCCTTTGGGCAAACTTTGATCATCACCGCTTTAACATCTTCCCCATGTTGTAGAACTCCACATATTTGCTTAATAGACCCTATGTAAGCTAAGCGCTGAATGGAACTCGTTTCAAGGTACTTCGGCCTTAGAAGGTGGCGAATACCCAGTTGTGCTGTCACTCTCTTTTTCTTTTCTGGTACAATTGAGATAACCTAGGTTGTGAGTGTCATGACGGCTAGTACCCAATTTGATGGCTCCTCCTCAGAAAGCCTCGCTTTTTGGCTTCCTCACAGCGCTGCCAGGACGCAGCCGGCCCTCCGTCCCCGCGCTCCGGGGCCCACCCGGCTGCCTTCTGGCACTGAAGGCAGCGGCTGCTCTGCCACCCTTCTCTTCAGATAAGCATGGCGTGGAAAAGCTATCTTTAGAGGTGATGAGTTTTTGTTTGGATAGAATTATGACTAGTATAAAGCCCACACATGCTAACAAGCCACAGAGTGCAAAATAATTATTGAAAGCAATTTGAGAGAAAAGTGGAAAATCATCTGAAGAAAAAACAAAATTGTTCACAAAGCTTTGGTCCAATTTTTACTGTTAGATTGAATCTTGAGCTTTCCTTTTCTGCTGCCAGGTCACCGAAGCACTGACAGCACCGTTCTCTTTGGATTCATGGGATTGTACTCTTTCTTAAACCTCTACCTGGCTTCTTGATATTTTATTCTGGATTGGCCAGACAAGATACTGTCTACTGGGATTCACCTTTCAGTGGGCAACCAAGGAAGGAACGGCACTTTACTTGTATCTTGGTTTTACTCGTGTAGCCTTTGGTGTCACCGAATGTCTTCTCTTTATGTCCTTCCATGTACTCATTGCTTCTATAGAAAAAGTAACTTTTTCTACCTGAAATGATACATACGCTTTGCCCATGACCTTGGGGATGTGCATATAAGTTTATAAGATGATTGTATTATATTCCATATATTATGACTAACTCAGTTGCCAGGCATGCCTCATTCAAGGCTGCATATCAGCTCTGCAATGCTTGAATGGGTAATTTCAAACCAATGGTATTTTCTACTCACCTTGATTAAGCTCTAAAAATAGTACTGCCAAATGACAAGGAGAATAGGCATGTTACACAAGTAATAAAATACTTCTAATGGGCCCTAATTTATTTTTTTCCCTTGAGGAACAGCAGAGAAAGAGAATTAAATTAGTTCCTGGAATGCAAAGGGGTAACACACATGCCATTAGCCCCACAGAGTATAAATATAACAGGGTTTCTAGGGGGAAGCTTATAAAGCAGAGAAGCAGCAGAGCTCACATAACCCCTGGCTCTCCATTGATTCCACAGCATAGGAATAGGGATTCTGTATCCACCACAGCCAAAGTCCCAGCAGAGAGGGGCCTGCCTTGGCCAGCAGGTTGGGAGAATATTCCAAAAGTGAAATGAGACCTGCTCTCCTATTGCATTATATATTCATAGGTTAGCTGAAGAGGCACTAGAAAACACTTTGTTTCTTTAAGTAAGGAGAAATATGGCATGAGATATTCAGACTATGGAGTGTCAGTTGGAGGGCCAAGATCTGATTACCTTAGGAACACCCTGACACACCAGGAATAATAACATCAACCTATGGTCTCTCTGGAAGCTGGTTAGGCCAGCTTAGCTCTACTAAGCTACTTAAAGAGGGAAGGAGATGAGCCTTCAGGGCCAACCCTATTTTCTCTCATCAGTTTCCATTTGTGCAGGGGGTCACTTAGTTTTTCATGTCTATACATCTTAAAATTCCATTTCTGGAGTTAGAGCCATTTTTAAATGACCGTAAATAATTCTTTGAACTTAAACCATGCTAATTGATCCATTTGAAAATAAATGTATTAAATAAGAGCTATAATCTATAGATAACTGTCTCTTTTGGTGCGTGGAAAAAGTTTGATGATAACATTATTTGAAAATTAAGCCAGGACATTTCAGTATGGTAGCCATAAGAATATCTTTATCCCAAAACATAAAGTGAGTCTGAAGTAGAGAGGAAACAGGAATTTGTATTTCTAACAAGAAAAATGTCATATATGAAGAAATGTATATATGAATATATGAAGCATTTCCACCCTTTGGAGAAGGGCAGAATATTGTCATTGTAAGAAGAAATTTGAGGCATCAAAGTCTAAAACACATCTAAATGGAGTCAAACTACTTAGTTTTCTCCTCCATCAAGGCACACCTGTATTTTGGTCCATACAGGAAGATACCTTCTACTGTCTCTTTCCAAGTCTCTAGAGCAGTGATTCTCTAAGTGTGGTCCCCAGACCAGCATATTCAACATCAATTGGAAACTTGCTAGAAATGTAAATTCTTGTGTCTTCTCTACTCCAGACTCACTGAATCAGAACCTCTGGGGGTGGGACCCAGCAATGTATATTTTTAACAAGCCCTCCAGGTGATTCTGATATAAACTAAAGTTTGAGAACCACTGCTCTGAGTACATCCCTCATTGCCTCCTAATACAGCATTCTGGGAATATTATTTCAACTTTATAACAGTAGAACTGATTATATTACCCATACTTTTGTCCTTGTAAAATTTAGATTATTATTTTCTTTAAATATGCTTGGAAATTAACCAGTTTTTCATTGAGTGACATGAAGGAGATTGTTGTTAGCATTTAAATTACTTTGTGTTATGAGACTCTCATTAATTACTTATGTTCTTAGTAGCTGATACTTTATTGAAAAGACCTGTGCTAACATTAATAAATGCAAACAGAGTGGAAAGTCCCGAGGTTAATGAGATAATGAAACATTAATCTGTGTTTCTTCTTTAATGTAAAATGGAGATTCATCAGGTTCACTTTGTATACTTTACATTTGTCTTTTCAGGAAGAACAAAGTATGCTAGCTATGGAAGATGAGGGCACAGTACAACTCCCACTGGAAGGGCACTACAGGTAAGATAGAAATTTAAAAAAACAACAATTTAAGTAATCAAATGTGTTGATATGTATTCTGTTTAAGAATTTCATACTATGTGGACTCCCACAGAGGTTTGTTGAAGTTGTGTTAGAGAAGAAAGAACTGAGACTAATGATTAGATTATCCGAGTCCCTGTGCTAAGTTCTGCCAATTCTGGCTGAGTAACTATACCCAAGTAGCATATAAGGAAGCAGGATGGGGAGCTGTTTTCTGAAGTATTTTCTTCCCATATTTTATAATGTATATGAAAGATCCCTTTTATATTCTTAGAAAGTAGCACCTGAAGACAGGTCAAAATTTACTTTTGGTATAAATGAGCTAGGTGTTCACCAAATTGATCACAGATAAATGCTTCAACTCTGGGAATTTGCCTCTAAAAAAGGGATAATCTGTTTCATGAGTTGAAAGATTGAGTCATTTTGGGAAATATTTATGCAATTCTCCAAAATATGTTAATCTTCTTTATGTACAAAGACATAGCAAAAGAAAGCAAACTGCTATAAGTTATGATAAAAACTTTTGCAAGTATTTGGCCAAAAATTATCTCTTTTTCTTTCCCTTTCAGTATAATTTAAATAGTTTTCCTGTACAATTCTATTTTATGTTCCATTTAGTAACCAATTTTATGATCTCAATGTGCTTGAGGACAATGTAAGGCTATGCCAGTGAAAAAACAGAGGAATCTTTTCTCTGAGGAGGGAATTTGTCCTAGTGTTGAAAAACAAGATACGAGAGAATCGTCTGGATCTTCAGGGTCTGACTCTAAAATCATATTCCCTAGAATTTTAGGAAATATATCCCACTTAAGGATGAGCACTTCAGGGTCTGACTCTAAAATCATATTCCCTAGAATTTTAGGAAATATATACCACTTAAGGATGAGCACAAGTATAGAAGGCATTTTATCTTTTTTTTTTTTAACAACATTTAAATTTTAAAATCCTGTTGATTGTTTAGTTGAATCAGCATAGTACCAGGAATATTCTGTAGAAACTCCTCTCATGTGGTACCACTCTCAAAAGGACTTTGTGGTTAAATAAGTTTGGAAAATGTTCTATAACTGCATTCCAGTTTGGAGATTCACAATGCATATTAGCATATGAAACAATCTAAGTAGTACTGCATTTTTTTAAAAAAAAACATGTTTAACTTTGTTTAATCTAGCATTTTTTCTACTCTTGCTCATAAGACTCTTCTTCACAGAATATGAAAAACTTTTATTTCTCATGATGCTTTTTCAGAAATTAGTCGATCTTGTGCTTTGACTTACTAGGAAACTATCTTTCTAGGAAGACTAAGGGCTGGAGGATTTAGAGGAATTAAAGAACACATTTCTCAATTGAGCAAGTAAGGGAGATCCAAAGTTTTGCTCCTCTTAAAAGTTGAATTTGTTACTCTTTTGTGAAGAACCACCAATGAGGCTCATGTGAGGTCAGCTTAGAATCTCTGGAGACATGATTTTTCCATAACAGAGTTTGTTTCCTATGTGTAGTAAAGTGAGAGCTTTTTTTCCTCATTCGCTGAAACTCTCTTTCACTTGATCTATGATTTATTGCTGCTGCCATTTGGTTATGTTTCTAGCCCTGGGGATGTTTTGGAGCATCCTGAATATTACCTATAATTGGTGCCATTTTAAAATGTAAAAGAAGCACCTAGCATAGTATGGGCCTTGCTATTGTAATTCCCCCAGCATTTGGAAAGACTTCTGTCAAACACACAGGCTGCATTCATTTATTCAACAAATATTTATTGAGTGCGTACCAAAGATTTGGCTCTTAGGGGAACAGCAGTGAGCAAATGGTCAAGAATCCTGGTCCTCATGAAACTTATATTCAAGTAGAATAGAGGTAGAGGGAGACAGAACATAAGCAAATGAGCAAATAATGTAGTATAGTTTTTCAAATGATGAAAAGTACAATAAAAAAAAAAAGCAGATAAAAGGATGGGAGTGCTATAAGGGGATGGAAATAGCAATTTGAACTAGTGTAGTCAGTGAGAGCCTGTCTAAGAAGGTGACATTTGAACAAAAGAGGGGAATGGTCATGCCATGTGAAGGGTCATTATGAGCAGAGGGAAGAACATGAACAAGGCCCCAAGACAACAGCAAGCCTGTAGTGTTCCAAACAGTCAGCAGGCCATTGCATTGTGGCTGGAGAGGAGTGAGCAGAGATGCAATGGCAGGAGGTGAAGTCAGAGGGTGGGAGGGTGGAGAGGACAGAGACTTACAGGCCATTATAAGGACTCGGCCTTTACTGTGAGTCAGTAAGAGCCACCGAAGGTCTGAGCATGGGAGGGAAGTGACCTGTGATGCCATAAATGTTAGGGGTAAGAGCCTAAGCAATGGATGTGCAGAATCTAATCCCTATAAGTTGAAATGAATTAAGAACATTGCAGACCAAATCAGTGTCTATACAGGTCAAACTTTTCTTTAGATTTTTTATTTTTCACAAATTTTTTTTAATAATTGAGAGAAATATTCAGTACTTCTCCATTTTAATTATCAAAAATACTGTACAGGAAACAAAATGTGGTGTGTGTGTGCATATATGTATTTATATACATATATACACATAAATATACACACACAATAGAGTATTATTCAGCCTTGAAAGGAAGGAAATTCTGACATATGCTACAACATGAATGAATCTTGAGGACATTATACTAAGTAAAATAAGCCAGTCACAAAAAGACAAATACTGTATGATTCCACTTACATGAGGCACTTAGAAGAGTCAAAATCACAGAGACAGAAAGTAGAATGGTGGTTGCCAGGAGCTGGGAAGAGGAGGAAATGGAGAGTTAGTGTTTAGTGGGTATGGAGTTTCAGTTTTATAAGATAAACAGAGTTCTGGAGATGGACGATGGTGATGGTTGCACAACATTATGAATGTATTTAATAACACTGAAGTGGACATTTAAAATGGTTGAGATGGAAAATGTTATGTGTATTTTACCACAATAAAAAATTGGGAAAATGGGAAAACATACTCTACATAGACATAAAATTGTCCTATATTTAGCTTCTATCAATGAATAACTGCAGTTATTTCTCTAATGTTTATTATTTTATTTTGGATAAACTCCTATCTAGAGATGATCCATCTGTGATCAATATTTCTGATGAAATGTCAAAGACTGCCTTGTGGAGGAACCTTCTGATTACTGCCGATAACTCAAAAGATAAGGAGTCAAGCTTTCCTTCTAAAAGGTTTGAATTTTAAAATAATGAGAATTTATGCTGATTCCGATTGTTTTTGACATAAATCCATTAGCAAAAGAATAATATTGGTGTCCATCAAATTTAGATCTAAAATATTTCAGAAATTCTTTTTGAGAGTGGGTAGAAATTATAATTTTCACAAATGTTGGTATGTTTTTTAACGTCTCCCCTTCAAGTTAAAAGCTTACCCCCAAATTATTGTAGTGGGGGGAAAACGGTGCTATAAATGAGTCCCGATGTGCATGGTCTTTTTGATGCTCCTGTTGGCTTACTATTTTGCAGTATGATGTTATTTTATTCTTTATCACCCACTTCCCAGGATCCCTTTAGGTATCTGACCACATTTTGCTCTCCTCCATTTCCCTTTTCCTAAGCCAACAGGCAATGTATGTAAGCAATGATAATTTTCTATTTAGTATATTTCTAATCTCCCATTCCAATCCCCTGAAACTCTTTTATAAGCTTCATACCCCAAAACTTTCAGCTCCTGAAGCCACTTTCAGCTCCTGAAAGTTCTATCCATTCTTACTTTTCCGTATGTAAACATACGAACAACTCCTATAGTTTAAGTGCATGCTGGGGCAAGAGTATGTCCTTAAATATCAAGATGAGATTTCCAAATGAATTTTTTAGAATTTATAAATAAGAGTTCAAATCACCCAGTCTCCTTAGATACTGATCTGAAAAAAAGGAATTCCTATGTTATGCTAATATCTCTTCTTGTTAGAGAGTGATTGAGGGATTTGGGACAGTTTACTATGGTTATTAAGTTCCTTTTTTATAACCTTAAATTAACTTTTTCTACTTAATTTTTATATTACATTTTTGTCATAAGCTCCCCTTCCTAATCACTCTAGAAGCTGATTCCCCAAAGGTAAGAAAGACCCTCTCCCTCAAACCTATTCCTTGGTTGCATTTCCTTATGTTAAATGGTGTCTTCTAGAAACCTGATTAGTCTTTGTCCTCTGTGTGAGTTTTGGGGAGGCAAAAGGCATGGAAAGTCTTGGGCTCGGATCCAGTATAAGATCGAGTTTCATGGCATTTCTATAACTACTCAGCTCTTTAAGTGGATCTGAAACTTGAGTAAAGTTTTTCCCTCCATGATTTATACAAATGCATCTTATATAAATCAACAAATATCACAGAGCTGTATTTGGTTAAGAGGCTTCATTAGATTTGGAGAATGTGTTTCTATATTTCTTGTTGCTGGTTTTGTCACCCCAAAATGGCATGCTGCTTCAGTGTCATCCCTGTACCAAACAGCATAAACAGGACAAGACCAACAGCAAATGTTCTGAGTCTTCATCCCAGAAACTGGGGATTCTGTCTCTCAACTACCTCCAAAATTTACTCCAAAGTTGGTTAATATATGTTCCTCAATAGGCTTTCTCAAAAACTTTTGGTTGGTATTTTCTGCCTTTTAATAGGACTTAAAAACCTTCATGTATTTCTTTGCTTGGCTCAAGCAAAAGTAACATTTTATTCTAAAACATTCTTTAACTCCCTCTCCCAACAATCCTTGCTATAATCTGATAATTCTCACAGTAATTCTGTTTTGCTAGAACTCTTGGAAGAAAATCAGAGTTATGAGAAGGATATTATCTCAAGCCCATTGAAATATATACTTGTAGACCCTTTCACATTAAAAATATGGCATTTCTCTAATTTTTTAAAAAAATGTGAAGTCCAGGTTCATGAGCTCAAACAAAAAATGCTATCAGTGGGAAATATGTGGAGAATTTGAGACAATCAAACCTATAGATTGTTTTTCTTCCTATATAATACGGATTCATAGTCCTAACTCTGCTTCTGTTTTTCTTCGGTTCAAGTAAAAGTTTTTATGACATGTTATTTTAGGCACTCCTTAAAGTCAAGTCAAGTGACACTCCACCAAAAAAATCTTTTTTTTTTTAAAAAAATATGTATTTAGATGATTTCAGACAGGTAATTGATTCTACTGAATAATGCAATGTGCTTTAAAGAAGGGCCAATTTTAAATAGATCATCCTTTATATTTCAATATAACCACTATTTCTTATTCTTAAACATGTATTTTCACCAATGTGAGGTAAAATAGTATTTCTTTATTTCTTTTTGCTGAAATAAAGCTTATTTCAACTATTGTGGGATGGAAGTTTACTTAGCTTTCCTTATCTTTTGATGTGATCAAATCTGTAACTGTCTGGCCCAGCGCAGTGGCTCACGCCTGTAATCCTAGAGCTCTGGGAGGCTGAGGCGGGAGGATCACTTGAGCTCAAGAATTAGAGACCAGCCTGAGCAAGAGCGAGACCCTGTCTCTACTAAAAATAGAAAAAATTAGCCAGGCTTGGTGGCTTGTGCCTATAGTCCCAGCTACTCAGGAGGCTGAGGCAGGAGAACCGTTTGAGCCCAGGAGTTTGAGGCTGATGTGAGCCAGGCTGAAGCCACGGCACTCTAGCCAGGGTGACAGAATGAGACCCTGTCTCAAAAAAGCAAAAACAAAAACAAAAACAAAAAAACAAATCTATAGCTTCCCATGTGAAAAATATCTCTTGGTTGGTGGTTAATGTCTTTTGTCCTCATAATGGTAGAAGCTCTGGACAAGGGTATAATTTACTGAAATCCTCAAACCACTGATATTATTAATAATAAAGCAATACCCTTCCAAAACTGCTGCTTTCTCTTGGTATCTGTTGAAGGCTTTAAAGTGTGATGATCAGGAACTATGAAAATGTATCCACTGACAAAAACTGGCCTAAAGACCAGGTTACCAGGGTCTGTATCTCCTGAGTCCTAGGCTGGTTTCTGTGCAGCCTTTGACACCCCTCAAACCCCGCAGTTATTTTCTGTCCCATCCCTTGCTGTAATGTGCCTCAGAGAATGCTAGAAAACTTTTCTTGGTAGAATTGGGAACAGAAGTTATATTTTCTCAATTATTTCATTCATTTTTTTGTTGTCAAAATATTTTATCTAGTTTAACTGAGAGTAGACTCTAAAAACTAACTGCAAATTCTACTATATCTGGAGGATGTCTAATTTTGATCCTAGCACCATACATACATGCTATAAGCACCTCTGCAGCTTATTGAATGAGTTGGTGGAAATAGGGCTCATTAAAAACCACATCGCATCAGAATAGGTGAGCAACCGCTATGTTTCATAATACTAATATCCAAGATCACTGTTTCTGGAGAAGGTCCCTAGCAATGCTAGGAAAAGCAGCACTTAGTTTTGACTCTGTGGCAGAGGCTAGGCTGTGGGACCACCTTCCTCCCCACAAACCCCTCACCAGGGCCCTAACCTTGCCCTCCCCACTACCTTCTTCTATCCTAGATTATCCTTCTTTGCTCCGATTTCCTAAGCCTAGACTCTCTCATGAGCGCTTGGTAAATATTGGTCGTAACAGCCATTTTAGTGCCATTGAAAAGTAATAATTTCATAGATTACTTAGCAGCATGACAGTACCAGATCACTTTTTGCCCTCTCTTGCAATATTACTTCCTTATATTTTAAATCTTAACTCCTCAAGGGCAGGGACAATCTTGTCCGTCTTGTCTTCCAAAGTCTTTGCAGAGTAACTGGCATATAATAGATCTGTAATATATGTCTATTATCATGACACATAATAGATAAGCAACATATATTTGTTATAATGAAAGCATAAAAGTGATTGGCATCCAGAAAAATGAGTGTAACAAGGAAGCTAGAGAGCAACAGACGAACAGTAAGAAGATTCAAAGTGAGACTATGTTTCACAGAAGTCTTGAACTGGTTATAAAATTTCCGCCTCATAATTTGCTGAAATCTAATCTGATACTAAAACCATGGTGTTAAGGAAATTTTAAAAAGTCATTTAATCGGTTATTATTTTGTAACCAAACAACCAATATAAACAAAGCAGGGCATCAGGAGAAGGCACATCTGTGGATCAAGTTGACATTCTGAATCTTTTTATTCAATACTTGGTGATGAATAGTGCCACTGGAACGCACTTGTTTAACAAAAGGTTATGGAACACCTCCTACATTCCAAAGTATCATGCATATAGAAACTGTGCATGTATAGGTACCAGTACATCTCTGTCCCCACAACCTCCTACAGAAAGGATCGAATATTTCAGCTTTTAAAAGATAGAGTTGATTGGAATTGGGAATACCAGCCTCAGAACTCTGAAATTTGAGCGACAAGGGGATGTAGAGGCATCTAGTGCAAAACTAATTTTACAGATGAAGAAACCAAGTCTCGGAGAGATGAAATAACTAGTCCAAGGTCATGCAGCTCCTTCTTAGCTTCTGGTAACTGAACCCAGATCTTTCAACACCAAGCCCAGGGCTGTCCCTTTTCATTGGCTTTGTTTGGCAAAAAAAAAAAAAAAAAAAAGACTAGGAGCCAGGTAAAACCGTAAGGAAAAGTTAACTTGGAAAGCAGGAGAGCAGGCACTTGTCATATAAAAGGAGCTCAAAGTAGAAGAAAGTGAGTCACACAGATAGAGGAGTTAAAAATACAGAGTTAAGGCTCTCAACACATCATGTGCACACTGTCATCTCTTCTCGTGGAAGGAGAAAAGAAAAGGGAGAAAAGTTGCTTTGCTCTGACCTGTAAGTAGTATGTGCTGAGAAGTGTGGCAGGCACAAGCCCGGGCGCCATAGACATGCGCTCACACCAGCTCTCAGCGCTGGCAGCGTGCCACAGATGGCAGAAGCTCCAGCACTTCTTACCTGATGGTGCCGGGTGGTGGTGACAACTGAGAAGGGCTGTTTCTAGCTTGAATTGGAGGAAAAACAATTTAAAAAACACACTCTAAGAATGTGTCTGAGTTATTGACCACTAAGAAAGCTGCACAGAAGGCCCCATACAAAAATGGAGCTTTATTACTTTATTACTCGGGGAAGAGTTATAAAACCAAGGGTGTCCCCATGATCAACTGCTTCATAAATTTATATTAAAGGCTGAAGTTAACAGTTAAAATTGTGAGTTCTTCCAGCTCAGGGCCTCAGAAGCCGGTTGTGAGTTTCCCTTCATGTCACAGTGGGAGGGTCACAGAGAAGCCTAGATGTAGAGGGCTTTGCCATGTGCTGGAAGTAGTCGGGCGGTGGGGGGGGGGAGATTGGGGGGTGAGCATAGCAATTCTGCTGCCCCCGCGCCACCCTGAAACATACTCTCTTGGTGTGAGCTTGATCCATGTGAAGGCATTATTTGAATTTTCCATGAAAACTGTCAATAAGAGTGTAGGAAAAATATACAGTGGAAAGATATTGAAAGAAATAGACAAAAATGGTAGAATCATATTATTAGCTTGCCCATTGATAAAGTTAACTGGAGGATGAGATTAAACAGAAGCCACTTTGGAATGAGTTTATTTGAGGAGGAGTGAGGGGAAACATCCTTCCTTTGATGTACAGAGTAAGGATTTGTCTATAAACAGACAGCACAGGTGTCTGGAGAGCAGTGTGCATGGTGACCTGTCCTCTAGGCCGGTAGAGATGTGGCTGTCTTACCTGACCAAGGTACAGTCCTCACTAAAGATCAAGATCCAGTCCATGTAAAAAGGATGAGCCACTTGCAGCAGAGCCCAGAAATGCCTACTGTGACATCTTGTTCGTGTCATTTATTAATACTAGAGTTGGCACTGTCTTAAGATGGGGTTATGGTTGACATTTTCAACAATCATCAGTGAGTCATTTGCCCAAATGAGGATCATGGTATTAATCTTGCATGCCTTTGGAACTGTTTAAAAAATGTCTGGTTTTTGTTTTTTAGTGTCTGTTTTGAATTCCCCCCTCTCTGCAGTTCTTGGTTTCTATCTCACTGCGTGCAGAGGATTTTAATTGTTGCTGTCTATCTGTGCTTTGCAGCATGAAAGAGTGATGCCTAAGGGCTCTTGTGGTGCTTTGGGGTTGATGGGTTTTGTGTCTGAGCAAGCAGATCTCACTGTAGCCATGTTGGATTGCAGTAATAAACTTCTCCTTTTTTCCCCTGTAGCACTGAAAGCCGAAAAGAGAAGAAAGCTGACTCAGGGAAAGGTGTTGACAGGGAGACTTGTCTATGACTTGATCTTCAATTTATTTTTTACATATATATGAGAAGAGTGTCACAATTATTAATAAAAATGCTTTGATCATGCATTGTAAATTCTGTCTCTCATCCCAAATCCACCTTCATACTGTAAGTAGTGCAATACTTGTTTCATTTCTGTGTTTAAACAACTGAGCAGTGAGACACCTTTGTGAGCAGAAACAGTAGGTAATGCAAGAATCTATGTGTTCCTTGCTGTATGTTAGACATTTGTAAATACTGGATTCTCATTGTCAGTTTTACCAGAGCAATAGCTTCCTTAAAGAAATAAGTCATATTTACCAAGTTTGTATTTTCCTACTTTAGTGACCTGAAGATGCCTAATAATTTCATTCAGAAGAATTTTGAAAGGTAGTCTTACTTCTTTTTATTTTTTATAGCTTAGCGTTAGTGACTTATTTCAAAAGACCCAAATCAAAAAGTTAGTTTGAAAGCATTTTTAATAATTGTATTTATGCATTTCCTTGATTTAATATGATACATTTAATACTTAACAATTTATATGTAACTGAAACTTAAAGTCATTTGAAAAAATATATGGAAACCTGTTCACAACTTGTTAAAAAGAATCAGACATAATTCAAAGGAGTCAAGTAGTATTTGCTTAAAATTCAAGTTGTGACTACATGATTAAATACTAGGCTTGTACGAAATGCTTTAGAAAAACTTTATAACAGTTTTGTGGGATTTTCAATATAAACCTTTATCAGAAATGTGCTGTTAAGTTTCTCTCCCATTGAAAACAGATGTTTTCCAAATAAACCTATTATATACATACACATGGAATATCACATGTGAATCATTGTACATGAAATTCCACTCCTGTACAGTTATCTGCTGCTAGTGGTCATGCACTGCTTAATGCTGGTCCTGAATCACATTCTAATGTTAGACCAATAGGTCTCCAATTGTAATTTTTTTTTCTGCAAAGTTTTTTCCACTTTTTACTTAATGCATGTTGTGGAAAACAATCTTTTAAATGAAAATTTTAGATTCTGTTTGAGAAGATTCTGTATATATTTCAGTCCAAATGGAATAATCCATCTTCACCAAGCTTATACAAGAGGAAGAAAAGTTAAGAAGTTTTCGAGTATTACTAAAATTCAATTTCATTCCATTTTAGACAAATATGAACTTAATAAAGACTAAATCTCATAGTGCTCTTGGTTCCTAAGTATGATCAATGATGATCAACTTTATAATACTTCAATTTTCAAGTTTACAATAATTCAGAGCCCTGTGGCTTTTTCAGACTATCCGTTATGTACTCTATAAGTGCACATTAAAAGTGAAAAAAAAAGTTCCTCTTGTGATTAAGCTAATGAGGGGAAAAAATCAACAAAGCCTCCATTGGGTTCAACATTTTGATACATTTTACAAATTACCCTCACAATCCTTTAAAGTCTTTTATTTTTTCCTTATGGAACATGAGCTTAAAAATTATGGGAAGAAGAATTTGCAGTTAATAAAGTTTGTATTTATAAATGCTGAAGAAAAATACAGAAACTTCCTGTTCCAGATGTGTTGCCTTTGTGTATTTTATAATAGAGATACTATATTGTAAACATTTCCATTGTTTTATGATTTAGCCAGTCAGTCCCAGAAGCAGCCTCTTAGTGTTTTAATATATTAATGACAGTTCTGTTAAAATGATCATAGTGAGTTAAAAACCTTCACATGATCTCCTATTTGAATAAGCAATCATATCCAATGAAATTCTGTATTTCTGAGTATTTTTATAGTCATTTTGTTCTTGTGTGAATTTTAATGCTATCCCTATGTTAACCTAATATTTTGAAATCATAAAAAATATAAGAAAAATGTAGTGTTATATATTTACTCCTAATTTCAGATTCCTGGTCAAAATTACTGAATATCTTGAATGTAATTTAGTGCAAAGTTTAAGTAATGTGTAAATGTGACTAGGATATTGTGTTTTTCACAACTAAGAAATGTTATGTGGAAATAAATATTTATCCTAACTAATTTCCTTGTACATTGTAAATTGTGATACAAAGTGTCTTGTCTTTTTTCTTCATATTAATTAGTAAATCAATGTAGAATATTTTGACTGATTGGATATAATATTTAAATTTAGACACTCCTAAAGTTAAGAAACCTTGGTGATGTAAACATTCAAGAGTATGTTTCAAGAGTAAACAAATTTAAATTTATGAACAGAAAATTATGAGAAGTATTTAAGGATGTATTTTCTCATTTTCCCAGAAATGGGTGCAAAGGACATTGCTCCCATGACTAGTAAAAAGCTCCAAGGTCATTAGTAGGATTCCTCATTATTAGAACTCTTCAGATTTCTGTTTTTAACTTCCATGGGGAAAGCATTTTCTAAAAGTTGTCTCCTCCCTATTTGTTACAAAAGTCAGATGGGACCATAATTCTTTTGTAGCCATCTGGCAGTGTGTTTTGGAGATAATTACATTCAGAACTCTATCTTAACCTACTGGTTGATATTTTTCTCTTGACTAGTGAGTTTACTTTGTAATTGCTACTATTTAACAGCCTACGATATTGGGAAGTTTTTTCCTAAATATAATATGAATGTCACTTTGGTGAAGTTTTAATCTATAGTTTGATAGAAACTTTCCACTGATGATTCACAAGCAACTTGTATTTCAACACTATGCCTAGATCTTTTAGGATTTTTCTTGACTCTTAAAAGTGTTTACTTATTCTGCTTCCTGTTTGCACTGACTTACCTCTGCTATTGTTTTAACTTTAGCCTGTTTGCTCATGGAAACTTGCCTATTTTACTATCATTGCAAGATTGCTCTCCAGTTTTTCCAATATATCTATTTCATATATTCACATGATGAAATTAAATTATCACCATTTGAAAGTTTTATGAGAATAATTTGGATAATATGATGATTCTTTAAATATCTACATTAAGAGGTTAGTTGTAGTCAGCCCACTGAAGAAGCCTAAAAATCCAGGATTACTAGTAATGCTTTATTTTAGAGATCTATGTGGGTGCTCTCCATAGAAAGCTGCTTTAACTGATAAAACTGCCATGCCAATTCACTTGGTGGATTGGCCACTACCATTTGTGCTGGAACTTTGAAAATCAGACCATGATCCTTGCTTCTAAGGGAGGCTGAAATACATACCTGTAATATAATATGATACTGAGTTGGTGGTTTGATTAAAGTGGTGAATAACTCAAGGATGGACCTTGAGTTTGAGGAATTTAAGGAAAATGTTATAGAAGAGGTAGCATATGAATTGGGATAGAAATGGGGAAGGAAATGTACTCCAAGAACTGCAAAGATTCTCAAACCTATGTTAGTATTGAAATAAAGATGTATGGCATAACTAGAGCCTGGTATATTTGATATATGGCCCAGTATGGTGCAGTGTTAGGAGGGTAGTGAAGACTTGTGGGAAAAGATAGAAACACAAGTCAGGGACATTATAAATAATGTTAAATTCCATACTAGCATATTTTAATTTTATCCATTAAGAGCTTTGAGTAATGAGAAATAAATTTTTGAAAAGATTAGGGTGGCAGAACAGTACAGAATATAGTAGAGAAAGAGTAGAATCATCTCCTTAGGAATTTTTCTCCTGTGATGACTCTCAGATGATAAAACCAAACTCTCCAAATTTCTATTAGGATAGAAAGCAGAGTCAGGCTCAAGCATACTTCTTGGGCACCTAACAAGTACCTGTAGACAAGATAGATTTATTATAATTTTTTTTATGTAGAGCATTCTTTTATATATGGAAATTATATATATATATGCACATATATGTACATATAGTTGTATTTGGAAAAAATGTGAAAAGCACAGCATCAACAGAATAAGCCTGAGAGTACTAAAAACAATCCAAGTGTGGTACAAAGTTCAGCCAATGGCTTCCTCATCAGAGTCCAGAAACCACCTTCCCCCTACCCACCCTTGCATCCTATCCAGCTCATCAATTCTTACCATGGAGTTAGCTTTCTACGTAGGTACTCTTGCCTTGTGGTGTGTGTAGAGTCATAGATTTCTTTCATGAGACTTCTTTCTTCCATTTGTTTATAAGCTCCTTGTAGGTAGGAATGGTGGTTGGTGTTTTACCCCTCCTTTGTAACTCTCCAGAGCCCACTTCTGTGCTCCGCTGTGTACCCAGTCAGCAAAGGCTGTTGACTCATAAGTAAAATATATCAGAAAATTCTGCTGCTTAGTTCATTAAGAATGATTAGAGATCCACAAAGGATTCTCACTGACGTGTCAAAAGTAAACACTTACTGATGACCTTTATGTGCCCAGCACCTGAGGACGCAGAAGCCTAAGGCAAAAACCTGTGCCAACTATGGAGCCACCCAGGCAGGAAGAGCAGCTAAATAGCTGTGACTAAGAAGAGCGAAATATGAAAGAAAGGTGCCAGGCATTGCACATCTGTAAACCTTCACAGCAATGCAACTATTGTGGGAATAGGTATTTTTTTCAAACTAAGACTCTGGAGTTCAAAGAGTTTAAGTAATGTTTTTTAAACACTCCCCACTAGTGAGCAGTGGTGCTGAGAACTTAACCCAGGTCCGTGGGACCTTGGCCGCAGTGATGAGGTGCAATGTGACCGCCTTCCTCCTCACTAGGATAGCCATCCTGGCTCATGGAACCAGAATAAGGTTAAGAAGAGTGATATTTCCTCTCAATGGTACATTTTCTTTCTCACCCATTTTTCTATAACAGTGGAAAAACCAAGCCAACCCAAAGAAATACTTTTTTTTTTTTGCTCATGAGTCACAAATACCATGACTTTGGATAGAAAAAGCTTAAGAAAACAATTGAGGGTTTTGGTTGTTGAATGGTCACACTTCTCACCATGCTTACACATGCTTTTCAAACAATTTGACAAACTTGGAGAGTTGGTTCAGATGAAAGGCTGTGTAGAATAAGAACTGTGATTGAGTTTGTTAAAGTTGAAAGCCTGTAAGCACCAGAGAAGTTATCCTTCTCAATCAGTAGTTAGGAAGTTCTCACTCTTTTTATTAATGCAAATTCTTGGGTTTAAATGTTAATATCGTCACAGAAAGATAACATGCAGAAAGATGATAAGTATCTACTGAGCATAACATTGGTCTTATTAGTACCATGCTCTGATCTGTTCTAGTGAGGTAGTGATGTTATGCTCTATAACCCTCATTTGTCTTTTATTCTCAACCGTCTGTATCCCTCAGACATTCTGAATGCACGCTCTAGGTCACTCGGGATGTATGCAAAAAGGTTCTTGGGCCGGGCGCGGTGGCTCACGCCTGTAATCCTAGCACTCTGGGAGGC
>VBSM01001562.1:10220663-10288838 GCA_008086735.1 Cheirogaleus medius
AAAAAAAAAAAAAAAAAAGAAAAAGAAAAAAAGGTTCTTGGACACCGCTGAAATAGCTGTCACAAAGTTGGTCAACAAAATTCTCTTACTTTATGGGAAAAGCCATGCTTGTGTTTTGGTGTTTTTTTTATTTAGAGTTTATTGAGTCTTAAGTATTGTACACATCTAGTAGTCTTATAAATCGGTATTCTCACATCAACTTAGGGCAGAAGCAGCAAAAGTGACCACCTGTGAATAAGAAAGGAAACAGAAAATATCCAGAATGACATACAGCCTGATGTGCTCATTGATCTTTATGATCGGGGCTCTAAGTCATCAAGGATGCATTGGATTATGTTCTGTGCCTGATATTTAAGAAAGCATGGAGGTATGTAATCACTTTTAGCAAGGTTTCCAACAAAAACAGTCCAAGAATAATTTTAAAAGTGGTTTTCTAAAACTCTTGATAGAAACTTAAACAACAAACCCTGTGTCCAAAGAAGAGACCATTTCTCCCTTCTTTTGGTTTATGTGCCCCTGAACACCGATGTACTTTAACAGGATGTTTTTAAAAGGATACTTATTAATAACTATGCATTTACCTGCAGAGGTTGCAACTGTCAATGGCAAGATAAGTCTGCGCGACTTAGTGGTATGAATGATTTCTGCATGTTTCAAATTTACCCTCAGATTAAGTTTATCTCTGAAAACTCGTCAATTTCCTTATCTTCTTTTTCCAGTAAGCTAGTTTAAAACTCTTATTGGAAAATAAATCTTGTCCTATGAGAGTCGAATGAAAACTACTTTGACTTTATTCATATCATTACCATTTTCAATCTCCAATGCCTGAAAAATATGTACTAGGACTAACTCTAGGCTCTAGAGAAAACATTTAGCATATTTCAAAACTAAAGAAACAATGAATTCAATTAATTTAGATATACAAATATTATATAATATCTGCCTTAGATACTATTCTTATAATATTTGGTTATTATATAATATCTGATATTGTACAATATCTGGAAGATAAAAGGAGAATTTCTATTTAATATGCTTTTATGACTATTAATTCTGTCCAGGATGTGAACATATATTATTACTGCTTCTTGATATATAACTCTACAAAGATTGGTTCAGCTACTCATAATGATTGAACTATATTAAGAAGTACAATTTTGACAAGATCCCTATGAGTTTGAAGGTCAGTTTGTGGTTCCAATGGATGAGTGGGATTTAAGATTTAATTAAGGTGAATTTACTCAATGGCATGCTTGGAAAATATAGTTGAAGACGGATTTCACAATCCTCTGTCCATGCCTATGCATGACTCACCAGTCTCATGTTGAATTGATAGATTTTTTTTCCATTTCTTCCATTTTTAGATTTTTATGCTGTAGCTTACCCTGTCTGGGAAAACTTTGTCTAGCAAATGGTCTGAAGCTAAGTTTGAATTCATAAAGTCACTTTTCAAAAAACAAGGCTGTTTTACAAATAATTGAAACAAAAATCATGTTTCTTCAGTGATCTAGACATTGCATTGCTAGGCCAAATTCAGCATTTGAAATTTATAGTTTCACTTTTATGGTGATGTCAACCAAAAATAATTGGTCAAACACTTAAGTGATTAACTTGACATTTTTTTAAAATTCTACTGAGCAATCAGCACTGCCAAAATGATATTGCTGATATTATTTATTCTTATATGAAACTCATGATAGTTCCCTAGAATAAAATTATAAATTATGCATTATACAAATAACTAAAATTATTTTAAGTTGATTTCTCAAAAGCTGTATGTATTTTTGATAACAGAAATTATGTCTATATTAGACAAAAACCTCATGAACTGCTTAGTGTAACACATTTTTGTGTATCTAATATTTTACAAAAGCTGAACACTTTCCATGTTTACAAGGTAGTCTTGGATTACTAACAAAATAAACATGAAGCTTTCTGGATAAACGTGTCCATATGCCAGTGTGGTTTAGGTCTGATTCAAGACATAACTCATTATTTCTGAAAAAGTGAAGGCACATTTATTAAGTGACCAGGAGAAAACCCACAGTGTTTAGAATGGGAATAATAATACATAACATTCTAGTTTATTTTCCATTTTAAAAAATGAGTCCAAGGAAGTTAAAACATTCTTTTAATTAAGATGCTTAAAGAAATGAAATATGAAAAATTGATGCAAGACTCCTTCAAGTTAGGATTTGCGATACAAATATTTTCATCTTTTAACAGGGCAAGCTGATGTGTTCACATCTCAGTTTCAAGCTGCCTCTTTCACTAGGAACATCAGTATTTTTTTTTTAAAGCACATTTACAATGCTTTCCCATCACCCTTGCTGTGTTTTTGTAGCACCTATAGCCATAACTGGCACCTGGGGGCCTGCATTGCTGGCAGTTTCCCTTACATTTCTTTGGAGTCTATTCAACTGCTGTGGTTTTACTTAGAAGTCAGTGCTTTGCATATTTGATTTCCTGAGACTGTTTGAATAGTCTTTCTCAGAAAACTGTGCCAGTCTGGCTGTGAGCAGCTCTTCTCCGAGAGGAGCTGACAGTAGCCTGGTCGGATTGGTATGCTTGGACTTGGGTTCCCGGCCATGCCCTGCTATCTTCTCTCCCTCTTCCCTCTTATCGTGTCCCTGCCCACATCTTGCAATCCCTTTAAAGAGGACAAAATCTGGACTAGTCCAATTAGAAAAAATTAAAATGCTGCCAGGGAACTTATGTGAGGCTCACATAAAAACAATTCATATTTGTTGTTTCAGCAGCTGATGTGGAAATGATTTTAAATGATAAACAAAACCAGACTGGATAATTCAAATTTCTGTAAGGTAATAATCTGTTGTGAAGACAGAGTCCCTACTTTTTATTATAGGTATGGATTTGGGGAACAAAGGTAATCTTAAATTTCTTGATTTAAGTGCATTTTTTTTTTTTTTAAAGATCATCTTGACAGAGAGGTTTTGAGATAATGAGAACAAACATGGGTTTTAATAAGCTTTAAATGGCATGCCGTTTTGAGGTGCTACGGTAAAGAGAAGCATTGTTTTATGAAGTGGCTCATATGGGTATATAGATGTTGGTGTGCTGTGCTGCTAGCAATTCCATGGTCTTCGTCAGTATACCACTAGAGAGAGAAAGAAAAAGGGCAAAATTAGGAAGACAGTTCTCTTTTTTTAAAAAAATAATAAATTCAAATGTGCTCTCCCTAAGCATACGTGGTATAAAACAGAGTGTTTCCTGAAACTGTTTATACACTGAAACAGGATCAAACAGGGCATGTTGTTCTGTCCTACAGAAGTCTGATTCTCTTTTGCAGGTGCTGAGAGAACTCACTGTGAATTTGGCTTACTGCATAGTGCTTTAAGGATATGTAAATTCTAATTAAAACACCGAAATCCATTTCCATATTGGACTCAAAGGACACTTAGAAACATGCCATGCATAGGAAGGAATGTTTATCCCATCAAGCCCACTTGTTTTAATTAAGTGTTATCAAGTGTCAAATTTCTTTACACTGTAGTAAGATAAACTGTATTAAAATAAATGAATTTTTAGAAGGCATTTTTCCTAATTTATATCACTAAGAAATTGGAGAAGTCTATTTTCATATTACATACGTTTGTTTCACATAAGTGAAGTCAAAAGTCAAATGTAATACTGCCTGTGGTTACTCAAAAAAGGTTACATGGAAAATGTATTATTTGACACATTTAGATTTTACACTGGCTTTTTCTTTTTACCTGTATGTCTAACATTTATGTAGATGGAGTTTGTGACCTGAGGCAAAAATGTATCAACTCATACTTTATTAAATAATTGGAAAGTCATTTATTTCTGGGCAAACATATGTTACGGAGACTTAAGTTAACTTTTAAAACATGCTTAAGTGTTATGTGTCTTTTCTTTAAATAGTGGAAAATTCAACTTCTGATAAAAATCTGACCCCAAAGATATACCAGTTTTTCTCAGTTCCACTCCTATCTACAGTGGGCACCATTTGAACTGAGCACAGAGCAAATCATGTGTGTCAGACTCACAGCGGTCCCCAACCTTTTTAGCACCAGGGACTGGTTTCGTGGAAGACAATTTTTCCACGGATAGCGGGGTAGGTAGAAGGGTGGGGAGCTCAGGCGGGGATGCTGTGATGGGCATCGGCTGTGAGCCTGTAAATACTGATGAAGCTTTGCTTGTTGGCCTGCTGCTCACCTCCTGCTGTGTAGCCCCAGTCCCTAACTTTCATGGAAGACAGTTTTTTCATGGAAGACAATTTTTCCATGGACGGGTTGCCGGAGAGTGGAGTGGGGGCCGGTGGAGCTCTGTAGACCAGTCCCTAACAGGCCAGGGATGGAACTAGTACCGGTCCTCAGCCCAGGGGTTGGGGACTACAGTATTAAAGAACATACATATACATACGTGTGTGTGCATATATATATATATATATTTTTTTTTCTTTTTCTTCTTAATCTGAAAATCTCTAATGCAGAAAATGAATTTGACTTAATACCCAGAAAGATCTTCTGTATAGGCAACAACAACTCTAGCCATTTCTGACTTTATAAAACAAGCCTAATTGTTTATTGCCTGTAGTTGTTCAACAAAGATGACATGGCAAGTAAAACTAAAGTGTGCCGATCATTAATACCCCACTGTTCTTAGAATGGCTAGTAATACGCACTAGACAGAAATGGATTTTCATATTTGAGCTGAGCTATTATCATGCTGGTTTCACTTTAGAATTACTCTGCCACACACTTACTGAATAAGTGATTACTTTTTTTGAATCAAAATAGGGAGACTGAACAATCACATGAATAGGAGAGTAGTGTTTTGACACTCACAGGACATGCACATTGTGCTTCTCAACCCTAAACTCTCTAATATTATTGAATATTACTCTTTGTATGGCTCAAGGATAGCACTCCCCTGACCTCACATTGGAAAAATAAAACTCCTTTTTATTCTGTCCCTGTCTCCAGTACTTCTATGAGAAGTAGGCCTGAAAGAGGAAACTACGCCCCACCAGCCACTTCCCTTCCCGAGCAAAAAGTTTTTCTATACCATTGCCTGGAAATCCACTCCAGCATCCACCAAGGCTTTGGAGATCTGAGCTGACTGCTGAAAGTGAACATTATCTGTAGGGAGAGAAAGGAAACATAAAGTAGCTAATAGCTGTTCCACTTTTCTGATACCAAAGGGTGGGAAAGGCATAAGAAGAAAGGGACTGTTTGAAGTTCTAGAACTCAGCATCCCATTTAGCCCAAGACAAGTGAGTTGTGGAAAGCAACACTGTTTTATTGAAGTAAATGTAACAGTCTTGCCCCTCATGCTTTTGTTTTGTCAGTAGTGAAATTGCAAACCTGTCTGTGATACTAAAAAGTCTAATTAACTGAAACTCACCATCTGCTGTTCCATGAATAAGGAGGTACTCAACTTGTTTAAAATTTTCAGCTCTGCTCATGACTGTTGAATTCTGGAATTGGGAAAAAGAATGTCATTATTCAAAAAAGGATCTGCCATAAACTGATTTTTCACTTCAGTTTACAAAATAAAATGTTTTCAGCTGGGGCCCCCTTTGATACAAAATATAGCAAACCGATATTCAAGCAAATGCTGTCTCCATGCATGGCAGAATGCACAGCATGCCCTGTGCCTGGGAGACAGGACTGGAAAGGGAGGATGCCACATCTTCCCTGCACATGCAGGAAGAGGGCACCTGCCACCCAGCCTGCATGCAAACCCCTTGAGTCTCAGATCCCAGATTGGCTGTGTCCTATGCATTAGCACAGGGCAGAGTCTCATATTAGCAATGTATGTTCCATGGGCTTCTGCTGTAGTTCAGCCAAAAAGTGTATTACCATGGCAACCATGTGTCACATGGTGCCATACATGCTACATTTCAAAGAGCCTGTACATAGCATTTGCAACTAAACATACTCTGCAATATGTCATGTGAACTTTGGTCCACATTGCTAGGCTCTGAATGAAAAGCAAATATTACCTCTTTGGGAACAGATGTTAAAAACCTAGGCAAATGTAACATATGGGAGGGGAAAGGGGTAAAAAAGATCAAGAATGGCCTTAGAAAATCAGTGGGTTGTTGTCTGCCTCATTCTGTATACTGGAGGAAATGCTGCTATTGGATCAAATCATTCCCAAATCAGCCAGGGAAATAGGAAGGATAAAAAATTGGGAGGTAAGCTTTTTGAGACTGCTTTGTGGCCCGAGTCAGGTGGGGCTCCTAGAATGAGGGTCAGGGGTCTTGTATGACAAAGCCATTGAAAGTATAGAATTAGTCATCTGATTACAACTGGGAGATATTTACAAAGTTGGGATGAAGGTAGAAATGTCACAAAGACACTATAGTGCCATTGGGAGGGAGTGAGCTAGAGTCTGCTTTGATTCTCCTATTAAGGGTTGGGCTGGGCAAGGGACAGTGGCCTCTCTTTGGCTGGTCCTGCAGCCAAAGTCCACTTGACAAGAGCCAAGGTGTGTATTTAACAGATACCTTTGTAGCTAACAACAGCTTAATATTTTTGATGGGAACCCTGGTGGCCTGGCAGGGATGGAATTAAGGCTAAGGTTAAAGTGTTCGTATTCTAGTCCCAGCTTCACTATCAGTGAGCTATACCACTGGAGACATGCTGCTCTCTGAGCCTTGATTTCTGTAAAATGGGAATAAGAAGTTAGTCCCCCTTTATCCATGGTTTCACCTTCTGCAGTTGCGGTTTCCTACAGTACAGTACACGAAGATGTTTTGAGAGAAAGAACACATTCACATAACTTTTATTGCAGTATATTGATACAATTGTTCTATTTTATTATTATTGTTGATCTCTTACTGTGTCTAATTTTAAATTAGATTTTATTATAGGTATGTATATATAGGAAGAAACAGGAAACACAGTGTACATGGGGCTCGGTACTATCTGTTTTCAGGCATCCACTGGGGTCTTGGAATGTGTCCCCCGTGAATAAGGGGGGGATGACTGTAACTCCACTTACTCCCTCACAGAAATAGGAGCCAAGAGACATGGCAAGAATTTTCTTTTTTTTTTTGGTTAAATTTATGATGCTGATAGGAGAATTCTGTGACACAGTGTTTCTGGAAAAAAGACATTCTGTCTACAATTTTCAGGACAGAGTCACCCAAAATGTTTCAGTTGACTGAATGTCCCAAGGTTACCCTGTCCTGAAACACTTAGAACAAATGCCTTCCACTCCTGAGTAGGCTAGTTCCTGCTTGTCTTGACCATATTCCATTTCTGAACCCAAATTGAGGATTTATTCATGAACTTTCAGAATAAACACTGAGGACTTCTTAAAAGTTATACTTTTATTTTACTTATTTACTTATATTTACTTATTTTTGAAAAACTTTTTATCTGGTGAGAGGTCTCAGATAAATACATCCATGTATGAATCCAACCCTTCATCCCAACATCACCATTCATTTTTCCATTCGTTTTTTATATAGGCAATCCATATTTATTTGTTATATACCCTGATAAATAATAAGATACATAAGAAAAAAGATTTGTCTATATTGTTCATTCTTAGCATCTAATACAGTGCTAAGTATTTACAAATTAAATGACTAAATGAAAGAACTTATTAAGCACTTGTATTGTCCACTATATTTGGTCCTAGTTTTGTAGAAGCAAGTGTTATCAGCTGGGGTGGACAGAAGAAAATAGTCACATTCTGAAATTTACTGAGATATGTTCTGCCCACTTTCAAGCAATACACTGTGCCATTAGTAATAATAGCTAACGTCTATTGAGCATTTACTCTGTCACTGTGTTAAGCACCAGGAAGGATTTACAAAAGCACTGTTGTATCTAATTCTCACAACATGCATGTAAAATAGGTCTACACCAACCCTGCTTTATAGATGGAGGCATCGAGATCCAGAAGATGAGTAACCTGCACCAGGTACAATATAGCAAGAGCTGAACAAGATCTGACAGCAAAGTCCCTTTTACTTCCTATGTTGCACTGTGTGTCTACTAAAATTCCAAGCTGCTTATAATGTGGTCTTCAGCAAAGGAACAGTATGAAATAAAATGTTAATTAATTGTCTTAGAATTTGAAGTACACAATAATAGCAGGAATATTTAGGTGCCTTCCAGAGACCCCCTGCCTTCTCAGTCTGAAATAATCACTAAAGAGATTGGTCTGCACAGCCCTGCGAGATCTGGGAGGCATATTTTCTGACTGTACAGTGATGTATAGCCTAAAATGGCAATAGAACTCTGAGCAATTTTCTGCCCTTCAGAGAGGAAAGGGTCAAAATGAATCCCCTAAAAGACACTTTTGTGCATTCAAAGCTGGAGCCAGGAGAGGCTGAGGCTTGAATATTGACAGTGAACATTAACGTCCTGGATCGCAGGGGCAGGTGCCCCGATGAGAGTCCTCTTTAGTGATCCTTTCTGCTAGCCATACTCTCAGCCTGTGCTGACTTCCTCCCTCCTTGTTTCTCCCCAAATTAAATTTAGCTCTTTGCTCATGGAAGATAGTCAACTTTAACACCCAGACCTGACCCAAATATACAACTGTGTCACCTCACCTCACCTCCAAAAGCCTCATGGGCCTGCCTTGCTTGGCAGCTTGAATAGCAAAAGCTGCTCCTACAACCTCCCCGAGCCATGAAACTGAGAAATGTCATTGAAACATAGAGTAATAGTTAGGAGACATATAAATACGCAGGACAGTTAGCAAGGAATGTGATAACTACTGGAGTTTGGACCAAAACAGTTTCTGGCTGCCTTTTTTTTTCTTAAATGGAGTGAATACAGGCTGAAAGAAGACAATTTTTATAAACAAGTAAAACCCTGAGCCTAAGATAAATGTTGTGATGTACACACTGTAGCTGTGATGAACTAGACATGGTGAGAAATGCAACATACTGAGAAAAAGACGAAAACTGTGATAAAAGTGTCATGATGCAAATTGTTTTACATTAACAATATTACACTACAAAGAAAGAAAGACAAATACTTTAATGCAGCAAGAGAAAAATAAAACAAAAGCTTCCCCTGCAACTGCAAGATAAGTGTGTCATTTCAAATGCACACTTCCCCTGCTCACTATGAGAAGTCTCCAGAGGGATCTCTCTGGAAGAGGGAGACAGGCAGCCGGGAGACGCACACCCACTTTAAGGCTCTCAGGCTGCACAGAACATTTCCCCCCCCAGGAAAACGCAGCTGTGTCACCTTGCCTCTAGAACCACTGATCACTCCCTCCTAGACTTTGCATCCTGGCTTCCCAATTAAGGCTCTTTACAGTTCACCGTATGGCACACTTTAAGCTGCAAAGGTAATATACAAAGCCAGTGAAAGAAATGCATGCATTAATTTAAGGTATTATTAATGATTAGAAAAAATTTAATTATGCTATTTTAACCCACCAAGATAGGATAATCCCCCTTTGCCTATCCATGGAAACAGAAATAAAAAAGGAAATGGATGACTAAGTTAGAAGCTGAATAGTCTATCACCAACTACTAAAAAGGAAACTCAGAGTGATAAATGGGCAAGGATGCAATGGTGGTGCAGTTGGCACTCTCCTGAGGCTAGAAACTTCCGGAGAGCCCCGCTGCCAGCAACAGTCTGGCAAAGAGAAGTGGGAAGGATTGGTCCAGTGGCAGTGCCGATTCCACAGCATCTCTGTGAGGAGCTTTTCCTTCAATCCCCAAGAAGAACCATCTGTAGCTGCTCGTTGGATCATGCTGGTTCCTCAGTTACCTTCCAACAAATAAATCTTTGTATTTTTGAAATAAAAGAGAGAGCTGATAAGAGTAGGGGAGTACTACGAGAAACAGAAGCTATAACGATTTTTAAGTGACCCTTTGTGCCCTCTAGGAACCATAAGGACAATTTGCTTCCCAAAGATAATAACGATGGCAGCTGCCATGATTTGAAAGCTTGCTTCAAGGCAGGCACGGGCGTCTCATTTAATCATTTCGATAACACTGGGAGGTAGGTCTGATTATCCCATTATCAAGACCAGGAAACTGAGGTTCAGAGAGGTTAAGGCGCCTCCTCAAGCTCACACTGCTGGTATGTGGTGGAAACGGAATTGGAATGCATGTCTGTCTAACTCCATGTCCCTTACTATCACGTTCTACTGTCACTTGCCATCAGTGCCAAACACCCATCACCACTTCCAGGCCTTATAGAAAAAGCAAGTAGTCACTGGGTCTAATGGACAGCAACCCAGCACTTCAGTAGGATATTACCTTGGGTTTACCAGCTTGCTCTATGAATTCTCCTACTTGCAACCAAAGCTGCATAAATAATATTAACTGATGCCATTTTGGGAAGCATCATTAATGCCACAACAGAGGCCACGCAAAATGTTTAAGAAAAAATGAATGCAACCCACTATATCGGATGTTTTACTTGTTTACATCTATCAAACAACTGTCCCCATGAGATGCCAAGGAAAGAGCTCCCATCAACCCCAGACAGGGGGCTCTACCTCAGGCCTCACCAAGCAACACTGGCTTCTTTAAAGATCACACAGCAGTCAACATTTTATCAGCACTCAACAAACAAGTTAAGGTTTGGCTTAAATCTGAAGGTCTCTCTCCCTTTGGCATATTCTGGGATAATAGAACAAATGTCAAATCAGTACAAGATGGCATATTTACAAAATTGCACCCTGTTTTGCATAACCTAACGATGCAGCAGTTCTTAAGGATTGAACATTTCAAATCTGCTAGCAGAAGACTGCCAAATCTATGACTGTTTCATACACTTGCCAAAAGCCTATCAAATTTTGAGCAAAATGCAAAATAAATCTCCTCTACAAGTTAAATCAGTCCCTTCTGTGTGTTCCAGGCTGCCCTCTTCTCTTGGCAACAAGGCCCAGGACTTGGGCCCCACTTCTTTTGCCCTTGATCTTGTACTTCTCTCTCTCTGTGTATTCATAAATCCATTCCCTCCCCAGGCTTATGTCCTGCCTTATTGGCCGCCATTTGGCCTGCTCTTCTCCCAGTCCTTCTTCTGCGCTATCCCCCGGTTCACTGGACCCGCTTCACAAATCCCCAGAAAACCACTCTCCTTGCTACTCATTTGTCTACCATGCTGATCTGCCTCCTCCCCTCTGCGTCACCTTGGGAGAGCATCTGCGCTCTCCTCCCATCTTCCCAATCCTTCCCCTCATGATGCAGGTAAGTGCCCTCTCCTTTTCCTAACCCTCCATGTCTGTGTGTCACGTAACATTTTTGTGCCTCAGTTTCTGTGTCAGTGAAATGGAGATAGAATACTTGTCTCAGAGGATGTGGGGGAGAATTAAACCCACATAAAGAACTTAGAATACTGTTTGGCCATAGAAGCACCTAATAAACGCATGAAAAAAAATGAATGAAATAATGAAATGGGTCCCTATGGTTGAGGGGAGGGGGAGGAGGTTGAAACTGTAACTTCTTGGACGTTCCTCTTCCCTTCTTGACATGCTCCCAAGTTATGGAATTTCTAGGGCTTCGCAGTCACAATTTGGAAACCACGAGTCTTTTTTATACATATTTGCTACCTTGCCATATTCAAGTTCATCTTTTATTACCTGTTCTCATTTATTTTTCTCCCCAAATCTTGTTTTTTCACATTGACAAGGAATAAACCTCTGAACAACTAAAACACCAGGCACCTTGAGTGAGTGAATGAAAGTCTACCACACATTAATATTTTTTTACAGGTTTGACTAAAAGACCTATGATTGAGCACATGAGAGGCCATTCATCAATATTAGTCGGGAACCCACCCCGCACGGTGGCTACAGTTGTTTGCTTATTGCTACTGGGTGTAAGGGTTGTCTCCTTGGATGTCTCATTTCTTTGCTCCAATCTGTCACCATTTCTTTCTGCTGGGAACTGAGACTCCTTGCAGAAAAGATGCTTCTACCGAGCTACACGACTCATTAGCTCAGATTTGTCTCCCGCTCCACTTTGGCTGCCCATTTAGAGCTTCTGGGAGCAGCTCCTTGGGATTTTAGGGAGGTGAACATCTTCTTTTCTCTTAGAGTCCCTTTAAAGGTGCTCCTGCCTTGCTGCTTGGCAATAGGTGGGTGATTATCTCCAAACAGAGTCTTATGGAATCACTGCTTGCGTCACTGCATTGGGTCTAAGCCTTAGTCCCAGGGGCCTGTATCTGTATGGCAGCTTTGAAAGAACAGGAAAGGGTCCTCTCTCTGGTTGGCTCAGCTCTGTAGGTGCAGGCTGTAGGAGATGGAGCGCAGATTATCTTTCAGCAGGGCACAAGCTGAACGACTGCACACGGTGTCCCTGCCTGTTCCATTCATGTGTACAAATGGTTCCTCTAATTCCCTTTCCTCAATGGTAAGTAGGACCGTTATTGCACAAGATGTGCTTCCCTTGATGATGTGGGTTTCTTGACATTTTTTCAAATCCAGGTCATCAACGATATAATAATGAATTATTTTCTCATTTGGGTTTTATTAAAAATTGTATTCTCTTCTAAAGGCTATAATTCTGGCTACTGTTGTATCAATAATTCTTTAGCTGAAAAACATGGACAAAAATATCAAGGCCTCACTTATTACACACTTTGGGCATTCCTGATCCTCAGTGTACTGAAAAGAGTCACTGATCCAGACTAAATATAAATCGTTTTTAAAATATTTCTTTCTGACCCACTGAAATACAGAGGGTGGTGAAAGCCTCTAAGGAACTGTCTTCTTTGTCTTTTTAAAAAGGATGGGAGGGAGAGCTGAAGGGAGGGAGGAAGGGAGAGAGAGAGAGAGAGAGGGAGAGAAAGGGAGAGAAGAAAAACAACCTGGGAAAGAGAAGTAAAAGATGGGGTCCAGAGGGGCAGCTGGGGCCTTGGAGGAAAAATAGAATCTTTGAATGTATTCTTGCCAGAGACAAAAGCACAGGCTCATTTAAAAAACAAAGGAGGGCAGCTTTATTCTAAAGCCTGCTGTGCACCAAAAATAGGCACTTAGATTCAGTTCTCCACATAGATTCAGTTCTCCACGTTTCAGAGGAAGCAACTTACCAAGGTGGAGACAATTCCGTAAATGCCTTTGCCTCACTTTTATCCTGCCCACCTTAACTACCACCCTCCCAAATAATTCCTCTGAGTAACACATTGGGAACCTTTAGCTCCCCGGTACTGGCAGTTTTAATGTGTCCATTGCCAGCAATGAATTTCGTGCCAAGAAAACCCGACTCCTGGCGTGGAAGGATTAAACAGTCCTCGGGTGCCATCTGTGCAGTGAAGTGAAAGAGTGACTTTGTGCACCCAGTGTGCGTGTGTTGCCATTGGCAGTAGGAAGTGACTTCTATTTACATGACTACCTCATGCAGCGAACACCTAAGGGGAGAGATGAAAATGGCCACCGCAGTGGGGAGCAGAGCTGGAGGAGAGGGGATCTGCGTGGGAAAGTGGAGGCGACAGGAAAGACTGGGGAAAGATGCAGGTTGAAATGGCAGATCAGAATGAATTATCCTATATGATCATAGAGGGAGGGCAAGTTGAAGAGGAAATATCCTGTTGGCTGATGTTCTTTAAGAAAGCAGATGTCAGGGTTTGGACATGACCCTGTGCTTCTAAGAATTTTCAAAAGACTTTTTCGAATGGGATTTTCTAGATGAACTTTTGACTCATCATCCACCATGTGCCAGCGTCAGGGATTAGGGTATCCAAGAAAACCCTTTGGCAATCCAATTTAAGTATTCTAGTTGGGTCATTATCAAGAACATTCAAGCTGTAAAATGAGAGCGGTGATGAAGAATTACAAGTTGTATAGCAATGTTTCCCTTCAAAAAGTTTTTAAATTAAATTAAGACAGGATTTAAGGTCTATACCTCATACAGGGAAATCCAAAGAGTATGATGTTGAGGAAAGCCTTGAATAGCTAACAGTACTACAGAAGGGAAAATCCAGTAAGCGACAACTATTAGTTCAAGACGGAATCAAACGAGGATTAAGAGATGTACAAGGAAACCATGGGACCCGAGGTGATGCTACTGCAGGGGGAGGGCTGTGCAGGTTTCCTAACAGGCTGGAGACGGAGGGGACATGACACTCCAGGCACAAGGAGCAGAGGGCAAAGGCACAAAATGGAAAGCTGCGGAAACAGTCCGAGAACAGTGAGCATTCCAGACAAACTGTGCCACTGTAGGAAGGGTGCCGAACACCTGGCTAAAGAGTGAGGATGGGACTTAGTTGAGTACACAGGAAAGGACCGGGAAAGGATTGTGGATGGGGGTTCATCTTCCAGCTTTGTGCACGGTAGACTGGAGGGTGGGAAGACAAGCTACAGGGAGACAGATTGGATTATTGTTATAAAAGGAGACAGGTTATTTGACAGCAGCAACACAGTTATGAGGAGAGCAAGGGTGACTAAAGCAGCTTATGGGGTGTGGAGGAGAAAGAGTGGGGAGAACTGAGTCCAACGTATCAGATGGAACCTTCAGCAGACATGGAGATAACCTGATCATGGGACTGTTTTGTAGAGGAAGATGACTTGTGCGTCTCACTTTGCATATTGTTATTCTTCTATCTTGACTGAAAAACAGAGATGAAAACACACATGCAGGCACTAACACAAACACCTTACCACCACTCCCCGTGCATGCGCGCACACACACACACACACACACACCTCGCTAAGTAAGCAGAAAGTAACAAGTAGAACTAGAAACTTGAGTTTTACTGTGTTTTGATCAGATGGCTTCAGAATCCATAGTGATAATGATGACATCTTACAAAAATGCACAAATCTTGCTCAGAGCTATGTAGTAACATGAAGTCGTGACACAGATGTGGGGAAATTATGTTCTTAAATTATTCTTGCTGTTTTTCTTTCTCGTTAATTCACTGTCCCAGGAAGAATTTTGAACATCCTTTGGAGAATGTAAACATCAGAGATGGTTTACCTTGTCAGCTGTAAGTTTCAGGGGTTTTGTTTGTTTGTTTAACAAACATGACAAATAGAATCAGGAAAGTTTTAGAAGGATCAAAGTGCTAGAAGAGTCCCTAGTACTTACGCCAGCACTTCTGGCTGCATCAGTGTGGCACCAAAGAAAATGCTCTGGCTTTGCCATGGCATCCACACCAGCACATGGGTGGTATCATGATAGTTCCACCCACACCCTATTTTTAATGCTATAGGACGTCTGTGGAGCAACCTGCCCACCAGTTCTCCTATCGTCTGATAGGAGAGAACCAGCCTGTTGGATGCTATTCAGTAATTTGGGTTCAGGGCTTTTCAGGGTACTGCCCAACTATTCCTATCCCTTACCTGCTTTACTCAAATCTTGCCTGAAAAAACTCTGCAAATTTGGCTATGAGTAAGAAAATTATAGGCTTGTATATAAATCTTACTTATGATAATATCATAAGAAATTTTAATATATAGCTAAAGGTTGACAGAGTCTTCTGGGCTCTAAAGGAATATGTTGAATTTGACGTTTTCTAAACTGAAATTTTTATAATTAAAGTAATTATCTGATGTTGCTTTGTATTTCCAAATGAATGCATATTGTGACCTATATAGCATACGATAAAGACTGTAATTATGCAGAATATAGTAGGGGAAGCTATTGGAGTATCTCTAAACCACCTGTGTTATTTCTTTTTAACAAGAATTTTGTTGGAAATAAAAAAATATATTTTCTAGAATAGACACACTTAAAAAGGTTCATAAACCACTTATAAATAGGTTATAAAATGGGTATGATTCCTCATCTCTTACCTTGTAATGGCCAAGGTTGTCTTCTGGAGTTGGGAGACCCATGTAACGTTCTGTGTACACTGAATCTGTGATGGAAAAGAGAAAGAAGCTTAATTCGTACAATAACTTTTCTTCCTTTTATTGGGCTACTTTACATGTTTTCATATGTCTTCACTTATATAGAGAATTATAGTGTTACCCTCAAAAGTATCTCCTCCAGATCATTTTTATTTGGCTTGCTAATGTAGCCAGAGATGCTAATTCCCAGAACCCCACTCAGACTCATTCATACCTTTCCATACTCAGCCCTAAGCCATTCTCACTCAGCCCTCATGATGGAGACAGAGGGAGATCAAATTAGATGATCTAAAATCCAATCAATAATCCACCTGCAGAAAAGTCAAATATGACGTGCTAAGAGGTAAAGAGTCTTTATGTTATCATATGACCTTCTGAAAGAATTTTAATTAGGAAGTTACTTAATGCCTCAATTGTCCATATTTTTTTGGTCCTGACGGAGGTAAATGCCCTAGTTTATAATAATCCATTTCCTTTTGGAAAACCCTAACAATGTTCAATGACTAGTTGTTTACTTAGTCATATTTTATTTTTTTGGCAGGTTGGGATTCACTATAATGCAAAGAAAGAATTCAGTTATCATTTATTTTCTGTATGTCCCCATATTGGCTCAGCTACTCCATCATAATGCAAGTTAAACATTTGTTTTCTCTCACTTTGTGGAGAGGCTTCAATTTTTGTGTTATAACAGTTGAGCATTGTGAAACAGATTACATTAATATCAGTCTGTTGAAATGACATAAGCTCTTTTATCTATAAATATGGTGGAAAAAAACAGGTTGCATAATTGGTTTGGTTATTTTAGATAGTTAAACATATTTTTGCCCAATTAAAAAAATTAAATCATACATTGTATATGTATGCTCTAGAATATCAGTGAGAAAATTTATTGTGGCCAAATTCCAATATAACTTAAGAATTCTGACATAACTGTTTTGAAAGTTGCCCCCTTATGTGACCAGATTACAGTAAATAAATATAAGGATATTATATTGCCATTGTGCTATATAGGTTAATGGTTTGAATTTCACTATAATTGTACAGGTGTTTCAATATTGATTTCATTAATTCTGTAAATGGCATTAATTCTGTAAATGGATAGATTATCTAAATTCAACATTCTAATGGTTTTTAATGACTAGTGTAAAAAATTAAAAACTACACTGAGGAGTGTTGTTCCTCATGTATTCTTCATGTTATTTCTATGAAAATCAAAATATTTTCCTCCAAAATGAGTTAACAGTGCTATTTTATTATTTTGATTAAAACCAATACAGACTATATGTAATTTTATATATTTAGAGGGTACTAATTTAAAAATGTAATATTTAAAGAATACTTTAAAATTTAAGATCTTCATAACATGCTCATATCTTTTTAAACTTTAACAGTTATATATTAATAACTTAGGTGGTACATTTGATGGGGAGAAAATGGCCTTTAAAAGCAAAGTAAATTTTTCCCCAAATAGCTGCAGACTTCAATTCTGCTTGTCTTAGAACACAATGCCCCTTTCTTATTTATGCTAACCAGGTTTACATGGGTAAGAAGATCTAAAATTTTAAAAATAACATTTTAAAAAATTACACATAACTACATAATACAATTGTAAACTTTTAGAAATATGCCTTGAAATACCATTATGTGCTCCTTTTATCCTGTCTTTGAGGGAAATTGTTCAAATTTATACATCTATAAGAACTCTAGAAAACTCTTATGTATTAGGTTAAACTATATACATTTAATGAAGTTCTCTTGTTATCATTACATATTTTTATATTTTTTAAACTCACAATGATTGTTTCTATTATTTTATTGACCACCAGAGGTCTCCAAAAACAAGCCATCCAACAGAACAATTAATATCAAACAGAAAAATATTATGTGGAAACAAATCCATTGTATGTAGAACAAATGATAACTATGGCCTCTAATTTTTTTTTAACAGATAGCAATGAATTTTTTACATTGGCTTCTCTTGACTGGGAGAGACTTTTAAAGAGGGCTTTCCACATGACTGGTACTACTACACATCAGGATATAAAATATTTAATGAGCTTATGCATCATCAGTGAGTCTATCCTTACACGACACAGAGGACTTGAGATGGGTCAGAAGAGGTACAGGAAAGTCATTCATTTCCTCCCCACATCTGACTCTTCTCTCCTGCTTAGTCTTCCACTGCTCACTCCCTCCCCCTTAGGAATTATAGCTTTAGAGGTGTATGATGCTTTATAGGAATAATATTTTCTCCACGATGAAGAGCATATTCTGGCGTAGCTTTCACCTACTAAGAAAGAGTGAGAGAAAAAAAAAAAAAAAAACCCTGGGAATTCTACTGTCCCGACTCTCCTCTTCCCACCCAAATCCCTACTTATATTTGACATGGAACTAAAGGGAAAGAGATATCCACTGCTCTTACTCTGCTAATATGGGAAGCCCCAAATCAGAGTAAAGACAAGGAAGGATTTATCTGCGGAAATGTAGCATTGGGGCTGTTTTGAAATTCGGAAAACAGAATCTGTTGATAAGAAACTAAACCTGTGATAAAATATAATACCACCCAGCCTTGCACAATAGCAGAATAAGTGAGATCGTCTTATTATAGGTATCCAAAAAGAACCTCTAAGATGAATCAGCCTATTATTCACTGTAGAAACACTGAAACTCAGAAAGGAATGGTTCTGTTACTAGCATTTTTAAGGTCAACACTCTGTATTTCTTCATACCTGACAGCAATTACATACCATAGTATTCCCACCGGGACACCGGCGCCACGGCTATTCCACACTTGAACACGCCACTTCCCGATCCCAGGACCATTGAGGTTACGTACCCTCCATATGACTAAGGAATGGAAACAGTTATTTTTATGGAGGTAAAAGAATAAGGACATATGGTAAGCGAGTCGCAGTTTCCACATTTCTCACATCTTTATATACTGTGCCTCTTTAGAGATAGAAAGCATGGTATAGGAGGCTTAAATTGGCCTTAATTGGACAGTATCTGAAGACTACACTTTCAGAGGCCTGATCCCTTTTCTTGGTAAAATGTAAGGGGAAAAGCGTGGAAAAGTTATTGACCTTGGTGACTGGGTAGCACTAATTAAAGAAAAAAACAAAAAACAATAAACACAAAATCTTTACTGACTGACTCATGAAAACAAGTCTCCCTCTCTCTCTCCCCTCCCTCTCATCCTCCATACCTCCCTCCCTCTTTCCTTCCTCCACTCTTGCTCTCCTTTCCTCAGGAACTTGCCTCATCATAATAAACAAAGGTGTTTAAAGCCTGGCTCAGTGGAGACTCTAGAGGGTTATCGCCCAGAGATCTAAGACTTGATAGACATGATTTTCCTCCAAATATTTACATACAAAACATAAATTACCCTGCTCTGGGTTATATTCACTAAGGAATGCATACAGATTCATCAGTCAAACAACTACTCACCCAGCCCCAAAGTGCAACTCGTTTGTTGTCCACAAATCCCATATTTGAAAATTGTCTAAAACACATAGACGTCCACAAATCAGTATTACACTGTGTATAGAAAGCTAAGACACTGTACAAATATGAAACCTGGTCATTTGTTCTCTATTTCATTCTATTAGAAACTAAGATGAATTACTGCCAGCAGTCAAATAAACACCTGAGATAAATATCTATCATTTTAACTTAAGATCCAGATGAACAAGGTTTACTTTTGTTGGAGTCCATAAAAATTGTGTGTGTGTGTATGATTCACAGAAAACAAATGCTGGCAGTTTTTTTTTTTTTTTCACAGCTTTATATAAAAATTTGCAGCCCAGATGCACTTTTCTTTACATAATTGAATTTAAATCTCTCCAGATGTTTTTCAGTTTGAGAGAGTCTGCCCCTGCAATGGAGAGAGATAAGGGCATGAGGAATATCTGAGCAGGGCTTAGAGATGTCTCTGGGCCCCCTACCTGAGAACTTAAACACCATTCTCTAAATAAATCCCTTCTTATGCTGGGTGTTGATTAGTTAGCTCAGCACCATTAAATAGAAAGCAATTTTTCCTTGATGGATTAAGAAGTCTTTTTCTAACTAAGCTGTGTTCAGAATTGGAATACAGGTAAAGAGAAAACTGTTTTATGCACCTATTTCTTAATCTTAGCCTTACATCAAAAGGAAATTTTTTTACTTAAAAAAATCTAGCAAATGAGACTCTTTGTGGGGGCATAGGAGGTCCTTGTATTGACCTGTATGTGACTATGAGAGTCTTTTTGTTTTCAATTGGTGATATATGTCCTAGGCTGCTCTGAGTTAAACAGTATTAAAAAAAAAAAAGAAGAAGAAAAATAGTTTTCAACTCATTATATTCTCCATGTAAACTTTTTAAAATTGAAGAATGTACACATACAGAAATGTGCTTCTAATTTTTAATGTACAATGATAAACTTTTACAAAGTGTACATATCCTTGAAACCACAACCTGTGCATACTATCACAAGCTTCTAGGCCGTTTTCCTCTTTGCAAAGGGACAAAATAAAATGTTTTTAATTATTTGATTCCACAAAAATATCATCTGAATTTGTGCCTGGTTTTGATCTTCATATAAATTGGACCATGTAGGATGTATACTTTTGTGTCTGGTTTCTTTCATTCAACAGTGTGTTTGTAAGATTCATCCATGTTCTTTTTAGTTTTGAAATCATGTTCCATTGTATAATTACACTACATCTCATTACTTTTTAAATCAGGTTTGTATATTGTGGGTACTCAATTCTGTAATTTTAGGGCTTTCTTTGGTCAGATATATGGGAGGCCTTGGAAACGATGCCCTCTCTCACAGAGGACCAGTCTAGATAGAGGAAAATTTATTTTTAAAATACCAAATCCTCACTCTTAAATAAATTTATCCTCTGTCTAATTTAAATCTCTATTTTTAATTGTTAAGGAAAATAGCTAATCACTAACTTTGGTACAAGAGAATTTCATCCACCCAGGGATAATTAACAAATTGTCTCCTTTTTAGTTATCGCTTCTCTTTTTTTTTTTGCATTTTTTCCCATCTATTTAATAATTCATGGATCTTTCTGCATTTTCTCATCTATGGCTTTGCAGCATTATTTTAAACCACCCCACCATCCCCACTATCATGGTTTTCAGGACACCCGTGCAGTTGGTTATAGAAACTCAAAGTTACGTTTCCCATTTGCCACTTGATATTAATTAAAGTGAAGCTTCAGAATGAAACTGGATTCCAACCCTGATTCACCTTGGCAGGTTACCTAACCTAAGAGCCTACATTTCCATACCTGTAATACGGGGTAGGAACACCCACCTCCCAGGGCTTCAGTGACAATGCCTGCAGGTAAAACACTTCCCACATTTAAATGCACATTACCGGGTAACCATTATTCATGATTAAAATCTCTCTTAAGCCAGATCACATCTATTTATAGTCCCATAAGTGGAGAGCACAAGAATGAGATGTGATTCCATACTTAACGAAGCCCTTGTAAGTGTGACAATTTTCCCAAAATAGGAGAGTCGCCCCCATCCAGACTGTAGGAGCCACTCCAAGGACCTCGTAGTTGTTACCCCTACAAAGTAAATGTAAGCTGAATTCCCCTGCTTATCCCTGATTGTAAAGGGTGGGCTCGCTTATTTGGTCAGATGTTTACTCAGAGTACATTTATCCTTCAGTTTGTCCACATTTCTGAAGAATTTCAAGTCTCTGTTCTTAGAAGGTTGTAACACATATGCCAACTTTCTTTCTAGAGTCACATACAGAGTGGCATGTAGGAAATGGTTTTTTTTTTTTTTGAATTTTATATAAATCTATAATGTCATATATTTTTATCTAAACATAATATCTTCACTAAAAGCCTACCACAGAAATGTGAGATTACAAATTCATCCTAGGACACTTTATATATTTTTTTATACTTTACAACTTTAAAATAAAAATTGAGGGGGGAAAAAATCAGATAACCTTTGAATTCATCTCCTAGTCACTCACCTGGCTGCTTCGATCTGATCTTCAACTTCAAATGTTCCCAGTCTTCTGTTGATTGCGTGCATGATCTTATCTCCTTGGTAACCACTTCCTCTGCCGTCAAAGCTAGCTACTATAATGTTTTCTGTGCTTGCAAGGTAAGTGGCCCAGTTGAGTCTGAAGGCAGCATCTGCTTTTTGACTACAGGGACCTGCATATCTATGAAAAATCCCAAATTGTCAGCTTTCATGGTTTTCCCAAATCAAATGAAGAAAGGAGTGCTTGCATTTCTCTTCCCTGAGGATGAGAAGTGTGCATCCTTCCCGATCATGAGTCTGAAATTGTGCCAGCCCCTGGGGTGTACAGAATGGGTCCTCTAAAACTTAGCACCTTGACTGTAATGGCTGGGTGTTTCCCTCAAAAATATGCATCAGTTTTATCTTTGAAGATTGCTATCAAATATAGATTTCACGGGCCAACATTTTTACAGTATTATAGAATCTTGGAAATCTAAAAAATAATTTCTCTAATAGTTGGGATAGGGGAGTTGTGTTATGAAAAAATCATGATGATAACATTAAATGCAGCTTTGAATATATCTTTCCATGTCAGCTTACAAATACTCCTAGACTATAGGTTTATTTCCTAGGTTGCAACTTTTTTAAGGACTTTGCTGCATCGTATGCTTTGCATTTCCCACAGTACCTAGTACAGAGTTGCTCACACTAAGATTCCACAAATCATTGTGGAATGGACTAAAGTATGAATGAACAAGATTATTTAAAACTTAAAAGGTGAAAGAAATAGATTATATTGGAAAATAGATAACGTTGTTTGGCATTCTACTTACTATTAATAACAAGTTTAACGGCCTTGTGTCTGAAATCTTCACAGTTTACAATCTACCCTACACATAGCTGTGTGTGCAGTCTCTGTTAAGCTCTTTCATTTCTGTTTGTTATTAAAGAAAAGCACCTTATAGCTCATTGCATTTCATTTAATTATGTCATCTTTGCACCATCCACAGGACTCTTGTACACAGACCTTCTCTTATAACTATTCCCTCCCGCCCCATCTCTCCGACTCATTTGCTCACTGTACCCCCCACAGTACTGCACAAGTCTTGATTGCATGCCTCTTTGCTAATGTTTTCCTCCCTCTTCCTAGGGCAGTCAAAAGAACTTTAGTTTGAAAGAAAATATTGTACTATTTTAATTTTAAACTAAATATGGCAACATTCTAACTTTAAGCGTGAGAATGAGTGCATGCATTTTGGGGGCATGTAAACATTTTTTAACAACATGTGAAATGCCTTGGGTTTCCCAATGATATTTAATCTGGTAGATTAAAAGCTTGCCTTAATATTAGGTATGTATCAAGTTACCTAATTCCAAGATTAAACAAGATTTTTTAAAAATAGAAAACAAAGATTTAGACATCAAAAAAAGGAGAAAAATAACTGAACAAAACAAGGTGCTCAATTTACCTTTTTTTTACCTTTCCTAATGAAGGGTGGGGGTAGAATCTAATCATTACTTAGCGGGAAGTTAAAGAAAATAAAAATATCACTCTTTTCTAACAGATGCATTTTTAGTATTAGAGCTAAAACCTAAAACAAGTTAGTGTCACTAATGAATTTGCCTTTATTAAGTCAAAATTAGTCTTAATGAAATCAAATAGCACATCTGGAAGTTTAAAATACCTGTCTTTCCCTTTCATTGTGCTTTTATGCTTAGTTTTTATGAAACTTTGAATATAATGGAACGAAGTTGTGTCTGATACTAATGTCTGTGTCCATTCCCCTCTCCTATTTTTTTTTTTTTGCTAGTAACAACAGAAATATTATGTTCCTAAGCTTCATTTTCTCTTCCATATAATGGGCCAATAGAAGTTACCACATGGGTTTGTTGTGTGAATAAAATAAGGCAAATTATGCTAAGCACCTGGCATATGGCAGGCACCCAGCACATTTGTAGGTTTATTTTGTTTTTAATAAAGGAAATAATGTAAGCTAGGACAAGAGGAATATGACATTGTGGCATTATTGGTGAGATCAGGGCAATTGTAGAAGGATTAAAGTATAGATCATTCCTAATAATTGTCAAACATATTTTACAAAGCTTCCATATTTAGAGTTCACATCCACTGTTCAAAGACTTGTGATTTCAGAACTTTCTCTAAGACTTGAAGAAGTTTGGATCGTAATGAACACTCTACTCTATCACTTGTCTTCACCAAAAAGAAGAACAGAAAATACCAGGCAGCAAAATTTCAAAAACTAAAGGAAGAGAAACTTGAGGCAGCCAATGGGACCTGAAGGTAGGGAACTATGAAGACTGTTAACACCCATCTCTTGCATGTTAAAATGTCCAGGAGGTAAAGATGAAAATGCAGACTTGATAATTCCTTTGGAATTCCCTTGGAGTTCAGAGAAACAAACAAACAAACAAAAAATCCACATGCCATTATGACAGAAGAGGAGTATCAACCATCTCTATTAAGATGTGAGAAAACACAGATGGGTTTATGATTAAAGAATGGAAGGAAGAAATAGTAGTGATTCAGGAAGAGAGAAAGGATGCATTTTGGCCCTATTTTTCAATAAGCTGCAATGGGCAAAAAATACCTGACTCCAACACTTCAAAATTGCTCCCTCGTCTTGAATACTTACACATCCAATAGCAGAGGATATTTCTTAGATTTATCGAAATGCGGAGGCAAGATCATCTGATACCAAAATTCTAAACAAACAGAAAGATTAATTAGGGAGTGAAGAACAATTATTAGTGCAAGATTTTGTTCCTTATCTCTGTCAGTGATGAGTCATGTCTAGAATTTAACAATATGTTAAATGAGAATAGAAAAAGAAAGTGAACTGCTTGGATTCAGCATATTTTTAAAATATAAAAACATCTTCTTTCAGGTTGAAATACTAGTTAATGTTAGAACAATAAAGTTGTTTCTAATGTATCTATTAAATACATTGGTGCCTCGTAAAATAAAAGTGCATCTTAGGATTTCTAATGTTTTGTTTTTATGATTCTGTTCTTTGGCATCTGATGTACTTATCTAGTTTGTTTATGGCTTATGTTCTAAGTTTTCCTCCAAAATGTTTTCCTCTTCTTGAATTTCCTTGAAGCTGTTTAGGATTTTTAGTTGGCCCCAACTCTATTTTAAAATTCTGATTTAATAACATTTTTGTAATTCTTATCGCCATCCCAGACCGCAGAGCTGAGTTCCCATTTTCAGCTCTGTGTTTCACAGAATGAAATCGGGTTTACATGGAGCAAACTGTTGTGCACATTCTGTATGATCTTCCACGGGTCTGTTTGATTCTCTGCGCTTGATTTAACATCAGTTTAATAAAATTTGTCTCTAAATAATGAGTCAGTTTCCTTTGCTTCTAAATTAAAGATGAGTTATACTAATAAATCTTAAAAAAACAGTTTTCCCACATTTTAATAAGATTATTTCCAGCTCCAGTAGATTTAAACTGTAGGCAAAAGAAAAAAAAAATCCTTATCTCTAGAGCTATTTCTTCTTAACATTTACCTTCCTTTTTGTTTTTTTTTTTAATTTGTTACAATTATTTTACTTAAAGAGAAAAGAAAGATTTAGGAGTAAAATACATAGATAGATTTGTCTTCAATTTGTATTTTGCTGGTTATTGTTATGCCTTCTGATTAAATGTGCTTGTTAAGAACAAAAATTTGTCTCTATTATAATTTCAATAGAATGTCAAAGTATCAGGTGACCATGATGTTTTTAATGAACATGCCAAACCCACGATTTGATCTCTGCTTTGTTTGACTTAGCACTAGTTGATCAGAAGGCATTTTAGTTGCACCGTTTTAAAGATGCACACTCTTTTCTTTGGGGTTTCTTTTACTCCCATAGTCCCACCTTCCCTGCTCCCCCCTCCCTGACTCCCTTCATGCCCTTCTTTCTGTAGTTCGAATGGTTATAACCAACTGGACTCCCTATCACGTTATCCATCTTATCATGTGGCTTCCCTGACCCTAAAACCTTCAGAGCTCCCCACTGTTTACCAACTGAAATAGATGGCACATCTCAGTATTCAACGGCCTCTGCACCAGGCTTTCAACCTTGGCTCTGGAAAACTCTAAGCTCTTGCCACTCAAGTGTGGCTCGAGGGCCAGCACCACTGGCACCACCTAGAAGCTTACTATACCCTTGGAACCCAGGACCCAGCCTGACCTGCTGGGTCAGAATGTGCATGTTAACCAGGTCCCAGGTGACTCACATGCACAATCCCTTTGAGTGGCACTGCTCTAAGCTGTTCTTCAGAAGTACCCTACTCTTTCCAGTGCTTTTCCTAACATTTAATATTAGATGCATTGAATATTTTCTATTCTTCTAAATTAAAAAAAATATATCTAAAATAAATATATCCTAATGGGTTCCTCTCTCCCCTATAAGCTGTTACCCCTTAGTGGAAAAAACAAACAAAGAAATAAATAAGATTTTTTAGTTGAAGAAACCCATTGTTCTTAGTGGTCTCTGAATATAATTCATGATCAGGTTGCCAGGCTGGGGACTCGACTAACTATGGGAGGAGAAGAGGGTTAGGAAAAATTCAAGATTTCTCTCCAGAGACTGACACTAATTTATAGCCAACATTTTAAATTTTGTATGCAATCATCTCAACTGCATGATCAAAATCATGCAATTTTGATCTATTTGGTTTAAAGGTAAAATATATTAAGATATCATTAAGTTAAATGCACAATTAGTACTTTCTAGTAAAATACCAGAGTTCCTAATGGGATAAAACTGAACTAGCAATAGTGTATTTTCTCCAAATACCTTTCCTATTGACAGAATAAATTTTACATAGAATGGCACTGTATTTTAAGACAAAAGAATGTGACAGAATATTTCATGAAAAATAGCCTTCTAAATTAGATTTATATATAATATAAAATGCATATTTTCAGATCAAATGATCACATATGTTATAGCTTATTTGTTTTTTCATGACAAGTACTATTCTAGGAGGAATTTAACTTACTTGTTTCATTCAAAATAATAAAGTCCAGTTTTTTTGAGGGCATTTGGATATTCTGCAGCATTTTATCCAAAGCCGAATTGTCTTCCAGGACTCTCAGTTCTAAACAAATACAGGAGACAACAGTAATTCATTACAGTGTGATGAATTTGGCTTCTGCAATGCAGTAATGAGCAAACACAAAATTCACTGATGGGACTAAACATACTTCAGGTTCTAAGCCTTGTATTCGAGACATTGTCAAGACACTCTAAAGCCAAGGAAAATCACACAATGCTTTGCACTTGCATTATTCACATGCACCTTCCTAAAAGCAAATAAAGGGTAAAATATGAGAAAATACCTGTATCATCTGAGCTGCGATGCAGGGTATAGAGGGGCAGACCCGGGCCTGTTAACATAATCAGGGAAAAATATGTTTTAGATGAGTATTAAAAAAAAAAAAAAACAGTATATATATCTTTTCAAAAATATCATTTGTTACCATTTAACTTTGATGGAACATATACTTAATATCATTATGGATAAGAAGCTTAAGAAATGTTAGTTGTTTTTCCTTTTTTTTTTTCCTTAAAATAATTACACTTTGAGTGTAAGAAGTATTACTGGGAAGGCACAGGATTTAGTAGAATGAAGTGGGAAATGAACCTCGGCCCTGCTAGGTACCTTGGGCACCTTCTCATCTCTGAGCCCAGTTTCCTCATCAGCGAGGTGAAGTGCAGCTGCCATCCTTCCCCAACTCTAAATCTGTGATCCCAGATGACCACACAGTTGCTCAGGCCCTGCCCTGCCTCAGCTGGGGAGCCCTGGAGCCGGCCTCCGGGGAGGAGCGGGTTTCCCCTGCTGCTCCCACTCCGGAGTCCCGGAGCCAGGCGGCACATCTGCATGGTGCCTGACTTGGATAAGCGATTCCTTTCTGGCATGCAAAAGTGTTTTTCTCACAAGCCCATATCGTCACTATTTATCCCAACTGTGGTAGTTGCAGAGTGGAAGGTAATGTATAGAAAAGCTATTTTGTGAGCAATTTAATTTTGATGCATTTGGACGATAATATTAATTTCTACACTTGATTGGAACCACAGTGCAGGCACTATACAGACCTGGGTTTGAATCCTGGCTTACCTGCTGTGTGACAACATATCTATGCTTCAGTGTCCTCACATATAAAATGAAGATAATAATCTCTACTTTATAGAGCTTTCTTAAAGATTACACAAGATCATGAATATAAGGCTTTTAACTCAGTGCCTAGTATAAAAGCACATGCCCAAAAAACAATGCCTAAAAGCAGCCATAGTAAAGAACTGTAAAGTAACATAACAATTAAGAAGAAAGATTCAGATAACTGGTTTTAAAATCTTTTTTTTTTTTCTTTTGTTATTGGCAGTTCTTTTTTAGAATATCCAGATTCTTTCTCTCATTTTGAGAAGTAACCTAGGGCAGTGTTTCAAAGGGAGGGCTTGGGAAGCAGAGGCCTGTGTTTGAATCCTATTGGGACTATAACCAGCTGTGTGACCTGCATAAGTCACTTTGCCTCTCCCTGCCCAGGGTCCTTCATTCATAATAAATAATAGCAACAGAAGATAGAGCAGTGGCATGTTGGGTGACAGGCACCAGCCACATACATTGTCTCATTTAAAGGGGCAAGTGCATAAAATAATAATTTAAAACCTCATAATATGTGTATATTTAAGGAGGAAGTGCTCCTGTTATGCATAAGGGTTGTGTGTGTGTGTGTGCGCGCGCGCACGCATGCGTATGTATGTTCAGTCTAAAGTAAGCTATGCAAGTCTTTCAGTTAGGAGGGGAAGAAAAGGTAGTTTAAAATCACCACTTAAATGTGAGTGGAGAGAAGAGGACTTAAGTGATTTTAAGAGCTCCTCAAGTTCAAACGGGAAGGAGGGAGCTGCTTCAGATGGACAGACGTGGGAGTCACAGCGACTACTGCCCCCCTCCCAGGCAGCTCAGACTCACCTGAACATCTCAGCTGATAATACTTTGCCTCCTTGCTAAATGACACAGAATAGTACTGACACCTCTCTGGATGCAGCTCACAACTAAGGCATGTCACTTTTGTGTAGTCATTAAGTTGGATTCTGCAAAACCAATAGTGGAAATTAAGTGCTTGATAAAAGGATAAATGAAAGGAAGGAATTGAATAATGCCATATTCTAGTTTCAGAGATAGCAGAATGCCAAAGCAATCCTCAAAATGCTTTCTTTTAATGTAAAAACATACATTGAATTACTAATAACCTCAAACCTCCCATTGTTTGGAAGTATCACTAAACATCTAACAAAGCCATTCTTTTTTGTTGACATGCAGATTGATTTATGAAGGAATAAAAGTGCTCAAGAGCAATTCCAGCTTAATATCAGCTAGGACAAGGCAAAAAAACAAAAAGAAAAAAATACAGAAATTATTTATCAGCTAAAAAGACTCAAGTCAACAGTGTGACAGAACTCTTACTTATAAAGATTTCTTCCTCCTGGCATTCCTTTATATTCATTACTAATGTAGTATCTAAAAGGAAAACAAATGAAATATCCATTAATTATGATTTTTTGAAATGTTGGGTACATGCCACTGAACTCCTACAGGAAACCCAGCTGTGCACACAGTGTATGGTCTCCTGTCATTGCTCCCCTGCCCTCACGGCACCCCCCAAGAAGCCATTTTCCTCCATCACCTCTACATAGAAGAGATTTTTCTATATATTAATAGAAATCATACTTTTTTTTTTTTAACAGACTGAAATATATGAGACCAGAGAGTTCTTCCTTAATTAAATGACAAGTAAAAACTCAAAAGAAGCCTTTTGTAAGAAAAATATAACTGGACAACTAGCCTGAAATTAAGACCCCATTTATCAATCCTGTTTTCTGTATTTTCTGTCTTATAACATAAGCTACCAGATGGCAGGAGTCCCATCCTCCTGAGAGTGGCAGAGCCACTTCTAAAGAGGGTCTTCAAAAACTACTTCGGGCAGTGGCAGAATTCCTCTGTGGTGAGACCAATAAAGGATCATAAAAACGCCTAAGATTCTAATGAAAAATAACACTCTCTTTTCCACTAACTCATTTGTGGCAATTGACAGCTTCTGCAAAGCCTTCCATTTTCCAAAAACTAAGGCCGAGACATGGACAGATAAAATTGCCTTTCCAAGCCTTTCAAAAAATCCGTGCCAGCTGAAATTTTACAAAATGCCCGATTGCTAGTTCAGTGTTCCACGACGTTCAAGTAAAAGAGGCTTCTGCTCTTGTAATGTAAAGCAGGTAAGAGCAAGAGGTAGAGCTGCTTGGTGGCATGGTATCAAATCTGCTAAGCATATGTGAAAATCATTAAGGCTTCCGTATGTTAAAAAGAAAAAAGTATTGAACACATTCCAAGGAGACTACTCTTCATTTGTAGGAGATTTTTCCCTCCTTCTGGGCAAAGAGGGCATGATTATGACAAGCAGATTTATATCCTGTCGATTATTAGGATGCTCACAGATAATCGCTGGTAAGAGCTTCTATCCCGATGACTTCCCAAGCTCCTTTTGTAATAAATGTGCAGGCCTGATGGGGTTTTAAAAAAAGGGATTTATTAGACTTTCCTTCTAATCAAAGTTAAGTGGAAGATTAAATCATTTATATCAGAAATTCAAATAACCTTGGGCTTTCTTGTTGGGACTCCCCAGCCCATTCCACCTTACCACATATACCACTGAGGAATCTGAATTAGTCTGATTGTCTGCACACATTGATCAACTTTACTAAATGATTTCCACTTCAAGTTAGTTTCAAAAAAAAAGGTCAACCTGAAATAAATTATGTAAAAATACTCACGTCTTTATCTATCTGGGAATGGCAAATGTGTTTGTAACCCTCTTCATTGCTCATGATCTTGTAGAAGCTGTTACCGTCAGAGGTAAAATGAGGTTCTGAAGGCTTGAACTAGAAAATAGTAGATAACAAAAAAAGCATTATAGCCAAATACACCAGAAAAAAAAAAAGAAAAGAAAAGAAAAAAAAAAGCATTAAAGCACATTAGTCTCAGCTCAGTACCAACTTTGGTTTTAGAAAGTCCTCCCCAACACCTATGCTCAAAAATGCATGCTTCATTTACTTGCTGAATGAAACCAGAGTATCTGAAAAGGAAAATCCTCTTTCTATAAAATGTGCACAAAAAGACCAAACTCATAGGTAAAATTTGCAAAGAGTAAACAAGAGAATGCACACAAAGAGGCTTATAGAGAACACTCAATAAATAGAAGTGGTTACTGTTCTTTGGGGCACCTTCTCTCTATGGAGGATAACTATGACTTCTGGCTCTACATGCCTGGAAAATAACATTAACCTTTCAGTTTCAATGAGTAAATTTCCTCAATGTCTCCAATGTGCTTTCTTGAAACAGACGTTATTTTTGACTGTCTCAGGTTGGAGGTAGTTTGGAATTTGGGGGCATTTTTCTTTCTTATTTTTTTACACGTTTCTTTTTGAAAGTCAGAGTTAGGCAGTATTTAACCATTTCTGGACCAGATCCCATAAGGAATGTCTGTTGTATATTTCAAACAGAAACATTTATATAGTTATTTTTATTGTAAGCCTTTTCATCGTGTTAAGCATGGTCAATAATTTACAAAAAAAAAAAAAGAAAATTTGTATAGAACTAAAGAGCAAAATTTCCATTTGTTTACAGTTCAATAAAAGATAGTACTCAGAACATAATGCAGTTTAAGTAGAAGAGCGTCTACCCCAGCCTGAAAGGAATATATTGCTTTATGATTTCGATTTCCTAGCTACATTTGAGAGCAGGTAGGAGATGGTCTTTTAAAATTGTTGGTACACTTCGCCCTCGATGTTTCCTCTCTCATCAGCTCCCATTTTGGGAAAGAAGAAAAATGCTTCCCTCTTCTATTTAGTGATTTAAAGCGAATTCATTTATGGAGCAAGCTGAGGCGTGCGGTACACTTGGTGTTCTCATTACAGAGCTCCGAAACACATTCCCCTCTCTAGACCTGTGTTCACAGCCTTATCTTTTTAATACATTTCCCTGTTTCCCCTGGATGGAGTTGTGCCTAGTAGAAATGTGTGAAAAGTGGCATCTGTCTGGTTAAATACAGAGAGGAAAAAACATATTTTTTTCAAAGAGTCGTGAGGAAGTGTAGCATGTCTCTTGCCATGGAGGAAACCACTTTTCATGTTGGCAAACCTCTCCCCTCTGCCCAATCAATGCCTGAAGAAAAAGGACGTGTGAATGCCGCCGGAGCTCCGAGCCCAGCTGGACGGGGTCGTCTTCCTGGACTGGGGACCTTACCTCTATGACCCAGGAGATGTGAAATCTTTACATTTTTTTGAGTCACTCTGTTTCCCTTGAAAAAGGGGCTTAATAGAAGTGGTCATAAAAATTAGGTGAGCTTTATTCCTCATCTTCTATATGAGCTGTCGTGGTGTCTGGAGTTCTTTCATCAGCTCAATTCATCCCGTGGTCTTGTAGCAATGTGGTTGGTTCTTCTGCGCATTATGTACTTAACGCAGTAGGATCAAGAAGCAGAAGTCTCTGAGGGTCACCAGGCTTTCCCGGATAAAGCTCTGCATCTGGCTGCCTAATAAAGTGTGAACCCACATCAGTATGATTTCCTCCTAAGAAAGGTGCATAGTGAGAGTGGTGGGGTGGCTGCCGAGTGCCCGCAGGTTGGAGTCACATGTCCATAGGCATTTGTGCAGGCTGGGGACAGAAACCATGTTTTCTGCCTTTAACACACATAACTTCAAAGATGAGGTCAACAAGCACATTCAATATCTTGGCCAACATTCAGCAGTGGTTGCTTTTTAACTTGCCGGGAGCTACAACTTGCCTAGAGTATGTGTTTTGTTTTGTCTGCTCTGCTCTTGATTTTCCACGTGTTCCCTTACTTTTTCCAACTGCTTATGTTATAAGTTCTCCATAGAAAGATATCTCTACAGGGAGCATTTAAATATTTTGAGAACTAGGTCAATTAATATTGCTATTAATAACGAATCATGCAGAGCCCAAGTTTGGAGTAGCTACATATTAAATAGCTGAGTAGCTGACCCATCATCCATAAAATCCTGTTAAGTCTTAACTCTTACCCTTCCAACCCAGCCGGTAGTACTCTTTTCAATGTGTTGCCGTGCCTAGGAAGGAAAAAATTCAATGACAGCATTTCAAAGAGGAGTAGATGATACAATCGATTCTTTAGCCATAATTTGTGGTAATATAAACAAAATTGTACTTGTAATAAAATACTTGAAAACTACCCATTCATATTTTTTCTTTATGTTAATATTCTTCATGTACCTCCCTTGCTTAGAGCTCTGACCCGGGTCCATACCCACACACTGTCCAGGAAGTTCCTCTGGCGTTTTAAATCCAACATGCACAGAACAGGAGAGAAATTCTTTCTCTTTCCTCCATCCCACCAGCCTGTTCTACTCCTTCATGCTTCTCCTAGTTAGTGGCACCTATGTACCCAAGCCAGAGACCTGGGGGTCATTCTAGATGCCTACACTTTCCCCAGTCCCCTCCCCTCAGGCCCTGTGGCTTAGTTCGTTGACTTCTCTGCCCATCTCCACCCATACCGCCTTCGTTCGTGTCCTTGCACGTTTCCCTTGGTCCGCTGCCACCACCTCTTTGTTGGAGATCTAGCTGCTATTCCCTCCTTCCGGTCTACTCTCCACCCTGATTAGTCCCCGGCTGACCTCACGTGGCAACAGACAGTTCTATCACATTACGATACTCTCCTGCTTAAAAGCTTCAAACAGCTCCCCACTTCTTACGAGGTAAGTCCACACCCCTGGAATGACATCCGAGCCTTCTCCTGGGCCTCTAGCCTCTTTCCCCCTCTGTGTTTCCCCCAACTCACAGTCCCTGCATGTCCCCAGCTCTTCCCATGGCTGCCCTTGCACAGCCCTCTACTCATGGGGGCCTCTAGCTCTTATCTGCCCAGCACCTGCAACTTATCCCAGACTGCTCCATAGCTCTCCATGTCATCTCCTTGCCCCACATGCCTGTCTCCAGTAGGGGGGATCATCTTCTTTCACCCTACATTCCCTCTGTACCTTGATTAAGCCCTTTCATGGCACAACCCTGACATTATGGAGATTTGATTGGCAGGAAGCAAAGAGCTGGGTTTTGCAGTTTGAATTCTGGCTGTGTCCTATGACCTGAACAAACTCCCTAAACTTGTCGATCCTCAGTCTCCACAGTGCCTAGCGTACTGTAAGTTTTAAATAAATGGCAGCTGTTAGGATTTATTTTCATAATGGTATTCCCTACTAGAACAGAAACATTTTGGGGACAGGCATGTTGTCTAACTCATTTTTTTATATCCATATCTTAGCACAGAGCTTGGAACATAATAGGCATTCAAGGTTTGTTGCATAAATAAATGAAGAAGTGAATCAAGATATACGGAGCTCAAACTCTCTAAGGCGCGAATCTGCCCTTTGCCCAGCCAGGATGGGAGTAGGGAAAGGCGATGTGTAGGCACAGGGCCCGTGACCAGAAAAGCAGGCTTGTAAAGGTGTCCTTGGCATATACCAGCAAATCTCTCTACCCCTCCTGAGGCTGCCGGCTCCCAAAGGGGCTGTAACTTCAATCCCTCACTCTGGCTGGCCCTGTGATTTCCTGGCTAGAAACTCCCCTGCACCTCAAAGTTAGAGTAACACTGAATTGGCCTCAGTGTTGGCAACCTCTCAGACTGGTACTTATTTAAAGCTGTTTCCTGCTTAAAGACAGTCACAGAAATGGCAATGGATTTGTGGCCTCTTGATATTTGTTTCTTTATACATGTACTCAGACAGTCATTCCCCTATATATGTTCTCTATGCAAACATGGTTCTTGACCTTGGAGCTGCTGGTCCTCTTTGATTTTCTAAATATGGACACCCGATTCTATCTCCTGGGTTTCCAGTCACCGTCTCTCCCCTTCCCAAGGGACAGTGTCTATAACTACAATAGCGTGAGTAGGAAGTGAGGGTGGAATAGAAGCACCGCGGGACAGCAGGTATCTGAGAGTCAAGGCTTACTGCCTCATGTCACACAGTGAGGAAGAAGAGAGTCTCAAACCGAATTTCCTGATTCCCAACCTTTACTGTCCCTGACTTTATAGAATCCTCCAATCCCATGCTGCTTTAGAAGCAGAACATCCCCATTCAGTCTCACCACTAAGCAATTCCATCTTCCACTGGACTTATCATAGTCACAAATATCCATGACTGAATAGTTCTGAATCCTCCTGAGCCACTGCAGAGAAATCCTTTCTGGTGTTACCCATGTCACGTCACACAAGTAGTGATCCCTGGAAGGAAGGGAGAAGGGAAGAAAGGAAGGAAGGAGAGAAAGAGAGAGAGAGAGAGAATATTAATACAACTATTGCCAGGCCTTGGTAAAAACAGACATTTTACTCAGTGAAAAGAAATCCATCTTAATGTGAAATAGAATTTTAAATGGTTAATAAAACCATTTAATACCATAATAGTTTACCTTTTCTTAAAGCTTAAAGTACAATTTAATTCTGAATGGAAATTAAAACATATCCATCAGGAAAAGCAGCACTGACACCCTAGGGTGGCTTAACATACGTGACTCAAACCATGTGCTCAGGATTTATCAGTCCTTCGCTCAGCCTTTGCAGGTGCCAGGGAGTCAAGGGTGATGTTTTCCCATCTCCTTTCTCCTGTCTTAAGGGAAAGCACAGGGAGGCCGTGGACACTGGCTGGCTGAAATGTGAGTATTTCCGGTAATTTGACGTGCTTCTCCAGAAAATTCTTCCTATTAGGGTGAAATTACAGCTGACCTTTTTCTCAACTTCACTTTCAAATGGGTAAAAAAAAAATTGACTCACACCTCCACAACTTTGAAAATCAAAGAATTATATTCTAAAAAGACACCTTCTCAAGAGTCAAAACATGAACCAAGTGAAGAAATTGAGAAACCCCAGGGTATTTTAACATAAATTTATATAAATAGAGATATTTCTGGCAGCGCATCCTCCTCCAACACATACCTTTAAAATTTTTTGGAACCACCTTCTGATTTATAGTGAAATGCACGGAATTCATAATTTACTTTTCTGCTAGCCTCCCCAGCATTACTTGCTCTGGATAGTTTATTTTTTTGTTCCCCCCGCCCTCCTCCCCCAGGGTGATTTTGGACGACTGTTCATAAATCACTCCTCTCCTGTGTCTGACCAAGGCCTGGATCCTTTTCTCAGAGTCTGTTCATTCCCCTCTTCCCACCTGGTCCGATGGCCACACCTTCCTCCCGACTCCCCAGTGCTCTAACAGGCTCCACTTGCTCATCCCTTCTGGGTGGGGGCCGCCCCTCCTTGTGTCGCCGCTCTCCTTGCTTGACTTTGAGCTCTTTGAGGCAGGGCCCACATTCACAGGGTGTCCCCAGGACCCAGCAGAATGCCTGGCTCAAAACAGACACCCACTACGTTTCTGTGGAATGTAGCCCTGAAGAAAGGAAAAAAATCCTCTCTTGGCTTTCATGGCCTACATAGCTCTGTCCTTCCGCAGGATCCATAGATCAACTCCTGTCTCCACGCCCTTCACAGATGCTTAGTCGTACGACAAATGTTTACTGAGCACTCGGGATGCGTCAGGTGCTGGATAAAGCACTTTAAACCCCTCGCGGTTTTATTATCCCCCTTTTACAGCTGGGGACACTTAATGTGTTAATGTGCCCAGTAATGCCTGGGCCTTCATGCTGTCCCCACTGCAGGGTGCAGGTACTGAGAGAAGAACGAATCCCTTCACCCAGCCGCAGAGCGCCACATTTCCACAAATAGGGCCTCCTTCCATGTAGCCCTTTTTCTCGCTTCGTAAGAGCCGATACCATCTAGTCTGGGAGGCCGGTGCTCTCATGAACACCCCATGAGGTGTCCCGGCTGCCCCCTCTTTATTCAACCTTGTCCTCAGTCTAGAATGACTGCCGTGCTCCAACACCTTTAGGTCTTAGCTTAAATGTCCCCTGTCCGTGATGTCTTCTTGGAAACCCCCTCCTTCTGCACTCTCCCCCGTGTCTGGCGCTCACCATACACTGCCAGGCTGCACGGTCCGAGAGCGAGAATGCCTCTTTGCGTGCCCGGGAGCCAGGGTGCCTCACCTGGCCTGACTCTCTTGCATGTGTGCAATGCACAGGCCTTGAATGAGAAAATGGAAAGGCGAATAAATCTTACCCAGGACGGGTAATAAATCCTTGTAAAGAACATGGAAGAATGAAAAACAACAGAGAAAATGAAGCTTTTTGAAATTACCTTTCCAGACCAGGGATTGGAAAACCTTTTCAGGTAAGGGACAGATGGTAAAAAATAGCTGAAGCTTTGTGGCCCACAGATAATCTGCCACACTGCGCAACCCGGCCTTCCTAGCACAAGAGCAGCCAGAGATCATACTTAAATGAGTGTGGCTGTGCTCCACTGAAAAGCTAAAATTTGTATTTCATATAATTTTCATGCATCATGAAATATTATTCTTCTTTTGATTTTTGTTGGCAACCATTTAAAAATGTGAAAATCGTTCTTATATGTGGACTATATGAAAACAGGCGGTGGGCTGGATTTGGCCACGGGCTCTGGTGTGCTAACCCCGTTCTGTACCAGTAGTTCTTATTTTTTTAGGTTAGAAACTTTTCAGAAAATCTGATGAAAAGTATGTACCACTCTTTAGGGGGGGATAAAAACCTCTCCACTCACGTGCACACAGTATTCCAGGGTTCCATGGACAAAGATTAGTAACCTGGGCTCTAGAAATATCCTTCCCCTTTTCAAAAGTGTTTGGCAGGGAGAAGGGGCAGGTGATGGGGGAAAAAACTCTTTACCATGATTACTGGGTCAGCCAGTACTAAGTAGCTTTCCCTGCTAAAAGTTAAAAATTATACCTCAGGTTCAGAAATCAGAGGTATAAAAGCAACTTTTCCCCATTTGAAAACATTGAGGAATGGAATTTGGGAAGTCGGCCAGGAAACTCACGTGCATCAGCTGTCTATCCTGCCCGTTTCTGGATCAAAGGCTAAAGAACCTGGACCCTGCACTGCCTTTGTCCTCCCCCATGGCCCATGGTGTACTCTGGACCCTGTGCACGCTCAGCAAAGGCAGGTCACCAGCAGAATAGACAGGAATTTTTGAATTTTCTTATAAACATACTTCCATTCAGTCACAGCCCTGAACCAAGATCATGCCAGCCTGACATATCTAAGAGTCACGAAAAAGATTTAAACCAACAGGTAATTGTACTTTTTACTGAAAAGTTTCAGTCCCCATTTCAGATCAGAAAAATCTAACAAGCAGGATTATCTTCTACACTTTGCACACTGCATGCTCATTTTATCTGCAGAAATAGACAGGCAAATAAGTAATGGTCGGGGGAGGGTGGAAGAGGGACCTTCCTATTAGTCCGTACTGCATGTCCCAGGATAGACACACTGAGCAAGCAATCTCTTCTAGCTTCTGGAACTGGCCTAGTCCAAGAGGAATATGGCTAATTTTAATACAAAAGCAATGGAGTAATTTCTGGACATAATATGAGTTCACACCCATGTGGAGTCTACTATGCGCCAGGAACTATTCCAAGAGCTTGACATAAAGCTCATGACCACCCTATGAGGTGGGTACTGCTGTAGCTCACGTTTTGCAAACAAAGAAATGTAAGTGCAGTGAGGTTAAGTAACTTGCCCAACATCACCCACTGGACAGTGTTGACGCCAGGATTCAAATCAAGCAGTTGGCAGCTGAGCTTCCTGTTTGTACTCGCTGCCTCTGTAGAACCTCCACCCATCCCTAGGGAAACGTTGCTAGCTAGCTTCACCGTCGTGCTTCTTTTCAGCATAAAATTCCTCACTCAATGAAATTTATTTGTTCCTAGAGAGTTGTGTGTGTAAACTGAATTTTATAAAGCAAATCATATTCGAATGCACTGAAAGAGACTGGCTTTTGAAAATCATACTACAGGGAATCGCCTTGCAAAGTGGCTGCCCATCCTAAAACAATGCCTTGTAAACAGGGCACATTTAATAAATACCTGTTGGGTACTATTAATTTGCTTAATTTGTGTAAATGTTTCTTTTGATACATTAAAGATACTTAAAATAAGGTATGCATTACTAACTAGAAATAATAGTGGAGGGAAAAATGCTACTAAGAGCAACTGCAACCATGGAGTGATTAATTCAGTGAATCATCTGAAGAAGTGGGCATACTGCCAGGGCTGGCCATGGGCTCCATGCCACCCTCTACTCTGATGGGGATGCCAACCCTCCTGGGTTGCTGACAGATCGCTGCAGAGAGGAATGGGTGGGGCGAGATGGAGCAGATCTGAGGGGTGCAGCACCGGTGGCCTTCGAGCCCTAGTCCACCTCCATTCTTGCAGGTGTCACTAGCCTCCAGTTTATCTACCTCCCGTGTGACAGTCTCAGGCCCCGATGCCCCTGCTTTATAGACTAGGGTCATCGACTGTTCAGAAGGGACATAGCCTGTCTTTCTCTATTGTGTCCCTCGGAAGCCGAGAGAACAGGGGTGGGGCAGGTCACGATTTGGGTGCAATGAGCCCCCAGAGCCATGCGGCACATGTCGGGTGGGGTCACCTCAGTAGAACGTGCTCTCCCTCTGCAGGCCTTTGGCTTCAGGCTGCAGAATCTGCAGATGGCTGGGAAGAGGTAGAAAAGAGGGATTGCAATGCAAGGCCATTTTGGAGGTCATCCTTGGTGCTGGCTATGTGAACTCCTGTTCCACACACACAAAGTCCCCTGTGTGCACCTCATCCACTATCCCACCCATCCATCCACTTATCTATTAGTTTGTCCTACAAATATTAGTGGGGTACCTGCTATGTCCCAGAGACCCTGCTAGGCACTGGAGATACTGCTGTAAGACTGGCCCCTACCCTGTGGAACTTGTCTTATTTCAGCCAGCAATGAAAGCACTGCTCTAAATAAAACAGGAGATTTATGATTTTACATTATATGCTGTCTTCTCTCAAATATTTTGAGCTCTTGAATTCCCATTATGAGTAGTCAGCACAAACTGCAGCTTCACAGATCTGATCAACTTTAGTGCTCAATCAAGGAAGGTGGCAGGGAACTTGCCCTGGTTCAGGTTTAAGCCTGGGTGGTTGGAAAGGTGGCCCCGCTGTCCTCACTGTCAAAGAGGCAGTGCTTCCATCCACCTCCACCCATTGCCGTTCACTCCTAGCAAAATCACAAACCAGCTTCATCCTCCTGTAGGATTTCACTTGCTGGAAGTTCTGTGGCAAAGGACACGGCCTCGCAGGAAAATTCACCAGGGTAGCATGGGCAGAGGAGGGAGGAGAGGTGCTGGCCCCGGCCAGGCTTCCCACTCCAGAAACCAGCACATCACCAGGTAACAGTCAAGGGGCTGGGCGGTGTACTAAGAGGCAGGACTCACTGGATTGACATGGTCCTGCTGGATCTTTGCATGAAGAAAACAGTGCACCACCCTGTACTAGAATGTTCTCCCCAGAGAGGGTCTAGAGTCTAGTTTTAGAAAAATTGCAACTGGTGTTAACAGAGAACAGGGGTATGTTTTAAGTTCCCTAGACAACACGTTCCTGTGGCATTTCAAAAAAAGGTTCTTTGATAACATAAATCCCACGCAAAATATCCACAGTGAGTGAGGATCCCCACCATGAGGGCAGTTTCCAGAACTACAAAGAACAAAGACTTAATGATGAATTCGCATAGGGCCAAAAATAAGTCCTGAGAATTGCTTAAGTTTCCCAAGCCAAGCATTTCACAACTGTGCCTTGGTAAGTGATTTCTAAGTGGGAAACACTTGGCCTCTTCATCTGTAAAATGGCCCGTGAAGATGACACCACCGGGCGCTTTTGAGGAATCAGTGAGACGGAAGGGGCAGAAGCCAGCACGGTCCCAGCGGTAGGCAGTGCCTGATACATTTTAACTCAATTATTCAAATATTCTGGTCTGGCAGGCCCGGGCCTCTGTCCCGTTCCCAGCTCTCATAATGACTTGCTGTGTGACCCTGAGCAAATGATTTTACCTCTCTGAGCCTCAGTTGTCTCGTCCGTGCCTCACGGTGGTGTTCTGACTGGGTTCTGGAGCCCCTCCAGCCTCCCTCTAATCTCCTGGGACTCCTGGGGGTTGGGAGGGGCGAGGACTTGGTTTGCCCAACCTGAGCAGTAATGTTCCATTTGTTTTATGGCCTTGCACTTACTTCTCCATTATATCTCACTTGAACAAAGGCTTCTGGGTCCTTAAAAAGTTTATAAACCTTTGATGAGGTCTAAAGTCCGTTCCAGAAAGAATATTTTTCAGAGCAGGTGTTCATGCCTCATTCTCCCTGCAGACAGATACTGGTTCCAGGCCAAGAGGCCACACCAGGCTCTGCTGTGTCTTTCCTGGGTGGCCACGGGCATTCCCGTGCTCTGTGTGTCCCACCCCGGCGCCCCGCCTCCCCACAGTGCCCTGCTGCACGTTCCCCTCGAGGCTTTCTTTGATCCCCTCCTCTAATGCCCCCATCCTGTGGCTTATACCTCTATCATATCACTCTTGGGGTCATTTACCAGAATGTTTTCTACTGTCTACCTGATGACAAGCGCTACAAGGGCACAGGCTTCCTGTGGACACTAGAGAATATAAATAGAGGCTGCTCAACCAGTGTGGATTGAAGAGGTGGCCAGACGGAACCAAATGGCAGTTTTAAAAAGCCTTTGGGTAAAGTTTACACCATGGGACAAACACAGGAAAATATATTTTTTTAATTTACTAATAATTTTCCCCCAGAATGAATAGGTCAAGACAGACATTTCTAACCAAGGTAATGAGTTACTAAACGCAGAGCACAGCCCATGGCATGCCTGATGCTGTTAAAGCAACCCCAGAGAAAATGGACACCCCCATACTGCTTTGATGGTACCTTCAGGAATCTGAGGGCACCAGCTGTTTTCACGCAGAGGGAGGTATACAGCAGAGTGTTTAATAGCTCTTGCTTTCAAGTCAAGTTTGCATACAGACTCCTACGTGGTCGTTTTCTTAACCTCTAGGCCTCATTGTCTTATCTGTAAAACAGGTATATTGTAATAGCTGTTGGAAAGAGAGAGTTACTTTAAAGAGTTTTAAGATAAAGCCTGCAGTCATGCCCTGTGTCTGGCTCATAGTGAGTGCTCAATGCATGCTAGTTGTTACATGGAAACAACAACAAAACCAACATAAGTAACACAAACAAATGAATGAATGAAGAGCTGCGTGATAGCCACACATTGCACCCAGTACAGTGCCTTCTTTACAGGAAGATAAACAAGGGGCTGAAGGTGCTCTAAGGCAGAATTTCAAATCACTAAGAATTATTTAAGCAAGTGACATCTTGGGGCAAAAGATGACCTGGGGGCTCCCCAAATTTAATCCACCGTTTCCCTAAATTTCTCTAACTCTTAACAAAGCTCTGTGGGATCTGACTTCTATCTTCTCCACTTTCTTCTTCACCCAAAATGCTCCAGCCACCCTGGTCTCCTTGTGGTTCCTCCAATGCCCCAAGCACATCCCCTCTGCAGGGCCTTTGCACTTGCTCTTCCTCTGCGTGGTATTGTGCCCCAGCCACTATGTGGACAGTCCTCCCTTTCTTCACATCACTGCTCCTAGGTCATCTTGTCAGACAGGCTTCCCCTGACCCCTCCCACCAGCCCCATCACTTTTGCCCTGCTTGGGTTCTCCTCACCACATTTGCCACCACCTGGCATTTTCTACTGTCCTTTGCTTATCTGGTTATTGCCCACCTTCCCCCATTTGAGCTCCAGCTTCTAAGACATCAGGGTCGATGGTGCTCTGTCCACTGTGCATTCCCATCACCAGAGGTGTGCCCAGCCTGAACACAGGACGCAGGTGCTCAACAAAGAGCTGCTGAATAAAGGAAGGAGTGACTGTCTTTGGGGGTAACACAATTGGAGGCAGAGATTGATCCTGCCATTCATTTTTGAAAAGTTCTCTCCTAGAAAGTGTGAAACTGTTCACAACCCGAGCATTCAAGAAAAGAGCCTTACCCTATTAACACAGAAGCAGGAGCGGTGATTTGTATGGAAGTTGCATTGGTGGCTGAGCTGAGAGAGTCTGTATTTACAACAAAGAACTTTACAGTTGGATTCTCAGCTCCTGCCTAGGAAAAAACAACCACAGAACTGGTATTAACAAAAAAATACAGTATTACTGCACAAATTTAAAACTGCACAAAAATGTCTGTATTATGTCTATAAATTATAACAATCAGATACATTCAAACAATTTGATATAAATAAAGTGAACATAAGGGAGAATCATGATATGCAACCTTTTCGTGTTCAAAGTGAAACATAATATATATTTGTATGTGTGTGTATGTGTATATACAGTGTGTGCATATATATGTGTGATATATATATAAAACTTGAAGGTCCAAAGCACTTCTGTTTAAGTAATAAATGCTTCTATCTTTATAATTTATGTACTTGGTGTAAACAAGGATAAACTTCTTAAAATCAATTCTATTATTAGCAAATATAGCCTGCCCTATAAGACCAAAAGCCTTTGATGGCTGTCAGTTATGAAGAACACCTTGGGCTCCTCCAAAGACACAATCTACCAGAAAAATTGGGTTACCTGAGTCAAGAGCCAATGATGCTAATTAGAAAGCCATCATTTCCACTCCAAATTCAGGTTCACCATGTTGGAGCTTTATAATAAATATTATGACAGAACCTATAAAACCTTTTTAAATATACACATAGATCTTCAATTGACAGATTAGTTAGAAATAATATGATATTTTTAGTGAGAACATTTTATGGGTTTTTTTTTTTTTTGCCAGTTTCACTCATCAAAAAATAACATTCCACTGAAAACACATCTCCATATTTAGTCTCTGATCTTTTTTTTCTTTTAACTTCCTCTGTCTTCCTAAAATGGCAGCTCTTCATAAAGCAAATTGAGTGCGCTGGTAAAAATAAAAATCCCTTTTTCCAAACTGCTTACAGCAAAAACACTTTACTATTTGATTTTCCTATACTGTGGTCACTATTATTGCAGTACTGGTGAAGAATCCCTGGTTTCCTGCTAAACCCCCCTCTTCCCTGGCTTCCCTGCTTAACAAAGCTCTTCAGTTTGAATAAACATGCATCTTGGAGGGGAGAACAGCGTTGAAAACCAAGACGTGACACTATTATTCCGAATGTAGGACCTGTGAAATTTACATTAGTGCCAAATGTATGTAACAGAACCACTAAAACTAGTCATGTATCCTGTTAATTAGTAATACGATCTGATATATAACCAGGCTTTTCAACTCCATCTAGGGCACATTCCAACTTTTACAAATGAGATGAGCTTCTGATTCAATTACAGCCTCTCTTTTCCTCCATTCAAATATTTTCATTCCTCCTTCTCTTTCAAAAGCATTTTCCCCATTTTTTTCTGCTTGTCATTCCTCAAAGTTTTTGGAGAAATTACAAAACCTTAAATCACACTCTTTCCTGGGATAATAAAAATACTTTAAAATTGCCAGATGCTGTTGACTTCAGCAAGAGTAATCACAGCAAGCTGTTGAAGAGAGACTGACAATATTTTCATTAGCAGGAAGGGATTAAATGAAACCATTCTCTTCCCATCAAATTATGGAACCATTATACGAATAGGAGCACAGACCTTTGGATATGGAACCCGTACAGTCTTTGGGTACTGCAATGACTCATCAGAGTAGAAGGAGTATTCAATAAGTGGGACTTCTGTGTCGTTAAATTGGGCATATGCTAAAAAAGTGCCGTTTGGAGACCACCACAGAGCAGAGTAGGCACTGAAGACTTCCTCTGAAAAAAGACATAAATTGTTCTGTTACAAGAAGTAGCTGATAAATTGGCTTTGGCATTCAAAATATTGTTCTCATTAGCTTTAGTAATTACAGTAGAGTTCAACTAATGAACCACTTTGCGTTTGCTGAGCTTCCAAAATCAGAGTAATACAAATGAATAAAAATAAAATCTTCAAAGATATATCTGGATTGTAAAAATAAGTAACCCGTTGGACCATTTTAGAATATTTTAGCATGCAATATTTAATATAAGCTCTACATTTTTTTCTTTATCTTATAATCCTCTAAATTTATGCCTCAAAACATACTAAAAGTAAATTTCACACAGGAGGCTGATTCTCCTTTCTAATTTTCAAACAGTCAACATGCCAGCATACTCTCCCCAACTGGGCTCAGTTTGTACTGAGCCCGCAGGGTACTGGTGGGTGGTGAGTAGCTCCAGGCTACCAAACCAATATGGTGCCCAGAGTTTACTACTCTTGGCAAAAACAAGGTGTGGGAAGGATGGATTTAAAATGGCAAGGAACTCCATGAGACCCCTATTGAGAAACATCTCCTTGCCCAGCCCAGAAGCTGAAAACTCCCTTGGATTAACACTCTACTCTGGTGTATATGCTGATGGGTATAGAAAGAGGGTCAAAGAGGGAGGAAATTGAGAGAAAAGATCTTGCTCTCTATAGATCATTGGGGTCCTTCTCAATCTTTGGTAAAGATAGCTCTTCCCTTGTGTTTATTATGGGGTCTGTTCATGAGACACTCAACCTATGGCTCTTACCAATGTTGAAACCTCTTTCACCAACTGGGAACGGAGGAGTCAAGTTGACTGGATGGAGAATCCTGTTTATCCCACAAGTCTCGTGTGAGTGTAAATGTAAAAGCAAAAGCATAGAAACTAGAATCTTAGAGTTAGGAAATTATGTATTCCAATCACTTTTCTGAGGCCTGACACCTCTTTACGAGTTGCTTCCAAATACTCATTTTTAATATTAATGATAATAATAAAAATTACAATAATAAATGTAATAAGTATTGTGATGAGCAGTAGACATTTGATGAATACTAACTATGTGCCAAGCATTGATAAGCAATTAACATGTATTATCTCAGTTAATCCTCACAATAACCCGTTGTACTGATGAACAAAGTGAGGTAGGCCTAAAGAGGATAACAATTTGCCTAGGGTCACATGGCTAATCATCGGTAGAATCAAAAATCAACCCAGATGTGTCAGATTTGACTTCATGCTTTTCATCTCCATGTTATACTGCCCCTTCCTGCCTCTGTTTCAGCATTTCTAGTAACACAAACTGGTTAGGCACCCTAGGCTCCCTTAACTGCTTCATATCTGTACCATTGCTCTATACACGTGTATTTATGCAGCAATTGAGAATTTACAAAACATGTCTAATTTAGTCTTCACAAAGATCCCTGGGAAAGTCTATTCATAGCCCATTTCACAGAGAAGGAAACTGAGGCTTAGACTGAGTGAATTGCCTAAGATAAAAACTAGAACCTAGGCCTTATGACTCAAGTCAAGGTTTCCTCTAAGAATATCTCCATATACTGAGTTGGTATCTCATGCCTTGTACCTTTTACCCAGTGATTCTAGTCTATAATACAACTGCAATTACATGAAATCAATACAATCTGAGCAAGGTTTTGGTTTTAAAAATTACTTGTAAGTACAGGTAGCAGGTAGTGTTCTATGTTTTGAAGTACTGGTTATTCGGAACGCAGAACATATTTTTTTCATATTGACCATGCAATAATTTCGCTCTAAGCACTGAAAGATTTTATTTTATTTATTTATTTATTTATTTTGAGACAGAGTCTCACTCTGTTGCCTGGGCTAGAGTGCCGTGGAATCAGCCTAGCTCACAGCAACCTCAGACTCCTGGGCTCAATCCTTCTGCCTCAGCCTCCCGAGTAGCTGGGATTACAGGCATGTGCCACCATGCCTGGCTAATCTTTTCTATATATTTTTAGTTGGCCAATTAATTTCTTTTTATTTTTAGTTAGAGACGGGGTCTCTCTCTTGCTCAGGCTGGTCTCCAACTCCTGACCTTGAGCGATCCTCCCACCTCGGCCTCCCAGAGTGCTAGGATTACAGGCGTGAGCTGCCCTGCCGGCCAAAGACTGAAAGATTTTAGAGAGCAGTAACTCAAGCTGGAGCAGTGAAGCCATTCTGCACTTGAGTGGCTTAGTCATAAACATGCAAAATGAGAGCCCCCTGGCTATTGTCTACTTCAGAAAAAATGCAAGTGTTCACAGTGTTTTTATCTTAGAGAGGGCCAGACATTTCTGAGGGAGGGTCACAGTTTTGGGAAGAGGCATTTCTTGGGGATGGTCCCAGAGGCTGTGCCATGCTGAACAACAAGTGTTAAAGAATCTCTAAGTAACTAGTGTTAGTAAATTTCATTACGAGTTTCAATCAAACACTTATTTATAGGCCATGGAAATCTATCTTTCTTTTAATGTGATATTTTTTGTTTTTGTTGTTGTTATAATGTTATCAATTAATTGTATTTGATTTGGACTGGGTAAGAACCAAAATTAAGTCATAAAGACAAGTTATTTTTTTTAACTACAAAGAAGAAATAATAGGATGAAATAAAAATAAGTCTTTCTAATAAGTATGAGGCAACCTTGTGAATAGTTTGGAACAAGCTCAAAATGCCTTTTATCTTGGTAACTATAGACATGAAAAGTTTTTTCCTAATATTTTCTAAGTTTTTCAAATGTGTTCCTAATACTATCTAAAATTCTTTATCCTAAAAGAGACAATATTTCTTTTTAACTTTTTTTAGTCTTATATTTTACTCACTTTTCCACAGTCTTTCTAACTATTTTTTCTTCTTTAAAAACAGGAAATTGTAATTTGTCCAAATTGAAATAAATAAAATTCTCTATAAAACAGGCATTTTCTTCCCCCCTACTATCTAACCTATAGACAGTATTTTATCATCTTTTAAATGTTGTGGGAGTATTTAGTTTTCCTCAGTAACTTCTGGGTTATGTAGGCCTGGTTAGAGAAACATCTGATGTTAATCTGGAGGCTTTTATGCCCCAGTAAAGCCAGAAAAGGTACCTACACAGAAAGGCCCTTTGTAGCAATAAACCAAAGACAAGAGGAGTATTGTGAGACAATGAGGACAGAGAAGCAGTAGGTAATGTTAAGAAATTCTTGGTCTATGTGACATCTTGTACTATGAGTTCTAAAAGAGATTTGATGACATTTTGGGAAAAAAAATGCAACTTATTTTGAATGTCATTGAATTTTCCCATTTTTAAAGATGTTTATTTTTAGAAGTTTATAGATTTTCTGATTTGAAAAAGCTTTAAAGTCTTTACCTTCATAAACCCAGTCAGTTATTCCATTAGATATTATATCTTCTTTCCCGGTCCAGGTGATTCTCTGACTTTGTAAATCTGGTTCAACTTTAACATAAATATCATTGTTCCAAACATAAGCCTAGAAAGATAAAAAAAAAAAAAAAAAAAAAAAAAAAAAAGGAAAGAAGTATTAGTATCAATAATAATATGTTGCAATATATTTTATCCTGGAGTTTTAAAAACACTTCTCTATGCAAGTAAAATGATTACCATAGTAAGATATTCAATTCTAGCAAAATAGTCATTTACTCCTTTCCTCCCATTCTTAAATTACAAGTATACAGGCTATAATCTCCAAATAATCCTAAAAACATTCTTAACATGCGAAAAATAAGAAGCTCAAAACTACTACTATTTGGATGCTAAAGTATGTATGAGAAGACCTAGAAGACTGACCACTTCTACAGAATGACATAAACTTGCACATTTCTTTCTTGGGAGAGTGAGGAGAGAGAATACAGCTGCATTCTGGAAGAAAGTTCAATTGCAGATAAACATTCCATCTTCTTATTTACGTTATTTTGAACTTCTAACATTTTCCTAGCACCATAGAACATGAAGATATGTCTACAATGACATAGGACACAGAACTTGCAGAAAACAAGTGTAGGTCAAAAAAGTAAGTGCAACGGATAACAAGAACTTAAGAGTTTGATGGGCATTTTCCCAGTGAATAATAAATCTTTATAGATACTTTCAGGAATTATATTTATTCTGGTAGGCTAGTGAAATATTTTCTTGGGCAATAACACTATATTTTGCAGTGAAATACTGACTTCCTAAGATGTCTGCTTTGTATCAGGGTTAGTATAATGGCTTCTGTATATGAAAGATTTGAGCCAATATTTTTCTGACAACAGGAGAGACTCACTAACCAATTTATGACCCACTGGTGACCATGTGATCCACTGTGTGTTGTTTGGAATTCTCTCTTCAGTAATCAGCTGTCTAGAAAAAAGATAAAAGGAAATATTACCAAAACAATAACTCACAGTGGGGTTTCCTTTAAAAAAATATTACAGTGGAAAAGCCTAATAGATTTTATGGGGAAGTCACTGACCTTTTGTTTAAATCATAGATGTCATATGAAGCTGTGTAGGAATGCCTCCATTGCTATAAAAGAAAACAGACATTTCAGGCTTCTGTGATTCTTGATAATTTGGCCACTTGCTATGGGAGATCAAGATGATAGATACTGTGATGTACAATTGTATAATTCTCAAATTTTATCATATCTTATAATTCCCTACCTAGATTCCTAGAATTTTGGAATTCGAAAGTATCCTAGAGATTATCTAGTACAAATGCCTCTGGACTTCATCTATAACTTAGCTCTGGCATCACCTCCTCCAAAGAGCCTTCCCAGGACCACAGTGGGCCAAAGTGCCACTTTTTGAGCAATCATTATTCCTAGCACTTACCATAATGTGTTAAGATCACCTATTTAGGAAAACACAAATTTTCACTTTACACCCATCTTACTGGCAAAAGATTTAAAAGATACATGATTCTATTGCTAATGGTAATGTGAAGACATCTTTAACTTCATTGATGATGAAAATGTAAAGTGCTTTAGATTATTTTAAAAGCCACCTAGTAATACATATTAAAATTAAAATAAATATTAATATATCATCAATATTTTAAACAACCATCTCAAGAAGTTAGAGATGAAAATCAAACTAAATGCAAAGTAATTAGAAGAAAAGAAATAATAAAGGTAAGAGCAGTAATAGAGAAAACACACAATGGAGAAATTTTTTTTTTTTTTTTTGAGACAGAGTCTCACTTCTGTTGCCCGGGCTAGAGTGCCGTGGCATCAGCTTAGCTCACAGCAACCTCAAACTCCTGGGCTCAAGCAATCCTCCTGTCTTAGCCCCAAGTAGCTGGGACTACCGGCATGCACCACCATGCCTGGCTAATTTTTTTATAGCTATATTTTTAGTTAGCCAATTAATTTCTTTCTGTTTATAGTGGAGATGGGTCTCGCTCTTGTTCAGGCTGGTCTCAATCTCCTGACCTTGAGCAATCCACCTCCTCAGCCTCCCAGAGTGCTAGGATTACAGGTGTCAGCCACCGCACCCAGTTGAGAAATGTTAAAAAAGCCAAAAATTAGTTATTTGAAAAGACTAGTAAAATTACTAACTTGGTAAAAGTGAAGGGAGAAAAATATACAAAAGACCAATATCAGAAATGAGACATGGGACATCACAACAGGCTCTACAGACATTAAAAGATTATAAGAGACCATTACTAACTTTTTTGCCAATAAATTTTAAAAAAATAGAAAAAAGAAATTCCTTGAAAAGAGATTTATCAAGAGTGAGAAAAGAAAATCTGAATAACTTTACATCTAATAAACAAATTGAATTCATAAACGAAAATGTTTACATAAAGAAAATTCCAAGGCCAAATAAATTTATGAGCAAATCCCTTGTTATTTATCTGAACAAGTTGAAAACTTATGCCTATACAAAAATCTACACACCATGTTTACAGCAGCTTTCTTAATAATTGCCAAAACTTGGAAGCAACTAAGATGTCCTTCAATAGTTGAATGGATTAAAAAACTGTAGTTTCTATTATATACAATAGAATATTATTTAGTGTTAAAAAAGAAATGCTCTATCAAACCACAAAAAGACATAGAGGAAACTTAAATATATACTGCTTAGTGAAATAAGCCAATCTGAAAGGATACATACTACATGATTCCAACCACATGAATTTCTGGAAAAGGTAAAACTATGGAGACATTAAAAAGATGAGTGTTTGCCAGGGGTTTGGGGGAAAGGAGGGATGAAGAGGCGGAGTATAGGAGATTTTTACGACAGTGAAACTACTCTATATGGTACCATAATGGTGGATACATGTCATTGTACATTTGTCAAGACCCATACATTTGTCAAAATCTATCAGTATAATAGTAGATACCTGTCATACATTTGCCAAAACCCACAAGGACTGAACCCTAATGTATACTGTGGACTTGAGTTAATAATAATGTATCAATATTGGCTCCTCAGTTGTAACAAATGTAGCACACTAATGCAAGACATTAATAACAGGTGAAACTGAGGGAGGATGAGGGAATATATGGGAACCTTCTGCTTATTTTTTGTAAACCTATAGCTGCTCTAAAAAATAAAGTTCTATTATTAAAAAAAAAAAAAAAGAATTAGAGCTCTACCAGATGACTTAGACAGAGTTCCACATGGTATCATTGAGTGAGAAATATAATTTACAGAAAAGTATGTAAAATAGGATTCCATTTTTATAGACCATGAAATAACTTAAAAGAACCCTATATATTTTCATAGAGCTATATGAACAAGGAGAAAAATATGAAATACAGAGAGATATACATTAGATATACATTAGTATATCCATATACTAGGGAGCCAAGTGAAAAGGGGAAAAAATAAGACTTAAAAAGTATGTAAATGACCATACATTTGCATTTATGAAAAATTATGTCTGAATGTGGATGCATACATAAATTAAAGATATTTTAAAAGAAATTACTTATTTATATTTCTGTCTTCCCTACCATACTCTTAGAGGTAGGAAATTGTGTCATATTCATCTTTGGATACCCAGAGTCTGGCTTGATGCAAGCCACATAGTAGGTGTTCAAGAAATAAACCAAAATTTTTTTAAAAATTCAAATTGTATCAATTAGGATCAGACAGATGAAAATATGTAGCCCAAGGACACCCAGTTACATGATAGCAGAGCTGAGACAGAAAACCAGAGTGCCTAACCTTAATTACTTGCATTTCTTACTCTCTTATGCTCTCATGTCAACAAATATTTATTGTTTGTTTTTACTTTTGCAAGTCATACAGTCCTTTCCTGAACCCTGGATTACTTTGATGTTGAGGGTTAGGGTCGAGACAGGAGTGGGACAGGACTTTGCCAAAGAGCAACCTGTGGATATGTCAGTTCACTGAGCAAAACCTGCTCGACCTTGAGGGGGACATTGCACACAGATCAGGGATGTCTGCAAACAGACTGTGCTTATAATCCAAAGGCAGAGAGAATGATCAAAGGATGTCAGCCCAGCAGATAAGAGAAGTTTGCTATTCTAAGCCTGAGGCAATGTTCCTATCTCTCTCTCTCTCTCTCCTGAATTCACATCTCAGTAAATAAGATGTAAATAAGGAACTAGATAAAGTAGAAAGAAGTACGGGGTCTCTTTGTTCCCATTTGGATTATACACTTCACAGCTGACTCACAATTTTATCTTTAACTTGTGCATACCTAGCTAGTTTATTGTTACTTTGGGAGACCTCGAAACTTAAACTCATGATATGTACATGTAAACTGGTGACTGATAATAATTGTTTGCTGAAAGAATATTGATGCGGGACTCCACTTGTGGCCTCCTAGCTCACGGGAATGCTGGAGGATCCCTGATTTCCCCATCACTTTAATCTATACTTTGTCTCTGTCTCCTTTATTTCCAATCTCTTGTGATGTTCCAGCCTGGGACTCAATTTGTTGGAAGAGTCAAGAACTCCTGGCATTTTGACACACTCCATGCTTGTTTCTAGGAAACCTTGAGCATAATAATTGCTAATACCAAAAGGTGTTGTACAGACTAAAAATATTAAGAAGAGTTGAGGTCATTTCAGGATGACAAACCATCATGGCTTGTAAAAGGAAACCCAAAATGTTTGGTATGTTCACTTCATTTTTTGAAACAGACTCATTAATCTCTTTAGTCTATGAACACTGGTAGCTATCATCTATTGGACATTACAGGATAACACAGGCTCCCTCCCCATGAGCAGCTCATAGTTGAATAGGGGATATGGACAAATAAACTACAATAAAAGAATCACAATAGGATGTGCCAAGAGATATAATGGAGGTGGGCTGGGAGAAGCAGGAATCATAAATTAGGCCTTGAGGAGGGAGAGAGGCTTATGCAGAAGGTGATTCTTAAGCTGAGTTTAGTGGTAGAAGATGACAGAGAATGGGTAAAAGAGCAACGTAGCAAAGAGAAGTTGAAGTGCAAAGATAGGAAAGATCACGTTTAAGAGTACAAGCTTTGGAGTCTTCTAACCTGAGTTCAAGTCTCCACTGTGTAATGTGAGGCAAGTTTCTTTCTAAGCTTCAGTTTTCATTTTTGGGAAAATGGGCATAATAATAGCAACAGTCTCAGGGTGTTCTCATGAGAATGCAGGGGAAATGAGCAGTATGGTTTTGGAACATTGTTAACAAGGAACAGATGATATAAATATTATCATTATCTCCAGAGCATTAGGCAAAGGGCAGAGATGTTAGGAGAACATCCATGCCAGACTGTGTGGTACTTATTCACTTACATATGTATTCACTCACTCACCCATTTATTTCTTTCTAGCCACAACCCAGAAGTAATAATTGATCATTCTGGATGTGCTAACTCAGTCACGGAGAAGCCGTGTAATAGGATCTCAAAAACACTGGGCAGTGGACCTCAAAGGAAATGTAATAAAATTATACTTTTGTTTCTTCTGGATATGTTTCTTGAGATTTGCTTAACTCAAACATTTATGCTATACAGAAATTACACTGGATACTCTTGGAAGTAAAAAAAGGAAATAGAAGATATAGTTCCTTATGTTCAATATCTTATAATTTTCTGCTTTATAATAAAACATGTATTCATTTAATGAGTATTTGTTGAGCATCCGCTATGTGGCCCTGTCCTAGGGGCTGGAAGTGCAGCAGTGATGAAAACACGGGGAATCTGGTGCTAAATAAGGCAGGCAATAAACAAGCAAAGAAGTAGATAGCAAAATATCACAAAATGTTGTGAAGAAACTAAAATGAGCTAATGTGAGAGAGAGTGATTTATGGGGTGCAAGTGGAATAGGGGGACAAAGGGCAATGTTAGATAAAGTGCTCCAGAAAAGCCAAGACCCAGGTTAACATAAAAGAAGAGCCACATGATGAGAAGGAGGTTCCAGGAGGAATCCGTAACAAGTGCTGTGGCCCTTTCTTACATGGGAATGAAGATGATGCCTGAGACAAGGAATGAGCAGTTCACTTAAAGGATCTCAACTCTAGATCATGGAATCACCTGGGAGCCCTTAACTCTACCTGGGTCTTGGCATCCCCCATAGCTTTACTGAGTTAGGTGCTTTGGGGTAGACCACAGACGTCTGTGTTTTTTTAAAACCTCCCCAAGTGATCCTATGGTGCAGGTGGGCCAAGAAGTACTGGCTAAGCATGGTGTCTGCAGCAGAGGGGGATAGGAGATGCGTTCAGCCGAGCAGACTGGGCTCCAATCACATGGCCCTGTGGATGCCACAGTTAGATTTGGCATTTGAGTCTGAGTGTGATGGGTAGCCATTGCAGGGCTTAAGCACAGGTATGGCATAATCTAATTTAGGATTTAAAAGGAGCACTTTGGTTATTGCCTGAAACATGGATTGCAGGGGGAAAGGGACAGAGTAGATACAGCAAAAAGTAGTTAAATAAGCTAGTAAATTCTGGTGACGCAAAAAATACAAATCACTAATGGTGGCTGTCCAACTAAGGTCTACCAGTGAAATGCATCCATTGGTACACATCAAATGGCACTGTTGTACCAGGTAAGAGAGTAAGTTGAGCTAATATTACCTTTCTGTTTCTACCTTACTCTCATATGTTAGTCTTGAAAATGGACAACTCTGTGGTTGTCACCCTGGTTGCTGGCTTTACCCCAGAGACTTCCACTTATTGATCTGGGGATTGAACCTGGACACTGGGAATTTTTTTAAGTTCCTCAAGTGAATTTATTCTATAGGTAGCAATAAGAAGCACTGATTTAAACAAACAATAATCCATTAACTGGCAACAGATATGTTAAAGCTGGCATAGGATCCTGATTCGCTTAGAGTTGACAAGTTTAGCAGAACACAGTCAGAGTCTTCTGTCCAGGAAATAGAGCCCAGCACAGGGAATCCAGGGTAAATATTATCATTGAGAGTTGCCATTCCGAGATGATAAATGGAGCAAGGAATGGTTTGCTTGGCCTGAGTACAGCAGTGTTGGTGTGCGAGATAAGCCACCACAATGCTATTTATCCCGGGGAAAAAAAAGGTCAGGGGTGGGAGTCCCTGCTTTGTACTTTGTTTTCAATCCAGAGTATCTCCATACGTTTCTAAGCTTCCCTACGTGTCTCAAAACTTCCTATACTTGGCAACTGTTGTCAAATCCACGAATAACCAAAAAGCTGCTGTTAAAGTTCCTGGCGGTTTGCATACTAAACATGAGGAGGGCGTGTGATTAAGCTGTAACCTTTCCTGAATGTGAGAGACTTCGGTGTTACGCGGGGCAACTGGGGGAAGCCGAGGGCTCTCATAAGAAGCTTTGTGACGGTGCTGAGGTTCCTCTCCTTACAATGGCTTGTACAGGGAAGGACCTGAAGGTCAGGAGGTGGTGTGGGCCATCTTGCAGAATCTCTTCTGGAGGAAGGCAAGTTTAACTATTTTTAAAGCAAATACTTTTGGGAGGGTCTTACTATATGTAAAACTGAGATCAAGGAAATAAGGGGTTATATCACTAGATGGACAAGACAGACATATTAACTTACTTTTAAATTATATGATAAATGCCTATTATAAATTTTCATTGACTTATTAGTATCTATAATAGAATATAACTATGCTTTTTATTATTTGAAAGCATTAAAAATGAATTTCTTTTAAAACATTGGTTGAGCTTATCTTTTATGAATGAGAATGACTCTTTGATTCTGAATTGATGAGCTTTTAGTACCTTTTATATTACTTAGATGTCAATCTTAAATATCCATACACTTGAAATCAGTTATAAAATACCATACTCTAAGACTCTTTAAATGTCACAGTAAGAAAGCATTTCTTTTACCTTCACATAGTTGTATTCTAAGAGAATAAACTGTCCATCAGGAGATACTGAATAGTCATTTATAGAATGTCCAAACTCATCCTGTCAACCAAAAAGAAAAAAAAACAAAACTGAACAACTCAATTTAGCTGCCATCACTGAGGACTTACCACATAGAGGGGACTGTTCTGGAAACGTGGGTTGTGCCCTGGGAGGACCCCGTCTGGGCGATGGCATGTTCACCCACACAAATGACCATGATGCAAAGTGAGTGGCAATCAGTGTTAGCCAGAAAGGGAAGGATTAATCGTAACCGAGGAAAGATGGCTGTGAGGGGGAGGCTGAGGAAAGAGAGAAACTTTCTCAATAGGGGGAACAGCATGAGCAAACCCCAGGTGTGGGAAGAGGCATGCATGCTTAAAGAATGTTTAGGGGTTATGTGTAATCTGAAGTATGGGGGGTGTCAGACACAGTGGAAGGTGGGAGGACACCAAATTAGAAAAATAGCTGAGGCCTAAATATTATATAAGATGTGGAACTATGACCCATTTTTGCATGTGCAAGTGATAGAGTCATATCTATCTTTGACAGGGAAACTCTGGTGACACAGTAGCTGAAACGAGAGGGAAGAGCAAAGGGGTGGCATCCACCTGGGCGTGGGCAGTGCAGTGGTCGGGTCTACAGAATGCGGATAGGGACACAAGTGAGAGCACTCACGACTGCAAGGTTAAAGGAGGGTTGGGCCAGGACTGCACAGTGGAAATGGAAATCTGTGGCACACTCGACATGCAGAGGGTTTGTGGAGTAGCTCAGTACAGGGCTTGACAGAGATGTCAAGGATGATTCCCAGGTTTCTAGCTTAAGTGACTAGGAGAAGAATTAAGTGACTATTTACCAAGATTGGGAACTCAGGAAGAGAAATAAGATGCTTTCAGTTTGCTAGGACAGTAAAGGGGAGATAAGCAATTTTGCTTGGAATTCTGAGTTTAAAATGCCAGCAGGCCATCCAGGTGCAGGAGCCGGGGCAGGCTGCTGGCAACTGAAGCGTGGATCTGGGGGTGGGGGAGCTAGTGTTATTAAGTGCGTGTACATGAGAATCAAGGCCAGAGAGGAGAGCGCTGATGCTATGGAAGTGCATGAAAGTCACCAGAGGAGAGCATGCAAAACCAGGTGAGAGGCCAGTATTTAAAGACAGAGTCCAGGGAGCACTTACATTTAAAAATATGGGCACAGGAGGAGGAATCGTCAAAGGAGACTAAAAAGTAGCCAAGGCAGGGAGCATTTCAAGAAGGAGAGAAAGATCCACTGTGCCATATGCTGCAGAGAGAGTCCAACAGGATGAGAAATGATAGTACTCATGACTCGAAAGGCAGTGAAAAAAAAAAATCCCCAGACTTTAATGCATGAATTAATTAAGTGATTAAACATACAAATGTACTGTTCTCCAAAAACATGGAATGGTTTCCATACTCAGCATTGACTAGCAAGATATTATTTTCTTGTTTGTAGAGATATTCATGATCTAAAAGAGAGAAAACAACCAGATCAATATTTCAAGTTGCTATTAAACATCTTCATAAGCTGAAAATTATGAAATAAAGTTTAAGATTTAAGTTCACACAAGTACTAAATAAGCATTTCTAAGTTGGGAAAACATGAATGATCAATATTACACGAGCATTCATTCATTTTTCCATTATTGTCAAGGTTTCAATTCACTTTTAACTTTTTATGGTATATGTCAAAGAAATACTTGGGTTTCTGTCTGTCTTCTCTCCCTTTGAACCCGTAAGCAGAAAAAAAAAATATTCTCCACAGAGTTTTTTTAAAAAAAGAATTATATCTTCTCAGAGCCATAAAAGTGTCCCACAATGCGACTTAACTAGAATGGACTTAAGCATAAAACTCTTCCCCCTACAAAAAAAAAAAATTCTTACCTGAAACCCACCGTAAGGAGTATAACTTCAGTCTTAAAGTATTTTTTAAGTAATCAGTTAGAGTGTAAGTTCTGCGACTGTCAGCTGTAGCATCATCTGTGGTTGAAAAAAGAGCCAAATGTTCAGTAAGATGTAATAACCTAAGTTTTGGATAAAATAAACAAATGGATCTCTACAATATACCCTGCTCACAAAATGCAGAAATGTGTCACAACGTGCAAGACACATTTTGAGAGACTTCAGACTGGATGGATGGAGTAAAAACGCATTTAACTTTAAAGTGTGTGTGTCTGTTTTGCTGTGTTATATTGGTGTCATATTAGCGAGCTTCACTGTGAAGGTCTAGATCAGCAATGTCTAATAGAAATATGAGTACATTTTCTAGTAGTCATATTTTTTAAAAATTAAGGTGAAATTAATTTTAATAGCATATTTTATTTAGTCCAATATATCTAAAATATTATCATTTCAACATGTAACCAATATTTAAATGTTATTAATGAGATCTTTCACTTTTTTTTTTCATACTAACTCTTTGAAATCTGGTATGTAGTTTACACTTACAGCATATCTCAATTTGACTAGGCACATTGCAAGTCCGTAGCTACATGTGGCCATGTGGCCAGGGACTACTGTAGTGAATGGCACAGGGTTAGATTAACCTTTACTGAGGCCTTGAGGTCAACTTCAAGCCCTCTTGCTCCTTAGAGACCTTAAAGACATGCTGATCACCAATTCATGGATCTTTGTTTGTATCACTGCTTTTCCTTGAACTTGGTGGAATTTGTGTGGTTCTATATTCTGCTACTGGTAATCCAAATTCAAAGTCTGAAAATCATTTTCAATGTCTCTCTCTCTCTCTTTTCCCACCACTCCTATCTAGTGACCCCATTGATTCTTCCTGAGAAATCTTTTTTCCAGGTAGCCCTGTCACCAAGTTCTCCCATTTCAATTCCTTCTCTGCACCACCACCCGAATGACTTTTCTAAAACTCTATACTTTCATCCTGGTGATCACTTCCTCTAGAGGTTTCAGTGTTTCCCCATTGCCTACAGGAAAAGTCAAAGTCGTTAGCCGACTACTGCTAGCAGCCCTCCACAATCTGACATGGGACTCTCTTCCTGGGCTCGTGTCCACTCTCTCCCTACGTCATCCAGTCTGATGATCTGCCCACTGCACCTGGGAGATCTTCTAGGGCTTTCCCGCCTCTGCTCCCCATCCTAAGCCGCTTCTCTGCAATGTCTTCCCTGCTGCCCTGGCTGTCACGATTGCCATCCTCTGACTCCCACCACTCACAGGAAGATTTCAGTTTGTCCCTCCCTGACTTTTGCCCCCACACTACTCATTTGGCTCTTGTCATTTAATGACTTGTGTTGTCAGTTATTTTTCCATGCCTACCTGCATGGTGTCCTTGACTAGGCCAAGTACTGTTTGAAGACAAGGACTTATTTTCTGTTTGTTTGGTTTTTGGTTTTTTTGCATCAACCTTCAGCACCTAGCACAGTTCAATGCCAAAGTAGGAACATACACACATCAAGTTTTTGCTCATTGATGTAGGACATCATTCTAGAAGCATAATCAAACCAATGCGATTCCTCTTCCCCAATCTCAAAGCCTATCTACTGATGGCAAAGAGCTTAAAGTGTTCTTTCAAGTCCTCTACTTTTCCCACATATACACAACATTCATTCAGTCAATCAGCCACTACCTAACATTCCTATAACTGCAGTTCTTACTCTTTTGGAGATTGAGAAGCCAGTAGCACCTTCTCCTGTGAGTTTTTCACAGCCTAAGGGAAGGCAATTCTCTTATAGGAAATGCTCTTTTAAAAATGTTCTTAAGATTTTATTTCTTCAGATCTCATCTGGTAATAGAAGTGTATTATTAATATATCTGTCCATAAAACCTTCCATTTCAAAGGATAAAATTGCTACATATCACTTTATTACTTTTTGATTGATTTTACTTAAATTTAGTTTTTTAATAGGTTAAAGACATTTTAAAACACTAATTTAGGCCGGGCACGGTGGCTCATGCCTGTAATCCTATCACTCTGGGAGGCTGAGGCAGGCGGATCACCTGAGATCAGGAGTTCAAGACCAGCCTGAGCAAGAGCGAGACCCCGTCTCTACTAACAATAGAAGAAATTAATTGGCCAACTAAAAATATATAGAGAAAATTAGTTGGGCATGGTGGCATATGCCTGTAGTCCCAGCTACTTGGGAGGCTGAGGCAGAAGGATTGCTTGAGCCCCAGAGTTTGAGGTTGCTGTGATCTAGGCTGACGCCATGGCACTCTAGCCCGGGCAACAGAGTGAGACTCTGTCTCAAAAAAAATAAATAAATAAATAAATAATAATAATAACTGAGGCAAAATTCCCTTGACATCACCTGCTGCCTGGTGTGCCACCCTTCATGCTCATATGTGTTCCTAACTGAGCACTTCCCTCTCCTGCCCTCCTCAGACCTTGCTGGGTTCATTCTCTCATGAGCCACCAGCTTTTCTAAACCCACCATCTCCACTACTTTCTGGCTCCCTTCTGCTCATGATGGCCCCCTGTGAATTGGATACATCTGCTGATGTTCCCGATCTCAACCCTGATGCCACACTCCTGCTACAGCCCAGGACATCCCTGCAAGGCCCAGGGCCACCTTGGCTTGTGCTGGGCTCACTCAGCTGCTTTACAGTAACCCTGCAACCCAGTTTCCATATGTTGGCCACCCAGTCCCAGCGCCGCACAGCTACATGGGAGCGAGCAGAGAAACAAATGTTCCTTGTTTTTTGTCTTGCCATTCGATAAGCAGGGCACATTGGAAGACAGTTTTAAAACATCTAGATAAGCGAGTTCTGTGAGATACGAGTGCCAAGTCCAGGTTTTGACCTTTAGCAAGTTCATAGTCTGCTGCCAAGTTACAATCTATTTTGTCAAACCCTTATAGGACACGCTCTTCCTTGTCTACTTGCTCGCTGACAGGGCATTGCTACAGCAACAGATGACGGTCTCTGGCTGCTTGTGTGATTTTCTTGGTGTGGCCTGGCTCGTGTCGTTCATTTGACTTATCTGTTCAAAGCACTGTGCAGCCAAGTAAAGCAGTTAATCATATGTTACCCATCAGCTTATATAGAAACTCTTAGATTTAAATCTTATTTAATTTAAAAATAATTTTTTAAAAAAGGTTAGCAACTCTATACTTTACCTCTTTGGCTACAGCAACTATTAGGTCGAACCATATGAAAATACTATTTTTATCAGATAAAAAGGTAGAATAGCAGCACTTAAAAAGATCAACATAGGCCAAGTGCAGTGGCTCACGCCTGTAATCTTAGCACTCTGGGAGGCCGAGGCAGGAGGATGGTTTGAGCTCAAGAGTTTGAGACCGGCCTGAGCAAGAGTGAGACCCCGTCTCTACTATAAATAGAAAGAAATTAGCCAAACAACTAAAAATAGAAAAAATCAGCCAGGCACAGTGGCACCTTCCTGTAGTCCCAGCCACCCAGGAGGCAAGAAGATCACTTGAGCCCAGGAGTTTGAGGTTGCCAGGAGCTAGGCTGACGTCATGGCACTCTAGCCTGGGCAACAGAGTGAGACTCTGTCTGAAAAAAAAAAAGATCAATATAGTAATAAATTCTTATTGAGCCAGGGGTGGTGGCTCACTCCTATAACTCTGAAACTTTGGGATTGCTTGAGGCCAGGAGTTCAACAGCAGCCTGGACAACATAGCAAGACCCTGTCTCTACTAAATTAATTATTTGTTAATTAATTAATTGTTATAAAAGTGTTATGGATCTTCATGAATTTGCTGTAGGAGCAAAATCATTTCTGAAGAAAAGCAATTCCAGAATGACAAGACCCAAATAAAAGAGTAGTGTTAATGCATAGGATATTCTTGCTTTGATCAATTGTTACTATGTGATTACACGATATTTTAAATACTTTTATATCCATTCATAATAAATATTTTTTGCCTGTATTAAACTCTGATATATAATATTTCCACTTCACAAAGATAAACTGTTTTGGTAAATAAATGGCTAATGAAATACATATAAAAAGAAATGTGCTCTTTACAGCTCATAAATGCATAAAGTTGTTAAAAACAGGCAAAAGAGATATCTGGTTATAGAGTTCCTGTGTTCCATATGGTAATCAGTTAAAATTCCATATTGATGCTTATATCTATGATGAATATAAAGAAATAAAATGAGTGTTAACTTCAAAATTTGCTCTAGCAAAATAGCAGCCTTGACATAGAGACAGAGGAAGAAAAATAAAGAAAGCAGAAGAAGGAATTGACTGAAAGTCTTCTCATGTCCTGTAACTGTATTATCAGTGGCATGTGCAGGCTGCCACCCATTTCCGTTGATTTGACAAATACCCAGTTATGGGTTGTGTAGCTGGGGGCTTTGAAATCAGAGAGTCTGGATTTGAACCCAGAACCACTTCTTGACTTAGGACCTTAGGAAAATTACTGAACCTTTGCTATGGTTTGAATGATGGTGTCTCCTCCAAAATTCGTGTTGACATTTAATCCCCACTGTGGTGGTATTAAGAGGTGGGGACTTTAGGGAAATGATTAGTGCCTCATAAAAAGGCTGGAGGATTGCCGGTGGTGGTGGTGGCTCACCCCTGTGATCCTAGCACTCTGGGAGGCCGAGGCGGGAGGATCACTTGAGGTCTGGAGTTCAAGACCAGTCTCAGCAAGAGCGAGACCCCGTCTCTACTAAAAATAGAAAGAAATTAGTCGGACAACTAAAAATATATAGAAAAAATTAGCTGGGCATGGTGGCGTATGCCTGTAGTCCCAGCTACTCGGGGGGTAAGGCACTGCTTGAGCCCAGGAGTTTGAGGTTGCTGTGAGCTAGGCTAACGCCACGGCACTCTAGCCTGGGCAACAGAGTGAGACTGTGTCTCAAAAAATAAATAAACAAATAGGCTGGAGGGAACTTAGCTTAGGCCATTTTGTCCCTCTGCTTTCTACCAGGTGAGGATGCTGCTGAGAAAGAAGATGCCACACGTGGAACAGACCCTCACCAGACATTTCCCTGCCTCCACATTGACCTTGTACTTCTCAGCCTCCAAAACTGTGGGAAATAAGTTTCTGTTCTTTATAAACTACCTAATCACAGGTATTTTGTTGTAGTACCACAAGAGGACTAAGACAGAAACTGGTACCAGAGAAATGGAGTGTTGCTGTAACAAATACCTAAAAATGTGGATATGGCTTTGGAAATGTGGAACGACGTAATGGGTAGAGGCTGGAATAGTTTTGAAGTGCATGCTAGAAAAAGCTTAGCAATGAACTTGGCTCAATTGTGTCCATTCATTTGTGGAAGGCAGAATTTAAGAGCAATGAACTAGGATGTTTGGCAAAAGAATTCTCTAAGCAAAGTGTTCAGGGTGCTGCATGGCTTCTCCTGATTTCCTATAGTAAAATGTGAGAAGAGAGAAACTAATTAAAGACAGAATTTACAATCAAAAGGGAAGTAGACCTTAAAGATTTGGAGCCTGGCAGGTTGTGAAGACTGAAAAGGCGGGTTCAGAGAGAAAGCCAAAGGTATGGCCAAGCAACCATTTAATAAGGAGATCATTATGGACAGAAGGAAGCCAGATGCTACTCATCAAGGCAAAGGAAGAATGATGCTGAAAGCATTTCAGAGATTATTGGTGCTGCTTCTCCCATCACAGGCCCAGAGCACCAAGGCCTAGGGGACAGACCTATGTCAAAAGAAGGGCCTCAGGCACCCCATGGGACCTGCACCACCTCAAGTCTCTCTCCCTACATTCTGGCTCAGCACTCCTGGACTGTCCCACATGTGGCTTAAGCTGGCCCGACTGCCACCCCAGAACGTACAGACTGTGACCCTTTGCAGCACCCCCGTGGTGCTAACTCTGCAGGAGCACAGTGCATGAGCTGTGGAGGCCTGGCTACCTCCACCTCGATTGCAAAGGATGCCTCAGAGAGCCTTGTGGCCCAGGCAGAGAACTACCACAGGGGTGGGGCCACTGCCAAGTGCCCTTAGTAGGGCAATGTTTAGTGTAGGGGCAGGGTCACCCTTGAGACCTCAGAACTGTAGAGCCACCGATATGCAATGCCAGCCTGGGAGAGCCCCAGACACCAGACTCCAACCCACAAGAGCGGCACTGTGGGCTGTGCCTGGCAAAGCCATGGAGGGAAGGGGTCCGCTGGGGCCTTGGGAACCCAGCCCCCACCCCAGTGTGTCTGGAGGTGAGGCATGGAGTCAAAGACTATTCTCAAGCCTCAAGATTTCATGTTGTTTGCCTTGCTAGAGTTTGGACTTATTGGAACCTGTTAACCCTTTCTTCTTGCTATTTCTCCCTTTTGGAATGGGAATGTCTATCCTACGCCTGTTCCACCATAGTATTTTGGAAGCACATAATTGGTTTGATTTCACAGCATCACAGCTGGAGAGCAATCTGCCTCAGGATAAATTGTACCTTGAGTCTCCCCCATATCTCATTTAGATGAGACTCTGGGCTTTAGACTTTGATTTGATGCCAGAACCAGTTAAGACTTTTGAGGCTCTTAGAATGAAATGAATGTATTTTGTATATGAGAAAGACATGAATTTGGGGGGCCAAGGGTGGAATGCTATGGTCTGAATGTTCCCCAAAATTCAGGGGTTAAAACTTATTCACTGTTGCGGCAATATTAAGAGGTGGGGCCTTTGGGAAGTGATTAACTCATAAGAGCTCCATGCTCATGAATGAATTAGTGCCTTCTTTTTTTTTTTTTTTTGAGATGGGGTCTTGCTCTGTTGCCCAGACTGGAGTGCAATGGCACAATCATAGCTCACTGTAACCTCGAACTTTCTCCTGGACTCAAGTAGTCCTCTCATCTCAACCTCCTGAGTAGCTGGGACTACAAGCACACACCATTGTGCTCAGCCTGGATTAGTACCTTAAAAAAGGGCTGGAGGCAACTAGTTTAGGCCTTTCCTTTCCGCTCTTCTGTCATGTGAGGTCACACCAGACACTGAATGCTGGCACCTTGATATTGGACTTCCCATCCTCCAGAACTGTGAGAAAATAAATTTCTGTTGTTTATAAATTACCTAGTCTATGCTATGTTGTTATAGCAGCACAAACAAACTACGACAACCTTTTAAAGCTTCAATTTTTTAATCTATAAAATGAGATATAGTGTTATTTAGCCCATAGGGATTTACAATGATTAAATGAGATAATACATGTAATATGCTTAGCTCAGGACATAGAATTTAGGAAGCCCTCTGGATACGTTACACTATGCATTATTGTTCTGTTCCAAGCTTTGCTAGGCAATCACAATACAAAGATGAATAACAAAGTGTCTCTCCCTGGAGCAACTAGCAGTAACATTAAGAATTTAGCTGCAATAAAATAGTAGCCACTTAAATTTCACTATATTCATAATCAAAAATGATTCTAGTAAGACAGCATGAGACCGTTATATTGAGAAAACATCTGGGATAAGTGTAACCTAATCATTTGCCAAGTGCTAGTGAATATCACTCTCTCCCTTTGACATGGCTAACACCATCCATAGTGTCCATAATGGGAGCCAGCAGTTTCCACTATGAAGGGAAACATTGAACTTCATGAAATTAGAGACTGTGTGAGAGTGATGTTTCTCTGATTACTATATACAAGAGGCATTAGCTTATCATCACAATCAGCAGATTTACCTTCCCCACAAGAGAAACATACAGGGACATCTGATAAATGCATTGCCCTTGGCCTGGAGGCTGTATTATGTTGGGACTGCGTACTCTAAACATCTACCTTAGGATCAATGTCAGATGACCATACTTCCATTACTGAGGTAATCACTGTAATTTCAAATATTCACCCTCAAAGGCCAACCAGATAATACAATGCACATTTCACAGAATAGCAACAGTCTGGAAAAAAGGAAACACCTTAATGGAATAGTTTGTCATGGCGCTAACCTCACCTTCTCCTCCTCCGTTATCATTCTACTCCGTCCACGCTGGCCCCCAGCAGCTCCTCAGACATACCGGGCTCACTCCTGCCTTGGAGACTTTGCACTTACTGTACCACCTGCCTGGAATGTTCTTCCCTCAGATATGCCGGATGTTTTCTCCCTCACCTCCTTCAGGTCTCTATAAAAAATGACGTCGCATTTCTTCCCTGGTCTAGCGCTGCAGCCCCTTCCCCCGTGGCATTCTCTACTGCCCTTTCCACCTTTATTTTTTTTCCTTAGCAGTGATACCAACTAACACACTATATATTTTTCTTATTTATCTTGTTCATTGTCTGCCTCCCTTGATTGGATGTAAGTTCCGTGAGGGCCCTGAGTTCGTTTACTATTGTATTGCTACAGCCCAGAACAGTGCCTGGCACTCAATAAGTAGTTGTTGAATGAAAAGATAAAAGCAAGACAATACAGAAATAAGAACCAACAGCTCCAAACAGCAGTATGTGAACTCCAGCTGACTGTGGTGTAGGAAGAGCAGTGAGCTTGGCCAGACAGGTCTAGCTAGAACCAGGACAGGACCCTCAGGTTCCCGCCTGCCACTGGCCACTGTTAGGTCAGTTCACTTCTGCAAGCATGTGCCAGTCATTTACCTATTGTCTTTCAACTCTAAATACACCCTTCTTTGCTCAGAAATGCTGGAAAGGGGATCTACAGCTCTATTTCCAAGACCCCTTCATCCGCAGGATTCCTATCAGGTTCCGCTAACAGGGAAAAATAGGAAATACTGGATGGCAATAGAAGAGAAGGGACTCCTCTCCTTTTGCTGAGCCTGCCAGCATGCACCCAGCAAGAGCACCTGCCCAGCCTCTAGCTTCCTTTGTAATATCCAAAACCTGCTTCCTCGTGTCCCTCAGAGGTACAAGAAGCAGCCCAGTGCCTGACACATCTTAGAGTTTTGAGCCCAGCCCTTCAGTGTCCCTCTTTTTTTTCTTTGTTGCCAAGCTCTAGAAGTGGCTCCTTCTTGCAGTTACTGGCCCTGAGATACCTCACAATTTCTCTTTTGCTCCTTTATCTGCATAATAACCAATTTTCATATTAAATACCTCTGCTGAAATACGTAGTGTGATTTCTATATTGGCCACTGTGCCCTAACTGATAAAGACTTATTCATCTTACCTGCAAATAAAGTCTCTGTAAGCTACAAGAATACAATATCTAGCCCTGGGGATGGCAATGTTTTTCTGAAATGGTCGGATGGTAAATAGTTTAGGCTTTGTGGGCTTTATCGTCTCTGGTCTCTGTCGCAGCAACTCAAGTCTGCCATTGTTGCCTGAAAGCTGCCATAGACAATGTATAAGTGACTGGGTGTGGTCATATTCCCATAAAACTTTATTGACAGAAACAGGTGGCCAGCCCTGCCTGCAGCTTGACAACCTCATCTAGACATTCCTCAACATTGTGAGCAACATTAAAAAAAGAAAGAAAGAAAGAAAAAAAAAAAACAAAGAAACCTGCTCTAAAGATTGGCTTTGAAAGACAGATGTTGAGATTGAAACTGCAATTGCCTTGAAACCATATCAGCATAAGACTCCAATAAATGCAGCAGAAAAGTGCAAGTGGACAGAATATTCATGTCTCGATATTTGGGTCAAGGTGGACATCTTCATCTTGAGACACTGGTGAAGAAATGCAAGGCTGGAGGAGCTGCCGGAACTAGACCCAGTTGCCACTTCCCGGCTTGCCTGCCGCCAGGGCCGAGTCCGGAGGCCACACACACAAGAAGCCGGCAGTAAACACGGCAGCAGGACTGCTTTGTTCCCTTTTGAAATAAAATTGCTTTTTTTTCCCTAATTATAGTCCCTCTCTCCCTTTGATAAGATGCTTCTCAAAATAAACAAGGCTGGTCCAATAACGGCCCAAACTAATATTTACAGAGCTTGTATGCCCCACGAAATTGACTGTATTCCAAGGTGATATAATCCAATGTAACTGAGGTGATGAGAAGCACTTTAGAGGTGGAAAATTCTTAACTGTATAGCTAAATGACACACAGACCCATGAAACATGCAACTATTTTAGCCAAGGGCTAGTTTCTCTGGACAAATACTAAAGTAGTTGTAGTGAGACATCAGTGGAAAGTATTATAATAGAAGCTAAGAAAGATCAGCTTGTGTTGGAAAGAAAACTGATTAGAGAACATTAGTATTAAGGGAAACTGAAAGCTCTAGAAATGACTCATTGAAGAATTTTCCAGAAAGATATATAAGTGTAATCAACAAGGCTACTGTTTTTGACAAGCATTTGTCATCCGCGATATAAGGAAAAACAATCATTGGAAAACAAAACTGCCACAGAAATTTTCCCTTTCCTGGTATTCGCCAGGCAAAACATTCAGGAGTGGAGGACGAATGTTATTACACTGTGTGCCTCCAGGGCTGTTAAGAGAAGAAAAAAAAAAAGGTAAAAACATATAAAGAAT
>VBSM01001562.1:10293555-10358045 GCA_008086735.1 Cheirogaleus medius
AAAAAAAAAAAAAAAAAAATTTCCTAATGTAATTAAAAGAGCAATAACAAAATATATTATATGATATACCTACATAGACCCTCCATTTCTGTCTTTTGGAATTCCCAATTCAACTTAAGTGTTTGCTCTTCCCTTTCCATGTGGTAAGGAAAGAAGTTCCTTTTCAGCCCCAGAAAGGTGAGCCTTGATTAATCTAGTCCAATCGTGGCACTTCATTCCTCTTGCCATTGATTAGTTTAGACAGAGACAAGTGACACACCAAGACCTGAAAGCCTACCTGGAGTGAGAGGAGTTTTGGAAGTGGTTTTCCTCCCTGATACAATAAGGAAGAGCATTCTCTTTTCCTGTGAAAGCACCGAACAAGTGAGTGCTGTGCTGAGCTACGGCAGCCATGCTCAACCATGAGAGGACACGCTTGAGGACAAAAATGGACAGTCTGAGCACGGCACAGCTGAAAGAGGTAAAGGCCCTGGATTCTTGAAGATGTTGTCGGACCCCTGCCATGGCATCAGCCTAGCTCACAGCAACCTCAAACTCCTGGGCTCAAGTGATCCTCCTGCCTCAGCCTCCTGAGTAGCTGGGACTACAGACATGTACCACCATGCCTGGCTAATTTTTTTTGTGTGTGTGTGTATATATTTTTTTCAGTTGTCCAGTTAATTTCTTTCTATTTTTTTAGTAGAGATGGGGTCTCACTCTTGCTCAGGCTGGTTTCAAACTCCTGAGCTCAAACGATCCTCCCGCCTCGGCCTCCCAGAGTGCTAGGACTACAGGTGTGAGCCACCACAGCGGCCTTTCTTTTTTTTTTTTTTTAGAGTTGGGGTCTCACTCTGTCACCCAGGCTGGAGTGCAGTGGCATGATTATAGCTCACTGCAACCTCTCAAACTCCTAGGCTCAAGTGATCCTCCTGCCTCAGCCTCCTGGGTAGCTGGGACTACAGGTGTGCACTTTTATGCCTGGCTAATTTTTTATTATTTGTTGAGATGGGGGTCTCACTATGCTGCCCAGGCTGGTCACAAACTCCTGGCCTCAAGTGATCCTCCCGCCTTACAGTCCCAAAGTGTTGAGATCACAAGTGTGAACCACTGCACCCAGACTAAAGCCCAAAACATTTGATCTTATTCAATCCTCATACAGAATCAGAGGGCTATAAATTGGTGAGGACTGACATGGAGGTGAACTGCATGTCTGGGAGACAGTCTAGTGACTGGAGGATTAGAAGGATTGTACTGAGGCCTATTAATTATTAACCCTTTATGCTTGGTTACATACAGACTTCCTGGGGCATCATTTATCCTTTGCTCATTAGTACTACCAGAGCACTTTGATCATGTACTAGAACAGCACTTAGCTCTTTTGATTAAAGTGAATGTTTATGTTTCCTTTAATATTGCGAATTATTTGAGAACAAGGGCTGTATCTGTCATCTTTATATTCCCAGGGACCAACAAAGTGGTATATAGAAAATGCTCAATAAATATACGCTGAGTTGGGGAATTACCTTCTGTTGATAAGTCTGTGCTGGGTGAATGTGGGGTACAAGGACCTTACGAGCCTGGCTTTGGAAAGGGGAAGACTGATCCAGTAGGAAGAGGGAGTTAGGCCAGAGGAACCTCTGCAGATTAGCTCTTGGGGGAAGGGAACAGCCATGGGGCAAGAGGAAATTCTTCACTTTGGCTATCCAGCTCGCTGTCCAAGGAGTCATCCTTACACCTCTCCTTCCCTCACTCTTCATATGCCCATAGATGAAGTCTTACCCCCAAAAGACATTCTGCATTTCTTTAACTTATTTCCATCTCCAATGCTACCACCATTGTCCAAGCTGTTATCATCTCTTACCTGGACAAATCACCCCCGCCCTTAACCATTATCCACACAGGAGTCAAAGATACACCTTTGAAATGTAAATAAACTCATGCCATACTCATGTTCATGTTGAAACTCTCCAGTGGCTCAAAATCATACTTAAAAAAAGAGAGAAATTCCCTTACTTTCTTGATCTGAGAAGATAAAAAAAAATTAAAAAGAGAGAGAAACTCCTCTCTGTGTCCCTCAGTCCTCTCTAGCCCACTTTATTTTCATCATAGGATTTATTATCATCTAAACTTAGTTCTGCACTGCCTATAATCTGCCTGTCCTATGGATTGTCAAAGTGCAGGGGAGCAGGGTCCTCATCTGTACTGCTCAGGGCCATGTCCTGATCCATTGCTCTAAAGGAATACCTGAGGCTGGTAATGTATAAAGAATAAAGGCTTATTTGGCTCATGATTCTGGTGGCTGGAAAAGTCATGATTAAAACATCTACATCTGGTGGGCCTACAGTTTCTTCCACCCATAGCAGAAGGTGAAGGGGAACTGGTGTGTGCAGAGATCACATGGCAAGAGAGGAAGCAAGTGAGAGGGGGCAGGTGCCAGGCTCTTTTTAACAACCAGATCTCATGGGAGCTAATAGAGGGAGAACTCCCTCACATCTAAGAAAGAATATTAATCTATTCATTAGGGATCTGTTCCCATGATCCAAACACCTCCCACTGGGCCCCACCTCCAACAGTGGGGATCAAATTTCAGCATGAGGTTTGAAGGGGACAAACATCCAACCAAGCAGGCCATGTTCCTGGTACCTACAACAACACCTGACATGCAATAAGCATTCAGCAAATGTTGAATTTGCAAATATTGTTTCAGGCTCTTAGCCCTGAAGAGGTATTAAATATCATTACTAAAAGAGTTTTCGGCCTGGAATCAAAGAATAAAGGAATAGAACAGAGAGATAAAAGTCATCCATGAAATTCATGAACCAGAGTTTGGGCAGAGTGGGCTTTAAAACAACTGAGGAAAACAAGAAAAGAAAGTTCCAGCCCCACAGAAATGGTATTAGGGCTACAGGGGCCACATAGGTCAGTTTTGGGGGACCCAGTGTGTAGAAGTTAGGAAAGGGGTAGATAATAGAACCCACTGATACTCACCCCTCCTACTCCCTGTTCCTCAGTTATACATCCTGAGCTGTCACAGCTCCTAGAGTGCCAGGAACAAAACCCCTGATGGCTGTGGCACCTCCCTGAATTACTCTTCCTTTTGGTCCTTAGATGTTGAATTATGTAACCTAAACTCGTAGGTCTATTTGCTTCCCCAGTGAGCCAAAAAATAAATTTTTAAAATGTGTACATTACAGCCAGGCTCAGTGGCTCATGCCTGCATTCCTAGCACTCTGGGAGGCCAAGGAGGGAGGATTGCTTTGGGCCAGGAGTTTGAGACCAGCCTGAGCAAGAGTGAAACCCCATCTCTAAAAAAAGGTGTGTGCATTAATGTATTCAGTTATAGAAAGCAAATAGTGTATATTTAAGTTTCAAAAAGCTTCCTAGAAGTTATAATTTTGAAGTACAATATAAAACTGAAAATACAACCCTTGGCAAACAATAAAACAGCTAACTCAGAAGTTCTAATTTTGTGGTTTCAGATTACTCTCCAAATGAGAGACACACCCTCATTTGGAGGTCATAATGGAGCTGTGAAGACTAAAGGTAAAAATATTTACAAGATATTGATTTACAATGATGAAAGGATTAGCATCCAGCCATAAACCAGTGATTAAACATTAACATAGAAAAACTCCTACCAAGATATTTCTTTACATCAACTATTTATAAGAACCAGTAAACCCAGGGAAGGTTAGAAGTCAAAGGATTTGGATTCCCAAGGTCCAGTACTTACTTGCACACCCCTAAAACTTTCTATGCCTCAGTTTCTTTGAGGGTAAAAAGTCAAGATATTAATACATCTCTCTGACCTGAATTGCTCTGGGAAAATCAACTAAAATAACTTGCATCAGAAACAAAGCAAGTTTAATTTAGTACAAGTAAGTAAATATGGACCCATTATTACTATGAATACTATTACATAAAATCAGTCAAAAGCTTGGGATGTCAGTCCTGGGCTGGAAGTTGCTATCTATATACAGCTTTATATATGAGTGAAGCCATCAGCAGTAGGCTCTTTTCCTCAGAACTCTTAGCATACAGGGATTAGCAGTCATGCAATTATAATATAGCTATGTCAATGAGAAATTGTAGCAATTATGCTAATAAGGCCAACTTGATTTTATACTTGATCCCAAGCTAACAGAAAGATACGGAGTTTAATAGTACCAGGTATTAGCTCTACAGTTACATTGCCTGAGTGTGAATCCCAACTCTGAAACTTTGAGTAACTTCCTTAACTTCTTTGGTAGCCAGCCTCCAAGATGGTTCCCAATGATCTCCACCTCCTGGTATTTATGCCCATGTGTAGGGCCCTCCACACTGTATCAGGCTTGGTCTGTGCAACCAATAGTACACAGCAGAAGTGATGGTACAGCTGCCACTTCTGAGGCAAGGCCATAAAACTTTCTGCTTAGTTCCTCTCTTGAAGCCTTCATTCTAACGGAAAGCAGCTGCCATATTACCCTAAGAGGCCCACATGGTGGGGAACTGAGGCCTCTAGCTAGTAGCCATGTGAGCGAGCTTAAAAGTGGATCCTCTAGCCCCAGTCAAGCTTTCAGATGACATCTTGATTACAGCCATGAGATCCTGAGCCAGAACCACCCAGCTAAGCCACTCCCAAATTCCTGATCCACAGAAACTATGCAATAATAAATATTTATTGTTTGATTTCCTTATGCAGTGACAGATAACTAAAACACTATCTCAAAGTTTCCGTAAATCTTCTGGACAAATGGAAGTGATAACAGTACTTCTTTCAAAGAGTTGCTGTAAGGGTTAAATAAGAAATACATTGAAAGTTCCCAGCCCAATGCCTGGCACATAGTAAATTCATGTTGGCTACTGTTGCATCCTTCTGTGCCTTCTCAGGCAAGGTGGTCCTGCATGTTATTTACAGCCACATTCCCCACAGGCCTCAGCACTTCCTTAAGTCATAAAATGTGAAGCACACTGATCCAGCTCCAATCAGTCTTTCATATCATCTTCCTCTGGCCATAAGTTGGACAAACAGTCTTTCCATTCTCTATCTGATCCTTTTTGAGAAGAAAGGCAGAGATTTCTAAGATAGAGAAAGTTAAGGCACATGCTATGGCTAGGGAACCAAAAGCCAAAATAGCTGGCCTGAAAAAGACCAACCCCCTGACCTCGTGGGCACTCCACAAAGGCTGACAATAGTTAACTGAGCTAGCAGGAGTCAACTAGAGCTTTTACAGATCACACTGTTTAGAAACTGTCCCCTGAAATATACAAAGCTTTCATTCAGACTCATTTCTGTGTTTCTTAGCCTGAAATAGATCCTGGACTTCCTCAGGCAAACTTCATAGATGTTATCTTTTCTCTACTTGATTGTTCTTGTCTCCTTCACATTTGGATTTTCTTTTATTACTGATGGATGGTGAGCAGTCAAATGTCTTAGGTACTGAAAGAAGGCATTGAGGAAATTTACTGCTAAAGCAGTAAAAAGAAAAAAGTAGAATAGATATAATTCTATCCCCTAATAAAATTCAAATAATAAAACTATTTGACAAATAACCAACTATTTCAAATCTCAGCCTATAAACATAATGTAAAAGGGGAAACAAAGGAATCATAAATACTGAGTGAGAAAGTTTTAGTATTACTAAGTCATGAAGGTTTCTATAGTTCCATACAACTATTTTTATGTATTTTACTGCTAACTCTCCAGGAAACAATGTTTAAATATCCTTCTGTAATAGGATAGTTGAAAAAAAATTTAAACAAAATACAACTATTTATTATATATAAAGAAAAGGGAGAACTTTTGATTTTGCTTGGAGAAATAATCTCTGACCTGAAGGAGTTTTTAATTCTAAAAAAGGTGATAACAGTTTTCAGTCTCTCTTCCCCACCACCCCCCTCCCTCCCCTCCCATTCTGGGTGTGTCTAGTTTTTCTAGTTTTGCTAAAGTCAGCATTTCATATGGAAGCGCTTGACCTTCTCTAACCAAACTCTCAGGGGACTTGGGTTTGCTGATTTCTTCCTCCTTCCTTTTGTTGGCTGTTTAGTTCTCTGCTTTCCAGATAATCTAGGTCTTTGTTTTGTTTTTCTATCAAATCTCTCCTTTCCTTTCCTTTTATTTCCTTCCCTTTTCCCTCTCCCTTCCCCTTTCCTCTTTCCTCCCTCTCCACTCCCTTCCCTTCTAACTTCCCTGTATTTGTTTGACACTAAGCCTTGATTGACAATACGGAAGGCATTTCTTGGGTGATGACGTTTTTTAATTCTTGTCATAATGTTGTCCCTTATGGTGGCACGCCCAGGAAAGGTATTGCTGACTTAGTGAAAACGCTGCATTCCTGAGCTTTCATCTCTGTTCTGTACAAGGCAGGAGCTGAAACAAGATGACTTCCCTTTCCGCTTAAACATACACACATGCACATTAAGAAAAACAAAAAGAGAAATAACTAGAGTGGTAACTGTAAATAAAACCACATCTCCACCAGCTGGCCTCTCCCTTAATTCTGTAAGTGTAACCAGTTACTAAAGTCTAGCAGTAGCTCTAGCCTCCAAATTCTCATCTGCACCCTAAGAGGCCACTCCCCTCCCATCCCCTCCAGTGCGACAGTTCAGCCCACCTTCCCGCTGTCATGCCCAACAGTTCCATAGAAGCTCTGCATCACTGACAGGTTAGAATAAACACCTCTGCCTGCTGCCCACCCTCCTCTCAGCCCTGGATCCTTTTGTACTCCCTGAATAGAGGATATGATGTGTGTCTCTGAGTTGACACACATTTTATGGAAAGCCTTATCTCCTGAAACTGAGGTTAAATAGTCAAGCTTCTCCAAGAAAGAAACTTTTCAGGAGAAGACTTCCCTGGCTTTCCCAGAAGTGCTCCTTCTAATCTCCAGGGCAGTGTGCTCAAGCATCTCTAAATTATCTTTTTGAATCATAAAAGTAGCTAGATGGAGACACCCGAGTCTCTCAAGAGAACATTCTTGAAATTTGTTCAAATTTCATTTGCAGAAGAGATTAGGTGCTGTTTAGGGGAAAAGGTAAGACTGTCCCTCCCCCACTCATACACCCCACCCAGCAAAACAAAATCCCCTTGGTTAACTCCAGCAAGCCCCAAGGAAGGCATCTGCAGGAACCAGGCCCCCAGGCCATTTCCCTGCCCATCTCAAGTGGCTTATTAAACTACCATATATATTACATCCAACTTTCCTTAAGGGAAGTTCTGATAACTGCAGTTTTACCCATCCTTTCAGTTATTCTGTGATGGCTCATGATGTTTTGGAGACAAACAAGCTATCCCGGTTACTTCAATTTTTATATATACGTATATATGTAACAAATCGTATCTTTTGCATATTCCCAATACATATAGACTTCTTGATGTCAGGGACTCTTTTTATTTTTATTTTTTCACCTATAGATTTATTAAACTGGGACTCTATTTTTATATTTATAAAATTTAATCTTTGTATTTGCAGCAGTTCCTGGACCCTAATATAAGCCCTATAAATATTTATTAATTATATGAATGGCCCATCTTTTTCCCACAAGGCTTTGTGTGTGTGGTCTACAAAGTACCGCTTTATGAAAATAGTTGTATTTTAACAATCCATGAGAAAGAGTATGTGGACTGATGTTTGTCATTTAACAGTCTAAAATGGTAGTAACCACTGGTTTCTTGAACTTAAATGTCATTAGCCATAGCTTAACCCATTCAGTTATTAAATCTGTGGCACTTTTGCACTGACCCAGAAACTGCAGGGCAAACATGATTTTGACAGCTCTGTGAACTAATTCTGATCTGTCACCTTGAAATCTGGATAAGACCCCTGGCCCCTTCTCCCCGCCCCCCCCCCCCCAGTATGCAAGCACTGACTATAAATTTCCAATTGACAGAACCATCCAGAGAGAATGCTTCAGCTGGCTGACTAATACAGAGTGTGTAATGCTGAAATGAAAGTAAGTGTTTAAAAGGAAAGTCCCAGAGGCGTCTCAGAGTAGTTCTCACGTGCTTGCATCTAATAGTGTATATCTGAGTGTTTTATATTAAAGTGAAACTCGAACATTCAGGCAAGCTAAAAAGGCATGAAAGTGGGTTTAAATGAAAGAATCCACCAAAGCATCACTGATTCTAGCCCCTTCTGAATATTATCATGCACAACAGCTTTAAGATGTAGCTCAGCAATCTTCCTAAATTGATCAAATTGTTACTTTTCTGCATCCTCACCTTCTAATGGATGAATTTCCACTATCCCCGAAGGAAAACAACTTGGTTTCCCTGTACGTTGTCTTTTCTCAAAACTGTATTTTGGAGCTTTCTTTCTCATTTTTCCTTTCCACTTTAGACAAACGTACTGTTATGTCTGGGATCTTTAAACACTGTCTTTTTTCCTTTGAAGTTCACGGCCACAGATTTTTAAAAAAATTATATTTAAATTTAATTTTTAAAAAAACTCCCGTGATTTCCTCCTAATTTCAGGAGGTATGTATTTGTTATATTAAATACATGGCAGCTGCAAGGCTTGCCGCCTAAATACTGGAGACCCAAAGAAGTGAATCTAGCCACCACCACTAGAAGCAGCAACAACTCCAGGGAAACCTCAGCTTCACCCAGACACACAAGTCCAAGCCCGGCAAAATCCCTTGTTTCCCTTAACGTCTGAAGCTGAGCCTGAAGCTGAGCTCCAATTGTCTTATCTTTTTCAAATGTTTCAAACTTACTGCCTTTGTTCAGCAGAATCACGGGCACGGTGGTGATGGTGACAAGCGCAGCAGCACCCAGCAGTCCCAGGAGAACCTTCCACGGTGTCTGCAAGCCGGTCAGATCATGTCCAATTAGAGGGAAGTGTTTGACCCCAGTCTGGGTAAGAGGGTCGGGGCCTGGGCTGCACCAGAGGTAGCGGGATTTGCAGATGGGAGCATGTTAGAAGAGGGAGACAGCGGACTGGGTGGGTTTGGAGCGCGCCAGTCACAGTCTGCTAAGGCGGGTGCCCTTGAACTCGCGGCCCCTGAGCACGTTAGTGTTTGCTTCTCTATCCTTGTTCGGGTTCGGGCGTGCGTTTTGTGGGTGGCTCTCTGGAACCTCCAAGGCTCGGTGCCTGGGTCCTAGCTAAAACCCCACCCGCGGTTCGAGAGCGAAGCGAGAGCCCTGGGACGTCCTTTCACCTGTCAGAGGGTGGCTTGGGGCTCCCGCCTAATAGGAGTCCCTGGTCCGGTTCCGCGAGCTTTAGGGAAGTTTGGGGGAGAGTTTGGAGTAAGGGCACCTACAACCCTGGGGCTACTCACTCACCTTCATCGCAGGCGTTTCCTCCGAAGGGAGCTTTCCGAGCAGGAGCGCAGGCAGAAGTCACCGCGAGTCGCGGAGACCGGCGTCCGGCTCGCTGCTCCGGGACGCGGAGTCACTGAGCGCTCGCAAGTTTCGGCCCCAAGTTAAACATTAGTGCGCGCCCAGCCCGCTCGGTATAAAGGCTCCTCCGCCGGCAGGCTGCGGGGCGGGCGGCGCGGGAGAAGGCGCTCCCAGGACGAGGCCCCCAGCATCCTGGCCTGGGGGCGCCCGAGAGGCGCCTCCCCACCCCGAGCGGTGCGGGGCGCGCAGGGTGCTGGGGGCCCCCCGGTGACCAGCCGGGGGTGGGGATGGTGAGCGCCAGGGCGCCTGGTGCGCAGACCCGAGGCAGGCGACGCGGGGGCCGTGGTCCATCTTAGCTGAAAGGGAAGTTGGCACTCAGCTCCTGCAACCTTGCGTGGACGGGAGAGGGAACCGAGGTTCAGAGAGGGCATGGGGCTTGGCAAACTCACACAGCTCACTGCTGGCGGCTGGAACTAAAACCGAGGCCTCTGTCTCTTGCCAGTGAAAGGTATGTTGGGGGTGAGGGGATAGGGTGTCTAAGGCTGTCTGGAAAAGAAAGAAAAGATGATTGTTCACTTTTTTTTTTTTTGAGACAGAATCTCGCTCTGTCGCTAGGGCTAGAGTGCAGTGGTGTCGTCATAGCTCACTGCAACCTAAAACTTCCGGGCTCAAGCGATCCTCCAGCCTCAGCCTCCCGAGTCGCGAGTCGCGGGGACTATAGGCACGTGCTACCAGGCCCAGCTAATTTTTTCTATTTTTAGTAGAGACAGGTCTTGCTCTTGCTCTGGCGGGTCTGGAACTCATGGCCTCAAGCGGTCCCCGCCCCTTTTCCCTCCACCCCCACCGCCTGGGCCTCCCGGAGAGCTAGTATTGTTCAATTTTAAATGGCACTGAGAGGCCCAGTGTCTGGATTCAGGCTCTGCAGGGAATTTCCAGCTTGTCTTGCAGGCTTACCTTTTCATCAAGATGCCAAAAATAATAGTACTGACACTTAGGTGGAGGGTGACTTTTTCTCAGGTGCTGCTCTAAGCATTTTCTGTGTTTGTTTTACAGGGAGGAAGCCTGTGCACAAAGAGGTCAAGTAACTTGGCCAAGTCATTCAACTTGGAAGTTGTGGAGCCGGAATTCAGAGTTCATGTTCTTAATCACTATTCCACATGGCCTTTCATCTTTTAGTTTTTTTGTTTGTTTGTTTGTTTTTGAGAGAGAGAGTCTCACTCTGTTGTCTGGGCTAGAGTGCCATGGCATCAGCCTAGCTCACAGCAACCTCCAACTCCTGGGCTCAAGCAATCCTTCTGCCTCAGCCTCCTGAGTAGCTGGGACTACAGGCATGCACCACGATGCCCGGCTAAATTTTTCTGTATGTTTTTAGTTGTCCAGCTAATTTCTTTCTATTTTTAGTAGAGATGGGTCTCACTCTGGCTCAGACTGGTCTTGAACTCCTGAGCTCAAATGATCCTCCCACCTCAGCCTCCCAGAGTGCTAGGATTACAGGCGTGGGCCACCACACTGGGCCTTATTTTTTTTTTTTTTTTTAATCTATTTAGTCAGCTGTGCTCTGTATCATCTTTTAGTCTTGTAAAGAGTTTTGGAGAAGAGAAATAGGTCACGTAGGGCTTCTTTCTCCCCCATCTCTCTCCATTATGCCCTGCGGGGTTGTTCATTCATTCATTCTTTCTTTCCCACATCCTCCGATTGATTCCACTCATCCACAGATATTTGAGAGCTTACGAGGAGCCAGATTCTCTTCTAGGTGCTGGAGTAAAGTGGGACGAAAGAGGTGAGGTCAGACCCTTGGCACTGTCAGTGTAAAATGCACAGGTAAACATTGCCTTTAGGCCTCCCCTGACTACTTTCTGTCTTGAGGATAAGAACTCCCACCCTCTGTAAGTCCTCTTCAGCTTGTTGGCTGCAGCTGAAAAGCAAAGCCTCTCTGTCCAAAGAGGTAAAAGATTAAAAATGTTGAGTCCTAAGGGGCATTAACACGTGATTATAAATAAGTTTGTTTCATCCCTAATTTCCAATCTAGACTTTGCCTTTGAACTCTTTTTCCCCTTGCCCACTAGTTGCTGGTAGTACATAAATGTCCTTGCTCACTGCCAACTGCAGAGGCTCAAATTGAGCTCTTTATCTTCTCCAGCAGCCTCACCCCTCTCGCCTCAGATAATCTCTATCTTCGTTAAAAGTGGATCTTCATCCACCACTCACAAAAACTAAAAATTCAATCGTCGTAGTTTTTCTTCTCCACCCTCCTGCTACATTCACTTGGCCACCAGTTTCTTTCAATTCTGCCTTTGCTAAGTATCTCTCAAGACCATCTCCTCCTCCCTCTTTTAACTGCTGAAGAAGGTGAGTCAGCAGTTCCTGGAACCTGTGAGCTGGTTCCATGAAGAGTCTAGCAAGGACTACAGGGAGTGGTGTCATGTTGGGGCTCAGCGTTGTCCTCTGCTTTTGGCAGTTTGGGTGCTCAGCAGCGGTGGTAGCCACATAGGCCTTGGTGAAGGATGTCCATGTGGTTGAGACTGTGCTTAACCTCCATGCCTGCGCCAGGCTCTGTGCATCCAGCAAGCCCCAGGGCAGCTGGCAGGAGGTTGGCTGACATCCACAGGACAAATCATCTTGTTCTCTGGAGGGCATTCCATAAGACACAAATATCTTCACACTCCATGTCCACTTCAAGAGACTCTTTCACATGCCTCCCCTCTTTGTTGCCAGTCTTTCAATCGTGTTTTTTCCAAGTCCTTACAGAACCAGCTGGCCAACACATTAGCCACCACTTATGAGTCAGTGTAGCTCTTATATCAGGCCATGTCTTTCCATGCAAAATGGAAAAGCAGATGTACTGCCCAAAGTTCTGTCCATCGATAAGATTTCCTTTTCTCCTGTATTGCAGGGCATCCCTGAGGGGGTGTTCGATGCAGAGCCATCTACTAATTACTAGTGCCAGCTTACTTTGCATAAGGCTGATTCTTCTCCCTCTTCTGTTGCCTGCTTCTAGAAAACTCCCCACGAAGCTGTTAGGTCCACAGAGGGATTCTGGGTTTCCTAGGGACAAAAGTGGGTGCTGTTGCCTTGGGGCAATTGCCCCACATGGGAAGAAAAACAAGAGGGGGCCTGTGGCTCCCGTGCACCCTGCCCCATCCTAATCCTCTCCATACCTGGGGGAGGAGGAAATACCCTACGAATCTGCCAATCATAAATAACTTAGCGCTCCAGCTGCAAAAGAATGCAGAGGACTCTCTAGCCCACGTGCCAAGTAGCATAGGTACCATAGAGTCTGGAAATTGACCAAGAATAACCCTTATGTGTAATTATGCAGCTCCCAACTGTCCAATCAAAGTGGTTCCATGGTGACATCTGAGCCACTAGGGAGGTCCCAATCTGGGCACTATAAAACAAGATGCAGACCATAACCAAGTCCCTTTTTGTGCCCTTCCTTTTGTTCCCCCTTTGCTGCGACAGTGGGTCCAGCTGTCATCTGTGGCATATGTGTCATGCTCTGTAAACCTGTATCTTGCTCTTGCCCTATAATCCTGTCTTTCTCTCCCCAGTAAACCTCATTTTCATGCTGCCTTACTTTGGTGTGTCTGGTCATTCTTCAGCTGACTGAGAACCAACCATTTTCACACTGAAACCTGACAGAGCGCTGGGTGTGTGTTGAGGGAGAGGCTGAAGCAGTGGGAGAAGGCAACATTTGGTCTAAGTTCTCTGTGTCTGTGAATTGTGCCTTGTGGACCTGCTTGGTTTATCTCTATAGTGTATATATACCAGTTTCACTCAATAGAATGCTCCTGCACATGCCCAACTTCATCATCTGGTGGATCAGGTAACATCTAGTTCATTATGAGTAGCTAGGTTGTGGAGTTACTTGGTGTTAAGGGTTGAATTGTGTCCCCTCAAAAAGATATATTGGAACCTTAACAGCCAGGTCTTTAGAAGGTGACTATATGTGGAGAAAAGGTCTTTATGGAGGTAATCAAGTTAAAATGAGGCCTTTAGTGTGGGCCCAAATCCAATGTGACTCGTGTCCTTATTAAAAAGAGAAATCGGTGCTGGGAGTTCGAGACTCTCCCAACAAATCAGGTCCCAGGCAGGAAAGTCACAAGAGATTAGAAATAAAGGAGACAGAGACAAAGTATAGATTAAAGTGATGGGGAAATATCAGTCACCAATTTGCATGTACATATCATGAGTTTAAGTTTTGAGGTCTCCCAAAGTAACAATAAATTAGGTAAGTATACACAAGTTAAAGATAAAATCATGAGTCAGCAGTAAAGCGTATAATCCAAATGGGAACAAAGAGACCATGTACTTCTTTCTACTTTATCTAGTTCCTCATTTACTGAGACATGAATTCAGGAGACAGACTGGAACATTGCCTCAGGCAAATATCAAACTGCTGTTATCTGCTGGGCTGACATCCTTTGATCATTCTCTTCCTGGTCTGTTTGCAGACATCCAGACTGTAGCCCTCAGGCTTCAAGGCAGGGTCCCTTTGCAGACATCCCAGATCAGTGGAATGTTCCCCTCAAGGTCGAGCAGCTTTTGCTCAGTGAACTGACATGTCCACAGGTAGGTCTTTGGCAAAGTCCTGTTCCACTTGCAGGGTTCTCATGTCTTGACCCTAACCCTCAACAAATTGAGACAGAGAAAGACACATACATAGAGGAAAGATGATGTGAAGAGACACAGGAAAAAATGGCCATATACAAGCCAAGGAGAGAGGCTTGTGACAGATCTTTCTCTCGTAACTCTCAGAAGGAACCAACTCTACTGACCCTTTGATTTTGAACTAGTAGCCTCCAGAACTGAGAGACAATAAATTTCTATTGTTTAAGCCACCCGGTTTGTGGTGCTTTGTTTCAGCTGCCCATGCAAACTACTACACTCGGTGCTCTATGGTCACACGTTCAGTCTCAATCGGATGGAGCCCAGGAGCAAGACAGCTGTTGCTTTTCAAGTACTGTACAGTCACTGGCTATTGCAGCCAGCCTCCAAGATGGACCTCAAAGTTTTGGGATAATTTATTAAAACTAATAAATTGGCACAGAGAGTAAGGCTTTGCTTTAAAACCCTAGGCATCTCCCTGTGATTCTCCTACTGGGGCTTGCCCGAGGCTCCATTCAGTATCTCTGGCTGCCACAGACATTTTTAATAACTATTGTGTTTGTTAGGTCATAAAATCCAAGTAGCAGGTGTGGGGGCCAAACCTTCCCCTTCGCCCTCTGAAGGTTCGCTGAAAAATGCACTCACAAAAGACGGATTAACTGGAGAAAAGGGGTAAAAATTTATTAACCTGTACACAGGGGAAAATCACAGAGTGATTACCCAGCCCCGAATGGGGTCAGGGTTCAGATCCTGGCGAAGCAGCTATGGTGGCAAAACAGGTTATGGGGCAGGGGTGAGGAATTCTGTCGAGGGGCAATAGATGACTACTAGGGAGAAAGAGTGGATCATAGGAGATTAACTTGTAAATAGGTCTCTTTGGAATTTGAATGACCTGAGAGACAGACATTATTGTGTGAAACGGTCTGTTCAGGTGTGGTTATGCTTTTGGTCTTTTAGTGAGATAACTGAGAGGAGGAGAACAGTTATTCTTCGTGGGTCTGGACTTCAGGCAGGTAAAGGAACACCTTCACCCTACACTTTGGGAGAGAAGGTGGGGAGAAATGTCAGAGAGACCTCGAGGCTTCTTCAGTTTGGCATGTCAAAGCACCATATTTTGGGGTTTCTGAGCCCCAATACAACTTGCACTATAGCCTAGACTTGCAGAGACCTCTCTTGCTCCAGGCTCCATCCAAAACACACAGCCTTATAGGTTACTGAGCAAATGATTGGAGAAGTACACCCAATTGTGGTGTCTCCAAAATCCAGAGTTCTGGCAAACATTGTTCCTCTCTGGTGGGTATACGAGGTGTGAACTAAAATAAAATTTCAAGGCTCACCCCCGCCAACTGGCTGACTGAATGACCTCCTCGTGGCCAAAGGAATATCCTAAAACTAATATCCTCCCTCCTCTGCCAGGAGGAGGGAGGTCAGAAATGCCTCATCATGCCCCCCTCCCTTCTTGGAGACATCCTTTGTAACCCATTAACAGGCCTAAGGCCGCAGGGGTCCTTAAACTTTTTAAACAGGGGGCCAGTTCACTGTCCCTCGGACCGTTGGAGGGCCGTTGGAGAGTGCAGCAGCTGCTAAGCAGGACAGGCAGCCAGCGGCAAAAGCACCCAGCAGCCATGTCCTCAGCTGGCAGTAGTTTGAGGACACCTGCCTAAGGGTATGCAAGACAAACCTGCAGGTCCTCAATTTACATAACAAATCTATGTCTGGTGGCTTATCTGTGATAACAGCTCCTTATGTTAAAACATTCCAAGCCTTTAGACAAAGCTTCATATCTTTATAGCCAATTACAAGCCAAAGAATCTTCAAACCCACCTATAACCTGTAAACCCACACACACACACTTCTAGATGGCCCACCTTTTTGGGCCAAACCAATGTATGCCTCCCACATATTGATTTATGACTTTACCTGTAACCCCTGTCTCCCTAAAATGTATAAAATCAAACTGTAACCCAGCCACAACGAGTCCACTTGCTCAAGGCTTCTTGGGAGTGGCTCCAGGTCATGGTCCTCAAATTTGGCTCAGAATAAATCTCTTTAAAATTATTTTACAGAGTTTGGCTTTTTTCCATTGACAAAGGTGTAGTGATTTATCTTTCACATTTAGAAGGGATATTTTGACATGTTTCAGACCACTGAATTCCTTGAAACTGTAAAATTTTCATGGGTTTTATCCTCTACCCTGTGCCCACATTTATCTTACTAAAACAGGTAAGGAACTTGCTACTTCCTGTTCACCAGGTCCATCTAGCATAATGTCACCACCAATGTAATGTTCTGTTGGATATCAAGATAACCAAGGTTTTGGGAGACTATACTATGACAGAGAGCAAGAGAGCTGACATAGCTCCAGAATAAGATGGTGAAAATATACTGCTGTCCCAGGGGAAGGCAAATTATTTTAGATATTTCTTATTAATTAGACTCAAGGAAAAAAAGTGAAGTGTTTGCAGGATAATAGCCCCAGATGCTAGGACCATATTGTTTGATCCAGTAAAGTTGCCACATATGAAATGGCAGCTGAAATTGGTCCATAGTCATTTTCCATGGTCCCTATTACTTTTGCACAAGCCAAACAGGCAAGTGAATCGAATATGGGATAGGGTACTCGCACCTCTGCATCTTTCAGGTTTTTACACAGTGCCACTAATCTCTGCACTTACCCAGGGATGCAGTCTTACTTTTAGTTTTCCATACTGGTGTGAAGGGATAGTACTAGGGGATTCCACTTGGCCTTTCCTACCTTAATATCTTTTCACAGGTCAGGAAATAAATGAGCGAAGGAATGTGGAAGCCTCTAGGAGCTAAAAAAAGCAAGGAAACAGGTTCTCCCCTGAAGTTTCCAGAAGGAAGAGAGCCTTGCTGACACCTTGATTTCAGCTCCGTTGGGCTTATTTCAGACTTCTGACCTCTGCAACTATAACATAATAAATTTGTGTTGTTGTAAGACACTCAGTTCCTGGTAATTTGCTACAGTAGCAATAGGAAAACAGTGATGTTTTAACTCCATAGAAATTAGCATACACCAGGGCTAGTATTCAATAACTCTGGGGAGGTCTGGATATGTCCCTTTTCACAGGACATTTTTGAATTTAGCTATATGTCATGTGTCTTTCTGGGAAAGACTTGGAAGAAAATTTAAAGTAAGTACTCTGATGGCATTTTAGGGTCTTTCCTCAAAAAGATCTGACCTCAATTTCCAACAAGACATGCTGGCTCTATTAACTAGTTTGAGTCTGGGAACTTGGTAAGAAGCCATGAATTCCTGTAATGAAAACTTATAGTCAGATTTCTGCCCACCAGACCTAGAATTCTTTTGACTGTGGAGATCCCCATAATTTAGAATTATCCGGCCATAATTTAGAATGCTATCCATCTACTTTATTCTTAAATCCCCTGTGATAAATGAGCCACCACCATTGCAAGTCTAATACACCGATTTAACCACATTATCCTTGCAACTGTTGATGGTAAAGTGCCTTTTGAGAACCTTAGTCTTGGAGTTGGGATTACTTACGGTAAGCTGTAGCCCTGTAGGGACACAGCCACTGCCAGATTGCAGTACAACAAAGGAGATAAAAAGCAGAAGGAGTAAATACCTCAATCTCATCTCTCTCCTTTCAGTGTCTTCCTGGTGCCTCCCATTTGTTCATCCCAAATGAAGAAAGAAAGCAAAGGGCCCTGGGAAATAGAGAATGCTGTGTGACTCCAAGACTATGATATAGAGAGAGAAGGGTGGAGAAGGGATGGGGGAGGACCACAGGAAAAATAATCTCATAAGTGTAAAGTTTTTTGGCAGTGAAAGAGAGAGAGAGAGAGAGAGAGTGGGGCCAAACAACGTGACTTTATTGTGCACTCCTGGACGAGGTTCGTGGGTCCCAAGAGAGGGGGGCCCGAGAAGTCGCATCTGTTTGAAAGGAGTGGGGGCTTTTATACCATTTTAAGTGGGCTGAGTACTTTTGGCAGGAAGAGCTAGGGATTTTCCACTGTGACCCTCGTCGGTCATTGAGAAATAGGAGGGGCTGGCAGTATTTACAAATCCAAGAACCGAAAACTTTCTTATCTGGGTGGACATCCAGGTGTTGTTGTTTTCAGCGGGGCCCATGGCAGGTCTGGTCTCTTGAGCCTTTTCTTTTTGATCTAGGGAGGGGAGGGATGCCCACCACCAGCCTCACAATAAGCAGCCCAACTCCATTATAGTATTTATTATTTGCTAAACTGTCTCTTTATGGAGATAGGAAATGTTCTGTTTATTTCTTTATCTTTCTCATTTATATTTCTCTCTCAAGTGCCTAGTAGAGTGCCTGGAACACATTAGTAGTTAATAGCTATTGGTAGCATAATGGATAAAATGAAATGATAAATGAAGAAAAGTTAACATCAAATCCTTCTCTGTGTTCCTGGGGGTTGGAACTGGAAACCTGGAAGAGATAGGATCTTCTATTTGGAGCAAAAGGAGAGAGGGAGGATAACCCCTGGAGGGAAGAGAACAGATTTCACTCCTCACACTCAGCCCTGGAGGATAAGTAAAGGCAGTACAAAGGTACTTATTTATTCCTTTGATCAGTGAACATTTACCCTCCACCTGGTCAGGGGACTCTGCTTCACCTGTGTGGGAAGGACTTCCTGCTGCCCTAGGGCCAAACCCCACATCTCACCTCCTTTGGACTTCAGATCAAAACTCACTTCTTCCAGGTTACCTTCAAATTGATTCCATCTGTTTCTGTTTCATTTTCTCCTTTCCCTACCAACCGTACTTGAGAAGATTATCCTGCTTGTGCTCTAGGTTGAACCTATTTACAACAAAAGTCATTTCTATCAAAATATGTATAGATAGCAGGCAAATAGCTAGCTAAATAATCCTATGGATCTGGATATATGGAAAGAAGTTTCAGGCCCAAGGAATAACACATACAAGGGCTTGAGTAAGAAAGCTGGAGGATGTTTAGGGAATATCTGTTTAGTTTTGCCAGGATATAGAATATTCTAGAAAGTATTAGGAAGGCAAGGTTGGTCATGGACATAAGTTCTTCAGTCTTAAGTTCAATATTAAGTATATACTAGGCAGTCACTGAAAGTTTTGCCTGGGAAAGGAACCCAATCAGACTTGAACTTAAGATGTAAGAATCAGGCAATAGTGTCTGCTGAGTGGATGAGGAAATGAAGAACTAGAGATGGGGTGATTGTCAATTAACTCTGCATATTGCAAAATTAATTGTGTAGGTGCCTCTCTCTGCCCAGCTTGTTGTAAAATAATTTATACTTGTTATTATGTAACTCTCTAGAAACTGTGTCCCAGCTATGGTAATGGTGCTTTCCTTGCCTCAATCATCATTGATACTAAATAAAGGGTTCTTCTTATACTCAGTGCTCAATAAAGGTCTTTTCCCACTTTTTAAACCAGACATCAGCCAAGGGATGGGGAGACCTTTGTGCTCCTCTTTTGATGGTGTCCTTTGGATAGTTCATGGTTTTGTTTTTTTTTCAATTTGGAGAATTTGCTTATTGACTTATTGAATTTGCTTATTGACTTAATTTGCCCTTGACTTAGGAAATAAATATATAACTTTATGAGAAAATGTATTTAAAATCCTTAGAGCCTGACTGTCACCAAGTGGCTGCAGCAATAATGAAACCTCCTCCTCATTGTATTCCACACTGTAAACATGTGGTAGACGTGGTGGCGACATGGGAGGGGAGCCAGCGATCACCTCTGAACCCCCTTTAGCTCTTAGCTAGCTCTTTGGCTGGATCTAGAAGCCAAATTGACACTAAACAGATTAACAAGAGAAAAGCGTACAGACTTTATTAGTTTTACACTATACAGGGATCTTCGCAAGAGAGTGAAGTCCAAAAATGTGGCCAAAGCAAGATGCTTTTATACTTTTTAAACAAACAATGATAAATTTGAGAAGAAATGACAGGACAAAGAGATCTAGCTAGGTACAGCAAATTTCTAGGGGAGTCACTAGGAGATCCATGGAGGGGCATAGAAGATAAGGGTTACTTTGTTAAGTATATTTATTCAGGTCCATTGCAGCCCCCACTTTCCAGTCTCGGGTGACAGGGGCTATTTTATCACCCTAGTACGCGGAATCTTTGTAGCTTGCTGCACGCAGGAAGAGACAGGTCAGCTAGCCCCTTATAAAACTACAAGCTCTCCAATGTTTTCAGCTTGAAATAATCAATATACCAAGTTGGCATATTTTGGGATGGCACGTCCTTTACTTCGTCGTTTCCCTGGTCTGAAACTTCACTAGAAGTTTCAAACTTTAAAAGCTGAGTTGGTGGCTGTGGAGAGAAAAGGCGAGTTAGCAGCTGTGTCACAAAGGCTCTGCAAAGAGAGAGAACATAGACTGGATGAGAATGAATAAACAGAAAAGAACAAAGCCAAGCACAGTTCCCCATGCTCCATTAAACCAGCCTCCTATCCTGGGAATAATAGGTCTCCCAATAAAATGATTTAGCTTCATTTATCTGATGAAGAACATTTGTCTTGTCTTTTAAAAGGTGCAGATTAGACTCCATTTGTTCCTGATGATTTACATAGCAGCAGCGTCTTCTCCAGTGATCTCTTGGGCTCCTCCCTGCTCGGCTGTTGGTGCAGCCAGGACACAGCGGTTCTGAAGTACAACAGAGGCTAAAACGTCAGCTTCTGACTGAGGCGTTCTCAGTGCTTGAATAAGAATATTGAACTCTTCTTAAAAGACTTAGAATTGCCTTTTTAGTCTCATAAACTCCAATGCTTAGGAAATAAGCTCTCAACATTGAAAAGAATTTAGAATTGTGATATAAAAGTGGGTTTTAAATATCACATCTAGTGTGTTTGTGTTTATGAACAAAAAAGCCCAAGTTTGTGATTTGGCTAGCACTTAAAGGGGAGTACCTGGTGACAGAAGGTGCCAAGTATGCGAGTCCACACAGCCCTGACCATCTAGGAGGGGGTCCTTCATACACCTTATCACCACACAAGATAAACAGGCCAGTGCTGTTCACAAAGAAGGTTAGAGTGGAATTTGTGACTCCCCCCACGCCAGTTGGGGTTCGTTGTGCTTTGTTTTCTGTCATATTGACATTTGCACATCTCCATCCTTCCTGTGTCCCTGTCAGTCTGTAGGAAATATCTGATATAGGAGGCCTTTAGTTTGGTTTTGGCAGCTCTAGGGCTTAATTTTGTCACCTGGCCAGGTTAGTCCAGAATTTTGGTTTATCCATATGTAATCTTTCATGTCTGCTAACCTAATGAGGGAAGCAAGTGAGCTTTCCACTCTACACGGGGCAGACTTGGGAGTGCTTTGTAACATCTAATGATTTGGCAAGTGTTTGTGCCATGTAAGATGTGAGTCAGAGTCACGAGTATTTATGGACTTTGTGAGAGGAGAGGCTTAAGGATGCCTCAGGTGGAATCAAACAGGGCTTAACTGCAATACCTCATTGGTATGTTACCTAAGAAAAGTCCAGAATCATCCCTGCCTTCAATGCAGAGGGCAAAATTCCTTTCTAATGACTTTACCCAAGCAAAGGACAGTTTTAGCTCTCATAAAGACTCCTGTGTGTCCAACTGACTCATCAGAAGGAGCAATAGCATGAGGTTGTCTTCTAGGTGGTGGATGCCATAGGTTGGTACATTCTCTGGACTTTATCCATCAGATACTCTGTTGGCAGGAACAAAAATAAGTAAAGGTTCTTTTGCATAATCTAGACGTCGATATAACCAACAATTAGATTGATTAGTTATTGCAGCCAAGGTTTGGGACAGTTACAAAGAGGTGCTGATTCTGTGTCTGATCTGTTGGAAAACAGTAAAAGTTAATAAGAGCAAGGCACAGTTGGAGAAAAGGCCCATAACAGAGAATTAGAGGGAGAATAGGATAAATTGAGATGGTCTCCAGTCAGCTTTTTAATGGGCTGTCAACAGACTAGGGAAAGCTTTGTTAGTAAAAAAGGTTTTTGTTTTGTTTTGTTTTGTTTTTTATAAAGGAAGAGTATTAGGGAGACCTAAAAGGAGGAGGAAACAGGTGAAAGTAGAATTTCTTGATCTGTGGTCTTGTGAAAAACTGTCTACTTCAAAGAAATACCATCTGCTCTGGGGCCTTTACAGTCACATGTGGGGTGATTTTCCAACTGTCTTGGAAGGGCTGATCGGGATCTAGCTTGGTGTAACTTGTATGGATCCAGGAGGATTTTTCTTTTATTTTGATGGCAGTGAAGTTGTCAACAGTACTTCATATGGGTCTTAGCGAGGGAACGGTATGTACTTTCTTCTAAAAACCTTGATGTACACATGATCCCCTGTTCAAGAAGCATGACAAGGCTTGTCACTTGGCAGAGGAGGCCATGCATGCCCTTTTCACTTGTCGGTGATATTCTCCAAGAATATTAAGTTAGTGCCTACATATAGCTAGTCATAGCATCAAATTGTTCACTTAAATTTCCATAATGTTCATTCAACCCAGGAATGGAAGGTTTAGAGATACCAGCAGGCATAGGATGACTGAACACTATTTCAAAAGGGGTTAATTCATGTCTTCTATTTGGAGTATTTTGAATTTTTTTAAGGGCCAAAGGTAATACTTCTGGCCATTTAAATTCAGTTTCTTTAGAGACTTTTTCCAAAGTCTGTTTACTGTCTAGAGTCTTACATTTCACTTGCCCAGAGGGTTGGAGATGGTATGGGGTATGAAATTTTAATGAGTCCCCCAGAGGTTTTGCAACCAAGTGGTTTATCTTTGCTGTAAAATGAGTTCCTTGGTCTGATGCAATCCATAAAGGCACGCCAAAGTGAGGCATAATCTCGTTATTAATTTCTTAACCACTGTTGAGGTGTCAGCATGTCTAGTCAGATAGCATTCAATCCATTCACTGAACATGCAGATGGTAACCAAACAGCAAGAAAAGCCTAGAGCTGGAGGGAAATCTATGACATCTATCTGGAATGTTGCAGGGGCAGTGTGGGCCTTGGAGGGCTTCCTGAGAAATGTTGGTTTCCTCCAGTGATTTGGTGATATTTACAAATAGTGCATTGGGGAAGGATTTAGTCAGAAATTTTGTTTATCCCAGGGCAAAACTAATTATCTCTTAGTTCCATAACTATCCCCTGTCTGCACATATGACCCATCTGGTAGGAAGTGAGCGCAAGCCAAAAGGGTAAAAGAAAAGGGGCAAGGTAGTCCCTTCAGCCCTATATATATTCCATCTAAGAATTGTTTGGCATTTTTTTGTATCCATTTATCCTTTTCAGATTTAGGGGCATTTGCCTGATGATCAATAAGGTCAGCCAGGGATAAAGGCAAGTTTATAAGTTGGGGGAAAGAGAATAAATGGGTCTGTATTTGGCTGTGTACTCAGTAGCCTTCCCTGCTCTATCTCACCCTAAAGATAGAGTATCAGTCTCCTTAGTGGGGACCAGGCAGTGAACAACAAAAATTTTAGTAGGAAGGTGAATAGCCTGTAATAAAGCAGCGATTATATGTCCATTAGCAATAGGAGCACCACCATTGGTTAGGAATCCATGGGATTTCCAGATTGTGCCAACAGCATGACAGACTCTAAGAGTATATCTAAAGCCAGTGGAAATAGTGGCTATTTTCCCTTTTGCCAGTGTGCACCTCCTTCACTTCTTCAGTAGTGTATGTTCATGATACAGGGATTGGGGTTAGGGGTGGAGCAAGGGCTGGGCTGTTTGGCTATAAGTTAGGGAAAGAAATAGCAAAGGCCAGTACAATGGGGCTGGGGCCAGGGCCCAAACTAAACTAAAAAGAGACATCTAATATGCCAAGTGAAGGACCACCTATTCTCTTTTGAGTGATGGATCATATAATCAGAAAACCATGTGTAAGAAGGTCTCCTAATTTTGTTGTGTGCTGTTTTATAAATAATAAGAAGTAGGAAAAAAGAGTTCATGCTTATCATTGGACTAGAGTAAAAAAAATAAGTCTGTCATCCACTTTTTCTTTTAAAAACTTATGGCAAAATATATATAATAAAACATTTACCATCTTAACCATTTTTAAATGTATGGTTTTCTCTCTTTTTTTTAATCCAGAGTAATCTAAAGTTTATAGTGTAATTTTAGTGAATTAAACATACAACTTAAAATTATTCATCTAGGATTCCCCTTTTTCTTGGCAAGATGGTGGAATATGACTTGACTACTTGTATCACATTCTTTCTGAACTGGCATATGATTTCTGCTGCTTGAGTTGCTCTTCATTAAGGGGATATAGTATGGAAAACTGACTATATAGGAAGTTGGGTCTTCTTAGAGACACCACATGGTAGCCTTTGTGATGGGTATGTGCAAAGGCCGCCATACTGGTGATAGTCTTCATGCTTTGAGAGAAACAAGGACAATAGTTGTAATACTTCAAACTGAAACTCAACTAACTGAAAAGATGTTTTGGAGAGCTAGAATCTACAAGGCAAATGCAATCCAACAGAGAGAGATGTTCAGATGCTGTTTGGCTCCCTAGCTGAAAAACACGGTTTTAGGTAAAAGTATTTATGTAGGTTCTACAGCATATTTCTTACATTTTTTTCCTCTGTCCTACCCTTCCTGCCCTACGCCTTTTTAAGACTGTTTTTCTTTCTAACCACCTCCCATGAAATTTTATTACCACAGATATATTGTGTTTCTGTTTGTAATATGTATATATAAAAATATATATGCTTTCTATATGAGAAAAATTAGATTTTTTTGCTCCCATTCAGAATGCCATCTCTTTTTCAAAGTTTCTTCTATGTTAAGTACCCCCTTCTGTAATATTTTCTTCCAACCAGTTCCATCAGGCAAAGCCCAATCTCTTCCTCCCTTTTTCCACTATCAAACTCCATTGACTTTAACCTCATTTGATTTTATTCTGTTAGATTCCACATATAAGTGAGATCATGCAATATTCAGAAATACAGAATAAAACAGTAGTTGCCAGGGTCAGAGTGGTGGGCGGGAGAGGAAACAGGGAGATGTAGGCCAAAGGGTACAAAGTAGCAGATATGTAGCATGAACAAGTCAAAAGCTCTAATATATAACATGAGGACTATAGTTAATAATTGTGTATTGTATTCATGACTTTTGCTTAATGAGTAGATTATAGCCACTATTGCCACCGTGGTAAAATTGGTAACTACGTAAGATAACTGATAATGTTAATTTGTTTCACTATAGTAACCATTTTACTGTATGTATATATCTTATTACATATTATATACTTTAACTATACACAATAAAATGTATTTTAAAAGAAAAACTTCATCTATTCTGATAAACAGACTTGAGTGGAGGTTGATAAGACATACGCATTTTATCAGGACTTTTAAGGTTGTGCCAGACACACCCTGCGCATTCCTCCTTTGCTGTCCTGGGCATATTTTATTAAAACGATCTGTTGACTTCCTGTCTCCCTTACTTTGTATTGAGTGGGGCAGCCAGGCTTTATTAATGTTTGTGTTTCTAGAAACTTCACCAATGCTAGGCTGGAGTAAACTTAGCAACATCCCAGAGCTGGCAACCCAGAGACAACTGCTTCTTGCGGCCACTCTCCAGGCCACCTGGAAGGAAGCCGGGAGGAGAGGAGAGTGAAACCTGTGCCGTCACACACGCCTGGGTCTGCCGTCCAGTTATTACATGCCCTTGGCTCTTTTTAAAAACCTGCTTCCCAGGGTTTTGGAAATTTAATGAGATAATAACTGAGTCATCTCAGCTATTCCCAAGCCTTCAGATGTTTATCTCTGAGGATGATTTCTCTAGTTAGGATCTCTCTTCTGGACTCTGAGCCTCTGGGAGGTGCCCACCTGGATAACTCAGAGGCCTAACTGATGCAATTTAGCCAGAGGGAGTTAATATTAACAGTTAGCAGCACAATCTTCCCCTCACCAGATGTGATCCTTTTCCCCCACACTCTCCCTCAGTGCAAGGCACTGCCTGCCACACCACAGGGCCCCAGCCTGAAAGCCAGGAGTCCTCTTCGGGGCCTGCTCTTTCCTCATCCCACACTCAAACCTCTTTAATCTTTCTTTCTTTGTCCACATCCCTTGATGCTTTGTCTACCCCTCCTTCTTTGCTCAGGTCTTCTTTCCTCTCTTCTCGTCCAGGTCATGGCCGAGCCTTTCTGATGGCATCCTGTATTACTTTCCTGCTTAAAACTAGCGGCTGCCTCTGCCGCAGGATCAAGTCCACATCCCTTATTCTGCTCTGGTCTCTGCTTAGCCCTCCTTCCCCCAGCTCCTCCCCAACCTCCCACCACCGACACTAAGCTACATGCATTTCTAAGAATTGAAATGCAATCTCTCCTTTGCTTCTGAACCTTCAAACGCAATGTTCCCTCTGCCAGCAATTTCATTCTCTTTGTTTTTCATTTGGTCAGGTCCTAGTCAGGACTGCGGTGCCATCACCTCTCAGAAGCCTTGCCCCCACCTGTCCTAGCAAGGTGTTTGGACTCTGTGCCCCCAGAGAGCCTTGTGCTTCACTTCTTTTTAACAAAGCACTCATCATTCTGCGATGTAATCATCCAAGGTAATAAGTGCTAAGATCATGGACCTCATGCTATGTGCATGAGGTACACTGTGCATTGTTCTAAGCTCTTATACTTGTGTTAGCTCATTTAATCCTCATAACAAACCGATGCAGTAGATACCGTTGTCATCCCTGCTTTGCAGATGAGGAAATGGAGGGACAGAGAGGTAAATATTCTTCCCAGTATTATACATCCAGCATTTGAACCCAGGAGGCCTGACTCTAGAGCCCATATAATTATCTACTATAATCCAATAATCTCCAAGGATTTTGTCTGTGTTGGTCAGTGATGTACTCCCAGGGCCTAGACTAACGTCTAGTACCTAATAGCTGCTTATTAAGTGTTTACAGGCTCACTGAATGAATACATGTTGACTCATCTGTGCCTCTCCTTCCTGAAGGGCAGGGATTAGGCTTTATTCCATTTATTCCCAGCAGTTAATCTGGCACCTGGCACCTGGCACCTGGCACCTGATACAATCTTTAGGCCTGCCTCTTTGCATAGGTTCACAGCCACTTGCTGAGTTGCAGGATTCCATTTTGCTTTTCCAAGACCTTGCATTCACCCTACCACTGCATAACACACTTTGCCGCATGTCAATTTTCAGTATGAAGAAATAAATCTGGTCAACTGCTGCTTTACAGCTGGAAAAACAGAATTGTACCTGAGTCAAACAGTTTTGTACCTCAGAGAAGCAGGGAGGAGAGCCTTCGCCTCCTGCGGGTGTGTGGGTGGAGGGCTGAATCATCAAGTTCTTGGAGTTCCTTGGACAAAGATAACTCAAAGGAATATTACACAACATGGAGAAATAGGAGGAAAATAAACAGAGTCCCCCAATTGACTGAAGTGTTGAAAAATATGATCTACAGAGCTAAAAATATATTTGTAATCAAGTTTGGAGAGGAAAAGATGGGGGAGGGGTCAATGTTCCAGTGGCCTCAGGGGCTGGGACAAATGGGCTTCAGTTTGAAGGATGGTGAGCAGATGTTCACGGGCTCGTGGGGGACAGGGATGTGCGACAGATCTAGAGGCCCTTTGAGGATCTGAGGCTGGGGTGGGGGGAGGGGGAAGAGCACAGTTTCACTGGGGAGGAGACAGCCTGAGCTTCAGGAAAACATTCTAAGAGAACATCATCAGTTCCACGTGACCCAGCAGAGGGGAGGGAGCGCACTAGTAATAATGGTAAATCTGGGTGGTAGTTGTACTGTGCGTTTGTTTTTTTCTAAATTAGCACTTAAAATTCCCAGTAGATTTTTGTAGATTTCTCTAGAAACTTTGAAAACTTTCGGTAGGAAAGGTGGGTCAAACTTTTCACGGTCATGCAAAAAAGCAAAGAAACAATTCTCATGTTCCAATCTCTAGCTTCCCTGGTGACTAACATTTGAGAAACGAATTGGTGCAGTAGATAGAAGATGGACTTGAGGTTCCCACTGCCCTGTCACCTTGGCAAGTTGCTTATTCAGACTATGCCTCTCTGAGTAGCAAATGTCTTCTTTGAGTAGCACCTTGCGAGCAGTATTGTAAGGATTACAGAGGTATAGAAAATATCGAAAACACTAACTAAAGGGCATGTGGTAGGCTCAATGAACGGGAATGGAGTTGTCTGTAGTATTAGTTTTCATTAGCATTATTTTCTTAATTTCTGAGCTATTGCCCTACCATAAAAAATAGCTTAAGGTAGATCCCCAAATCAGATAAGTTTTTGATTGAAATGGAGGACCTGAATTGGTTTTCCAGATGGACTCACTTGTTAAAAGGGGATTGTGAAAAGTATTTATTCAGCAGTTTGTTCCACAGACGGTGTTTGGGCTATTGGGAAGGAGGTGCTATATAAGTGTATTATAATAAGGAATGCCCTTAGGGAGGAAGGGAATTGTGTAAGAAGATGTGTTCTCTAATTTTTTCATGTATATTCATCTTTTCTGTCCAAGAAGTCCGTTATGGCCAAGGATGATCACTTCTAATTTGTATTTATAAACTTCCTTTTCCTTTCTCAGGGGTTTCAAGAACTAAGAATGCACATATGGATAGAACAAATCTAGAAATTCAGGCTACTTGTACTGCTAAACAAGTGTAGAGTTTCACATAAATGTAATTCATAAAAGGTATAAATGGCAAGCATCTCTACCCAATGATTGTATGGGACACCTGGTCTTCTAGCTATTAATGGCAAAATGTGGCATCCCTCATCCCCCCAGAGACCTCTTCCCTCAGCAGATCTACCCTTCCTGGATCTCGGAGGCACAAGGGTCCAGCGTGCCTGCATCTCAACCATCTGGACAAACTAGGTTCTCAGATTAAAGTCCCTGAATCTTCCTGTTTTCTCAGGGAGAGCCTGTTTTTTTTTTTTCCTGTACTCTACTGAAGGAATTGCTGATGTACAGTTTTTAGTAGCTTTCTCCTCTCTGTTATTGTGAAAGGCATTGACTAGTAAATAGGTCATTTGTGTTCAGCAATTGCCCTTTGGGGTTTTATTCAAACACAGAACGTACAGACCAGTCTTTATTATTCTAGTGAAAAATCACAAACTTTCACATATACACAATCATATTTGTGGAACTCTCACCTACCTTGTGTAAAGTTAATTCTTACAGACTGGTAAACTACTTTTAACAAGTATTTAATGGGATATATGCTATATGGATGTTACTTGCTTTAAGCATTTTACTTAATGATTGAGTGGCCACAGCTAATCCCTCTTGATAATAGAAAAGGGTAAAAAAATATGTAAAGATTAGATTTGAAACATATGAAGGTGCTAATCTTTAACCACTTGGACTTATAAGAATGAAAATTTATTTATTTATTTATTTTGAGACAGAGTCTTGCTCTGTTATCTGGGCTAGGTTGACATGGCATCAGCCTAGCTCACAGCAACCTCAAAGTCCTGGGTTCAAGCAATCCTCCTGTCTCAGCCTCCCGAGTCGCTGGGACTATAGGCGCGTGCTACCATGCCCAGCTAATTTTTCTATTTTTAGTAGAGACGGGTCTCACTCTTGCTCAGGCTGGTCTTGAACTCCTGAGCTCAGGGGATCCTTCCACCTCGGCCTCACAGAGTGCTAGGATTACAGGCATGAAGCACCGCACCTGGCCAAGGATGAAAATTTACTGTAGTACAACCTGATACGTCTAGGGTTCATTCATAAAACAATACATTCTATGTTCCGTCAAATATAAAATTGACATTGGAATATTGGCATAATACACTTAAGAAGATAAGTTCAAATTGTTTTAAATACAGCTCTAAAATGCCATAATGAGCCAGTCATTTATAAAAGATGACACAATTACGTTATTTCCCACCCAGTAATTAAAGATAAGCCTTATTTTTAATAATTATAAAAATATACTAGTTCACTATAAGCCCTGAAGTCAGTAACATTTAATGAAACAACTCTTTATTGTGTTCTCTGAGTCAGAGGCAAATTGTGCTGAGGAGGTTTGGGAAATCTTTCTTCTTCTCACTGAAGACCATATGTTTGTCTAGTTCAGGCTGCTATAACCAAGCATCATAGACTGGGTGGCTTATGAGCCACAGATATTTCTTCATAGTTTTGGAAGCTGGGAGTCTGAGATCAGGGTGCCAGCATGCTTGGGCTCTGCTGAGGGTCTTCTTCAGAGCTGCAGAATGCCGGTTTCTCACTGTATCCTCACTCAGCAGGAAGAGAGCGAGTTAGTTCTCTGGCCTCTTCTTAGAAGGACACTAATCCTACTCATGAAGGCTCCTCCTTCATGACCTATTTGCCTTCCAAACGTCCCATTTCCAAACACCATCACATTGGGATTCGAGTCTCAACATATGAATTTTGGGGGGATATAAACATTTAGTCCATTATAATCTTCCAACAAGAAATACTTTAAAAATTTTAAACTATCTTATACATGATTAAAAAGTTCTAACATGTAAAATTAATGAAATATGATTGATAATAACTTTAATTAACTGTTATAATAAGAATTCCAAGAAATATATGAAATATTTTTGGATTGAAAAAATCTAGCTAATGTCCAAACATAATTCCCCCCACCCCCATTTATTTTTTAGTCCCAACATTCTCACTAATCATGGAGTAAATCTGATCCTGGGAAAGCAAGGAAACGCAGAATTGTAGAACGACTGCATCTTGACCGGAGAGAAAAGAATGACTTCTTCCCTATCCCTCCCAGGATGTCAGAGTAAGTCCCCCCACTCCTTCAAAGATAAATACCTCAAAATTCTTGATTACTTCATTGCTAGAGATTTTCTGTCTGGATGCTGCAGTTTTTGTCAAAGGAAGAGCTCTACTTTGGCACTCATGATAAATCTTCATTTTCATCACTGGAGAGAGGTCATGTAGAATTATTTCCCCATGCAGTTTCGTCTGATAGGATTTGACCTGTATTAATTGTTTCAGTGTTTTCCTCTCAATATTCCCGAGAAACTTAACAAACTTCCTGGTAGCCTACAGTGTTCTTTCCCTCCCTCATTTCCTGTCCCCAAACTCGGCCTTCCCACTTCCCAGTCCCTAGGATTCCAGGCTACCATCACTTCTCTTAGCTGACCTCCTGCCTCGTGCCTGGCCCACTTCATCCCCTACCTATCCTCTGCTCAGAGAGCTTGTCCTCACGTACAGATGTGATCCTATTCTTTCCAATCCCTTAAACATGTCTGTAGGTTCCTCTGCAACATCAGCTCCTCTCTCCACCATCACTGCCACCTTCTCAGTGCTGCTCTGTCCTGCATTCAAGGCCTTTGCTCACTCAGGACCCTCTTCCAGGACCCCTCTCTGCATGCAGCAACACCCCCAATTTCCTGCACCTGGATAACCCATATTTGTTTATGAAGCCTTTGCTTGAATGCTACTTCCTTCAAGAGGCCTTCCCAGATACTTTTTTTTTTGAGACAGAGTCTCACTCTGTCACCCAGGCTAGAGTGCTGTGGCATCAGCCTAGCTCACAGCAACCTCAAACTCCTGGACTCAAGCAATCCACCTGCCTCAGCCTCCTGAGTAGCTGGGACTACAGGCATGCATTATGACACTTGTCTAATTTTTCTATTTTTAGTAGAGACAGGGTCTCACTCTTGCTCAGGCTGATCTCGAACTCTTGAGCTCAAGTCATCCTCCTTCCTCGGCCTCCCAGAGTGCTAGGATTACAGGCGTGAGGCACCACGCCCAGCCCCACCTTCCCAGATTCTGAAAATCAATTTCTCTGGCACCTTTCCCCTCCTCCCCCTGTGGCAGAGACCACACTCTATTATCATTGTCTTTCTGTTTTTCTGCAATCCTCTGTAGTCTGTGAGTACATAGAGGGCAGGGCCCCTTGTCTATCTTGTTCACCATTGTATTCCCAGGGCCTAGCACAGTGCCTGGCTCAGAGGAGACACTGAATGCATGCTTGTTGAATGAATGAATAAATGAATGAAGGAATACATATATACATATGTATAGACGTGCAGACAGACAGACGCAGTGATACACAATAGCATTTTGGGCAGAGCTCCTATTTTTCAAGAGCTTATAGTCTGTTTTACTTTCTGTACATTAGATGATTATGTAGAATAGTAAAAAGGACATGCTTTTTAATTAGATCTGGATTTATGTCCCAGCTTTATAATTTACCAGCCCTGTCAAATTCGGTAATTTATCCACCCTTCTTGAATCTCAACATATGAATCAGTATAGGGATAAGAGATGTCTCCTGGTGAGGCTCTTGTTAGTACTAAAATAAGCAATGCTAAATACCACTAAAGCAGGAACTCAGCAGTTCTGCTTCCACTTAAATCTTTGCTCACCTTGTCAGTGAACTTGAGATGCTCCTCCCTCATGTATGTGATCACAAGCTCACACAATTCTGTAAAATCATATTGAGAAGAGGGTAAGAGAATTTATATTTATCAAAAACAATGTTCACCAATATAATATATTAAAAGAATATGTATAGATCAATAATTTATAAATGTTTAAAGCATTGTGTGTCAAATATCCTATCCTACTGAATAGGACAGGCAAACTTAAAATTAAATTTCAATGGGAAGAACTCAGTTTTATGGTGTGGGGGTTCAAGTTTTAGGCTGCTATTAAATTTTATAGTACCTTATTCCAAATATAATTGCTTGTAACTGATAGAAACTTAGTATTTTACATTTTGAATGGAAGTTACAAAATATATTAGAGTTGTACTTTTATACTTGGTAACTAATGACATCAATTTTAGACGGAAATTTTTCTCTAAATAATGATAGTAACTATTCGTTTTACTTGACTGTGTAATGAGTTAAGAGACATGCAGAAAAAAGATCTAACTCTTTCATTGCTGTTATTTTTCCAGTAAAAGTAAATACCCTGAACTAGGACACAACACAGTGTACTGAGATAGCCTTATTTTCACAAAATTTACAAACCAAGGGATAGTTTTGCATGTTTTTCTTGCCGGCTGGATTGTGGCTAATCATGGCCAAGTGTTTTGATGCTGTTGGTCTGTCTCTTAAATGAAATTGGATCCTGACAACAAAGTTCAAGAATTATTGTCGGCTTCTCTGCATAACTTAGAAGCATCTCCAAAGGCATATGTACTATTGCCCTGGCAGACATATATACACGAGTACAGTGTAACACCTCCATTCTTCATGCTTGGCAAGTTAATGTGGATGTTCATTTTTATAGTCGCTAACTTATTAGCTGTGGATTACGTTGTCACTTTGTGTGTTACATTTCCAAGCATAAGAAGTGTGAGTGAGTTCTAAGACATGTGAAATGAAGGATCAGCTCGCAAAAGCTGGTCATGAAGGCATCAGAGAGTAGGGATAAAGACTTCATCATGCAGTTCATAGAGCCTGCCAATTCCTTGATTGACAGCTCTCTGTATGGCAAGTCTTGAGGGATTGGGTATTTAAATCTTAATTACAAAAAAGTGTTACAGAATACTAAAAATCATTCAATGAAACTGGAAGGCTTATAATGTAGCATTCCTCTATTAATCTCTTATACAGAATAAATTTGATTGACAAGATCCATACAAATAGTGTAAAGAATTTGGGAAATCAGTACAAAACTGAAGGGAAAATTTTAAACCACGTGTCATAAACGTGTCCTATTTTATAAATTAAATTGCCTCACAATTGTGTACACAAAAATAAAACAGTCTAAAACAAACTTTGTTATGGGATAAAATTCTAACTGGCCTAAATCACTAATATCTTATTAACAAGACCCAAATAAAAGAAAATACAATACAAATAGCTAAACTGTAAAGAAAATTTTTAAGAATAAAAATTGAGAAACATTCATAGAATACCAATTATTCTCTAGGTATATCCATGTTGTTGTCTTATTAATTCATTAATTCAATAAACACTTGTTAAGGGATCTTAATTTAAGAAGCCTAAATTAAGTCCAAAGAGTCCAAACCCTTTTCCAAGTGTAGAGAATATGGAAGATAACAACAGCAGGGTCAGACATAGTCCAGTGGGAAAAAGCTCATGAAAACAGATCATAGCAATAGAATGTCATTGAATTATAAATTAAAAGTCTAGATATCTTTTGTTGTCTCACACCCTTACATCCACTCTCCATCCTTCTCATCTGTGCTCTTTTCCTTGGGGAGACTGATCTACATGGACTGTATCAATGGATCCCTGTATTAGGGTTCTCCAGAGAAACAGAACCAACAGGACACACGCAGTTGATCTTTGAACAACATGGAGGTTGGGGCACTGACCCCCTATGCAGTCAAAAATCCATGTATAGCTTTTGGCTCCCCCAAAACTTAACTACTCATAGCCTACTGTTGACTGGAAACCTTACCAATAACATAAACAGTCGATTATCATATATTTTGTATGTTATATGTATTATATACTGTATTCTTACTATAAAGTAAACTAGTAAATTCATTAAGTGGAAGTGATCATCACAAAGGTCATCATTCTTGTCGTCTTTATGTTGAGTAGGCTGAGGAGGAGGAGGAAGAGAAGGGGTTGGTCTTGCTGTCTCAGGGGTAGCAGAGGCAGAAGGGATGGAGGAGGTAGAAGGAGAGGCAGGAGAGGTAGGCATATTCAGTGTAACTTTTATTGAAAAAAATCCATGTGTAAGTGGACCCATGCAGTTTAAGCCTATATTGTTCAAGGGTCAACTGTATGTATGTGTGGAAAGAGATTATGAGGGATTGGCATGCAATCATGGAGGCTGAGATGTCCCTTCATCTTCCATCTGCCCACTGGAGGCCCAGGAAAGCCTATAATGTAGTTCCAGTCTCAAGCTGAAAGGTCTGAGAACTAGGGGAGCCAATGGTGTAAGAACCAGTCCAAGTTCTGAAGGCTTAAGAAACAGGAGTGCTAGGTCAAGGGCAGGAGAAGATGGATGTCTCAGCTCAGCAGAGGACAAATTCTTCTTTCCTCTGCCTTTTTGTTCTATCGAGGCTCTCAACGAACTGAATGATGCCCACCTGCATTGGGGAGGGTGACCTTGTTTATTCAGTTTACTGATTCATATACTAATTTCTCCCAGAAACACTCTTACAGGCACACTCAGAAATAATGTTTTACCAGCTATGTGGGTCTCCCTTAGCTCAGCCAAGTTGACACATGAAATTAGCCACATAGTTCCTTTGCCCTTTCGCTTCTGGTTGGGTTCAGCCAGTGGGGACTCTGGCAGCAAATCACAGGAAGGGAGAAGTGTGTGTGGGGGGGTATTGAGTGTCCCAGCTCTTTGTAGAACCTACATCTGTTCATCAAAACCCACAGTTCCTTTCCAGTAATGTCCTCATATTACCCATTTGGATGTGCCATCTTGTTTCCTGCAAGGCCTGACTGATACATTGTGGGAACATTGAATCCTGTGGGGATTCCAAAAAGACTTCATAGAGACAGTGGCACTTAAGCTGGATCTTCTTGGAAAAATAGGAGTTCCAGGGGAGAAGTTCAGGGTGATTTGAGCACAGGACAAATGGGTGAAAGGAAGGAATAAACTAAGACGGTTTTGGGTGCAGATAGTGAAGGAGCTTCTGTTTCCTACAGAGGTGTTTGGACTTAATTCAAAGAATCAGGTACAATACAGGCAATAGGGGGTTTTGGCAGGTTTTTAAGCAGAAGGTAACTGATAATAGTAAAAACAATATTTCTCAAATCTAATCATTATATTCAACCTTCTAATGGATATATTTTTGAGGACATTTCAGACTGACTATTTTTATTATAATATATATTCTGTATGTATCAGTTTTAGCTATTTATAAATTCCTTTTGCTTATAATTTTTATAAAACTAAAGAACTAAAATTAATTTACATAATAAATAGAACAAAACCATATGAACTTTAAATCCAAATTAATATTAATGTAATACAAAAGATTTTTTGCTGAAATAAATTCATGAAAAAATGCTTAAGTTCATTATTCATAAAGGAGTTCAATGTGCCTGTATTACCTTGTGTTTTAGGATGATTCACTTTTTCCACTTCTTTTTGCTGCTCTAGCTTTTGTGTGTGTGTGTGTGTCTTTTATCTATACAACATGCTGTGATGTCATTTGACCTTGATTTAATATAGTAAGTCTCCCTCAAAATTTATCTGCTTAAGCAACAATTTTATTATGCTTATGAATTCTGTGAGTCAGGAATTCAGACTGAACACAGTGGGGATGGCTTGTCTTTTCTCCATGATGTCTGGGGCTCCGCTGGGAAGATGAATGCTTTGATGTTGACTGTTGGCAGGGACCTCAGCTGGGGCTGTCACTGAGGTTTCTACACATGCCTTTCTATGCAGCATCAGTTTCCTCAGCATGGCACCCTTAGGACAGCCAGACTTCTTACAGGGCAGCTCAGAGCTCCCACATGCCCCAGCTCACAAAGTGAGCCTCACATTTTTTGACCTAGCTTCAGAAGTCATGGGATGTCCCTTCCACTATATTTTATTGGTTACAGAGAGCCGCAACACCTCCAAGATTCAAGGGGAGGGGAGGTGGATCTCATTTCTTTATTTCTTGATGAGAAATGTGTCAGACTTTTAACCACTTTTTAAAACTGCCATAGGCTGTGATAATTAATCTTGTTAAACACAAACATAGATATGGGACACTTAAAAAGCAACTTTTTTTGGTTATATGGTGGTCATTTAAATAATCCAGATGCTTATGTTTATTAGCAGAACAATAACAAGGATATTGTCCTTAAGCTTTAAAACTAGTAGTTAAGTCCAAAAGCTGAGCACAAATGTGGTGGCAATTACACATTTACATGTTAAATGGGGTAAGTAACTCCCATTTTAGAGGGCTCACCATTTGGCATTACGTGCACCATTTGGGACTTAAGAATTGGCCAAATGACTGCTTTCTCCTTTTCCATGGAAGAGAAAGCACAATGAGATCACACAGCAATGTTACTCTGCCAACCATACTGCGTGATCACATGACCAAGGTGGCACTCTGCCATCTGGACATCTAGCTATCTACTTCCGCAGCCAGTTGCAGAACACTCATCTTGACAAATGGCCACCACTGACCACCACTTGTGAATCACTCCAAATCCTCTCAGTCCACTTTGTCAGCCACTATTGATGACCAGTTCCACACAGACTTACCAGCTTCCCACAGGTGCAAACTGACAGCAGCTTTCCTTGAGACTCCACAGTGTGCTTCTTGCTTCCTGCCCCAACCTTCTTGGGTGCCATGACTTTGGGTTCCTGTGAGGACCAGCCTGGGATGGGACTCATGCATGCACAACCTGGTGGTGTGGGAAAATGAATGCCCAAAGAGCCATCTCTGTCCAGGGAGTTGAGGACTGATTAATCAATGCTTGCCCTTTTCATCACTTGACAGCATTTTAAGATGCATTTCAGAAGAGTCCCCAGAAAGCCCTGTTGGATTGAACACCAGTCACCCATAATGGCAGGCATTTGTAAACATATCCTTTTATTGACTATCCTTCCTTTTTGCTTCACTCTCCCAGGTCCTAATCCTTGAACCCTACCCTCACTTCCCAAATAAACTACTTGTATGCATGCAACTGTTATTTCAGGCTCTCTTTTCACAGACCCAGACTATGATAGAGTCCATGGAGCTGCCAGAGGGAATTCATATTGTAAGTGCTCAAGGAGTATTGCCTCAACCCAAGGCCAACAGTGGGGAGAGAGAGAGGGTGTCAGCAATGCCAGCCTGGGGCTCCTCTAACCTAAAGGTCCTAATCTCCATCCTTACCTATACTGGACATCTGTCCATTTCTGGCAGATTTGCTTTGCAGTGGCATGGAAACAAGATGACTGCTCTATAAGGTATAAATGTGTTCTGTAAACTAGAACTTCAATATCATTTAAAATACATGATGTGTATGGTAGCTCTCTGCAAGGGGACCCTAATGATTCTTGCTTCCTCAAAGTCATGCCCTAGGTAGTCCCCTCCCACATTGAACAGGGCTTACCTGGGTGACCAGGAGGAAATTACAGAAACAATGGAGTGTTATATTTAGGACCAGGTCATGAAGGACATTGTAGCTTCCACTTTGCTCTCTTTTGGATCTCTGTTTTGGGGTAACCAGTTGCTGTCATGAGGACATTCAAGAAGCCCTATGGAGATGTCCATGTGGCAAGAAACTAAGGTCACCTGCCCACAGCCAGCACCGACTCACCAACTATGTTAGTTTCCTATTGCTACTGTAACAAATTACCACAAACTCAGTGGCTTAAAACAATACAAATTTATTATTTTACAGTTATAGAGATCAGAAGTCCGAAATCAGCCTCATCAAGTTCGTCAAGGTGTTGGCAGGGTTGGTTTCTTCCAGAGGCTTGGAGGGAACAATTTGTCTCCTCTCCTTTTCCAGCTTCTTGATGCTGCCTGCATTCCTTGGCTCAAGAGCCCTTCCTTACATTCCTCCATCCTCTTGCTCTGTCTTTACCTCTTGCATGACTCACCCTAATCCTCTCGCTCCCCTCTGTGATTAATGTGGTCCCACATGGCTAATTCAGGACGATCTCCTATCTCTAGGTCCTACCATGTCCACATCTGCAAAGTTCCCTTTGCCACGTATGATAATATATTAACAAATTTTGGGGATTAGGACGTGGACATCTTTGAGGTGGCATTAATTCAGCCCACCCCATTAACTGAGTGAACCACCTTAGGGGCAGACCCTCCATCCCCAACTAAGCCTCTGCTGACAACTTGACTGCAACCTGATGAGAGACCTGAGCCAGAAATTTCCAGCTAAGTCATCCCTAAATTCCTGATCCACAGAAACTGCGTGAGATGATGTACTTTTGTTATTGTCATAAGCCACTAAATTTTGGGGTGATTTGTTACCTAGATAGCAACAGATAATTAATATAAAATGAAAACGTTGGAGATAGGATCAAGATGGCTGACTAGACACAGTTAGTATGCGCCTCATCCGTGGAAGGAACCAGAATAGTAAACAGATTCTCACATTTCAAACAAATCACCGAGGAGAGAATGCTAGGTTTCACCAGGGGAGCAACAGGAAGCAGCAAAAGTGGGTGAGGATAGGGTTCAGGGCAACTTGCCTGGCCAGGGGCTGGCTAACAACTGGGAGAAGCTCCTGGATGTGGTCAAACAGTAAGAGAGAAGCCCTCAGGGCTCTACTCTCCTAGATGAGCTTTTACAGTTTTGGCTACAAGAGAAACCCCTGACCCATGCAGGTCTTGGGCCTAACAAAGGTAGCTGCTTGAAGACTGCACAGAGACATTATTCCAGAAAGGAAACTCACATAGAATCACACAGGCATCTGAGCCTAGAACAGCTTGAGCTGGGCACCAGTCTGAGAGGCTAGATGCTGGGGAACAACAGACATGCCTGTGGCTCCAAGGATGGATAGAGGAGCCCAGGTGCTCCCATGCACCTCTGGGAAGGTCTCCATAGTACTACTGTGGGCTGCTTTTGAGACTGAGATGCATTTTACACAGTTTCTTGCCCATGTTGCCTGCCTTGGCGGGGCCCCACCCTTTCCAGTCGCAGGTCCGAGGCACCATTTTGAGGTTTTGATACTGGGCTATACTCCATCATTGGGCTAAGTTTTGGCTTGATGTGCCTTCAGCCTCCACTTGGCTGGGGAAAGGCAGACAAACCAGGCTTTCTAGCATGCATTGGGGACAGTGCCAGCTGCTATAGGACCAAGACATGAGCAAAGTACACGCCCCAGTTTCCTGCCATTGTGGCTTGCCTAAGAAGGGCCCTGCCCTCTCTGGTCCTAGGCCCAGGGCATCATTTTGGGAGTTTGGAGCTGGGCAGTGCCCTGCCCTTGGGCTGAATTTGGGCTGATGCAGTCCTGCCCACCTGAGGAGGGACGGGGGAGACAAAGTTCTCCTACAGACATCTAGAACAATTCCCACTGCCTTGCTACAGGCTGATGTAGGACTGAGTTGCAAGTGGATGGCATACTCCCTTGTATTTTGCATATGCTATTTGCCTGGAAAGGGTCCCACCCTCTCTGGTTACAGGCCCAAGGTGTTAATTTGGAAGTCCAAAGGTGGGCAGCACCCCACCCTCAGGCTGAGTTTGGGCTATCACAGCCCTGCCCTGCTGAGGAAGGACAAGGGAGCCAAGCTCTCCTACACACACCTAGGGCAATTCCCACCACACTGCTACAAGCTGTAGTGAAACCAAGTTGTGAGCAAACAGCACTCCTGCTCACATCTTACTGTTTTCCTGGAAGAGACCCAACCCTCTCAGGTCACAGGACAAAGGCACCATTTTGGGAGTTTAAAGCTGGACAGCCCAGGAAGGGATGCGAAGATGGGGACCTCCCCTCCTCTTCCAACCACCCAATGGTGTGAACTTAGTATGAGCTCTGCTCCCAAGTATGAGCTTTTAGTGTGGGTGTGCTATGGGATGGCCAATTCTAGGTTTGCAGGGGGGATAGACTCACAATAATACTCTACTCACTGTGCCCAGGTTCTGCACTGAGGGTGCAGCTCATTTCCCTCCCTTCATAGACATGCAGTGTTTTTGCAGCTGTCCTGACCTGGGAATCTTAGCCCCTGGTTCTCTTCATCGCTGGATCCACAGCCAATGCTCCCCAATACCCACTCAGATTATAGTAACCTTGGGGGACTAGTGGGCCCCAGGGAAATTGTGGATCTCCTGGAGCTAGAGCATTCATGGTAGGTAGCTTCTAGCTGAGAAGAGAGTGCAGCATGCCAAAGGGCCCTTTAGGACAAAAGGGACCAGGACACTGGCTCCCCACCATTCAGAGCCATCATCTCCTCCTCCCCTCTCCCACCCACTGCTGCTGAGGCAGCCATGGCTATTTCTGATTGAGCCTGGCAAGAATTCCATAAGGGAGGATTAAGTCTGGGCACTTGGGAGTGACTTCCCTGCCTGTAACAGAGCACCTATCACACCCAGGATTCCATAAAGCTTATGGCTCACTCCTTTCCCACTAAAAAGCTGCAGCAAGTGCTTTTGTGTGTCCCAAGGACAAAAGCTACCACCTCCCCTGAGGGAGGGTAGCATTTGTCTCCCCAGGCTGCCTGTCTCTTTAGGGAGAAGCCTACCACCCTGGAGGCAAGTCTCTGACACAACCATACCTCACCTGCTGGAACATTTCAGCCACAGTCCACAGCCCTGCAAACAGTGAGTTGAGCTGCCTCTGACACCTTGCTTCAGCTAAATCGGGTAGGAGCTGAGAACCTGGGTGCTTTTGTGCCCCCGGACGGAGACTTCTGACACTGCTGAGAGAGGGAGGAGTGAGCAGCTTGTGTGTCCCACAGTTACTGCCTCTACTAATTTTATTAAAAGAGGCCCATCCCTCCTGTCTCAGGCTCACAGTGCATCTGCCCTTCTGCCTGAACATTCTTCTGGAGCAAGAGAGCACCTCAACCCTCACTATCATAGTCAGCACCTGAACTCAGGGAGGATTGAGGGCAAGTTTGCCAGCCTAATCTCAGTCTGGTCCCCCCAGGACTCAAGCACGCCATCCAAAGACCTGGGATCTAGGGATTACCTAACCTAGTCCACTACCACTGGCACCTGAAATTCTGCCAGAGATCTGAGGTCCAGCTGACTCAAATTCCCAGCAACATCATAGCGGGTACTTACCTGCATGAACCAAAAGGCAGTGTACCTCTCCCTCTCTACACTCAGCAGCAGAGTTCCTGGCAGAGGAAAACAAGTGAACTGCAAAGCTATATGTTTTGATCTGAGATAAGAGGTTCCAGATGAGAAAGAACCAGCATAAGAACTCTGGCAATATGAAAAACAGGGTCATTTGACACCCGCAAAGAATCACACTAGCTCTCCAGCAATGGACTCCAACCAAAAGGAAATTTTTGAAATTTCAGATGTGGAATTCAAAATATGGATCTCAAGCAAGTTCAATGGGATTGATGAGAGAGTTGAAAACCAACACAAAGAAACCAAAAAAGATAATTCAGGACTTGAATGAAAAATTCACTAAAGAGATAGTTATTTTTAAAAACAACATAACAGAAATTCTGCAAATGAATAATTTATTTAGAGCAGTGGTCCATGACTTTTTTGGCACCAGGGGCTGGTTTCATGGAACACAATTTTTCCACAGACCAGGGTTGGGGTGATGGTTTTGGGATGATTCAAAGACATTACAATTTTTGTGCAGTCAAACCTCTCTGCTAATGATAATCTGTATTTGCAGCCTCTCCTCAGTGCTAGCATCACTGCCTCAGCTCTACCTCAGATTATCAGACATTAGATTCTCATAAGAAGCATGCAACCCAGTTTACAGTAGGTTCGTGCTCCTATGAGAATCTAATGCCACTGTTGATCTGACAGGAGGCGGAGCTTATGCGGTAATGCAAGTGATGGGAAGAGGTGGTAAATACAGATGAAACTTCACCCAGTTGCCTGCAGCTCACCTCATGTTGTGTTGCCTAGTTCCTAACAGGCCACAGACTTATATCAGTCCACAGCTTGGGGGTTGGAGACCGCAGATTTAGGGAATTTCAAAATATAGTGAAAAATCTTAACAACAGACTAAACCAAGCAGAAGAAAAAATTTCAGAGCTTGAAGACAAGGCTTTTGAATTAACTCAGTCAAAAAAAAAAAAGAGTCAAGAGAAATGAACAAAGTCTCTGAGAAATATGGGATTATGTAAAACACCCAAACATAAGATTCATAGGTATCCCTGAAGCAGAAGAAAAAGCAAAAAGCATGGAAAACCTCTTTGTGGTAATAATGGAGGAAAACTCCCCTGGTCTTGCTAGAGACTTAGACATCCACAGACAAGAAAGTCAATAAACTCCTAGAAGATTCATTACAAATAGGGCATCACCAAGGCACATAGTCTACAAAGGAAAACCCATCAGACTAACAGCAGACTTCTCAATAGAAACCTTACAAGCCAGAAAGGATTGGGTCCCATTGTTAGTCTTCTTAAACAGAATAAGGGTCACCCAAGAATTTTGTGTCCTACAAAACCAAGTTTCATAAATGAAGGGGAAATAAAACCTTACCACGACAAGCAAATATTAAAAAAATTTGTTACCACAAAACCTGCCCTACAGGAAATGCTTAAAAATGCTCTAAATGTCAAAAGGAATGGTCAATACTCATCAGTGTAAAAACACTCGAAAGTGAAAACACACAGCTCTCATGAACAGTAAGACAAAGAAGAATATAAAGCAAAGGCAACAATCAACATGATGACTGGAACAGTATCTCCCTTATCAATATTAAAATTTAATTTAAATGGTCTAAATGCCCCACTTAAAATATATAGATTGACAGAATGGATGAAAAAACAAAATCCAGATAGTTGCTATCTCCAAGAAACCCATTTAACTCATATAGAGTCACATAAACTCAAGGTAAAGGGGAGGAAAAAAAATATTCCATGCTAATTGAAACCCAAAGTAGCAAGATATAGATATTCTTATATCAGATAAAATAGGCTTTAAAGCCACAACAGTAAAATAGGCAAAGATAGTCATTACATAATGCTTAGGGGATCAATTCAACAAGAAGATTTGACAATCCTAAATATATATGCACCTAACTTTGGAAATCCCAGATTCATAAAACAGCACCTACTAGAATACTCCCTAACTCATTCTATGAATCTGGTATTACCCTGATACCAAAGCCAGGAAAAGACACAACAAAAAAAGAGAATTACAGATCAAAATCCCTGATAAACATGCATGCAAAAATCCTCAATAAAATACTAGCTAGCAGAATCCAACAGCACATCAAAAAATAATTCACCATGTACAAGTAGGTTTCATCCCAGGCATGCAAGGATGGTTCAATACATGCAAATCAATAAATGTGAGTCACCACATAAACAGAATTAAAAACAAAAATCATATAATCAGCTAAATAGATGAAGAAAAAGCATTCAATAAAACACAGCACCACTTCGTGATAAAAACCCTTAAACTAGGCATAGAAGGAGCGTACTCAAAATAATAAACGCTGTATATGACAAACCTACAGCTAAAATTATCCTGAATGGGGTAAAGTTGAAAGTATTCCCCCTAAGAACTGGAATAACACAAAAATGCCAACTTTCACCACTCCTGTTCAACATAGTTCTGGAAGTACTATGGCAGGCAAGATAAAGCAATAAATGGCATCCAAATTGGAAAAGGGGAGGTCAAACTAACCCTGCTTGCTGATAATATGATCTTATATCTGTAAAACCCTAAAGACTACTCCAAAAGACTCCTAAAATTGATAAATAAGGCCGGGCGTGGTGGCTCACGCCTGTAATCCTAGCACTCTGGGAGGCCAAGGTGGGCGGATCATTTGAGCTCAGGAGTTCGAAACCAGCCTGAGCAAGAGCGAGACCCCATCTCTACTAAAAAAAATAGAAAGAAATTAATTGGCCAACTAAAATATAGAAAAAATTAGCCGGGCATGGTGGCGCGTGCCTGTAGTCCCAACTACTCGGGAGGCTGAGGCAGAAGGATCGCTTGAGCCCAGGAGTTTGAGGTTGCTGTGAGCTAGGCTGACGCCATGGCACTCTAGCCCTGGCAACAGAGTGAAACTCTGTCTCAAAAAAAAAAAAATTGATAAATAAATTCAGTAAAGTCTCAGGTTACAAAATTAATGTACACAAATCAACAGCGTTTCTATACATTAATAACAGGAAAACTGAGAATCAAATCAAGAACTCAATACCACTTAGAATAGCTGCAAAGAAAATAGAATACCTAGGAATATACTTAACCAAGGAGGTGAAAGCTCCCCACAAGGAGAACTACAAAACACTGATGAAAGAAATCACTGATGACACAAAAAAATGGAAAAATTCTCCATGCTCATAGATTGAAAGAATCAATATCATTAAAATGTATCCAAAGTGCCATCAAAATACCAATGTCATTTTTCACAGAATTAGAAAAAACAAGCCTAAAAGTTCATATGGATCAAAAAAGAGCCTGAATAGCCAAAGCAATTGTAAGCAAAAAGAAAACAAAACTGGAGGCATCACATTACCTAACTTCAAATTACGCTATAGTACAAGGTTATAGTAGTTAAAACAGCATGGAAGTGATATAAAAGTAGATACATAGAACAAAACAGAGAACCCAGAAATAAAACCATATACTTACAACCAATGGATATTTGACAAATCAGAGAAAAACATACATTGTGGAAAGAATGACCTAGTCAATAAATGGGGCTGAGAAAGTTTGATAGCCACATGCTCAGAAGAATGAAACTGGATCCCTATTTCTCACCACACATAAAAATTAACTCAAGATGGATTAAAGACTTAAATGTAAAACTGACATCATAAAAATTCTAGAAGAAAACTTAGGAAAAATTCTTTTGGACATTGCTCTAGGCACAGAATTTATGACTAAGACCCCCAAAAGCAAGTAAAGCAAACTAAATATAAGTAAATAGGATTTAATTAAGTTAAAAGTTTCTACACAGCAAAAGAAATAGCCAACAGAATAAACAGTCAACCTACAGAATGGGAGATGATATGCACAAACTATGCTTCCAACAAAGAAAAAATATCCAAATCTACAAGGAACTCAAACAGATCAACCGACAAAAAAGAAATAATCCCATTAAAAAGTAGGTTAAAGACATGAACCAACATTTTTCAAAAGAAGATATATAAAAGGCCAACAAACATATGAAAAAATGCTCAGGCTAATGATCAGGGAAATGTATATTAAAACCACAATAAGGTACTACCTTACCCATGTCAGAATGGCCATTATTAAAAAGTCAAAAAGTAGCAGATGTTGGTGTGGATGTTTGAAAAGGGAATGTTTATACACTGGTGGTGGGAATATAAATGAGTATAACCTCCATGGAAAATCTCTTCGAGATTCCTCAAAGAACAAAAAGTAGACTTACCATTCAATCCAGCAGCCTCACTGCTGGATAGCTATCCAAAGGAAAAGAAGTCATTTTATAAAAAAGACACCTGCACTCAAATATTTATCACAGCACAATTCACACTTGCAAAGATATGGGATCAACCTAAGTACCCATCAACTAATGAGTGGATAAAGAAAATATGGTGTATATGTGTATATACACATAGACACACACACATGCACAATACATATACACCATGGAATACTATCCAGCCATAGAAAAGAACAAAAGAATGCCTTTTGCAGCAACTTGGATGGAACTGAAGACCATTACCCTAAGTGAAGTATCTAAAGAGTGAAAGCATAGTTTTTAATTGCTACATAGTACTTCATTAAAAAAAATCTTCTTTAATAGTGATTTGTTAAATTTTTTGTTATTTGGTTTTTAAAAGTAAAATCACTTTGACAATCACATGGCAAAGCCAAAACTAGTAGTCAGGACTACAACTCTTTGTCCAGTGTTTATTTAACTACTATAAGCTTCTTAAGGTTAGGGACCATGCTTGTTTGTCCTGGTTAGTCTCTAAAGACAGCCCCGCAACAAACCATACCAACCCTGCATTTATGGCCCTGGCACATCCTCTCCCACAATGAATCTGGGCTTGTCCTGCAGAGGCAATAGGATTCAGTGGAGGTAAGGCCACATGACTTCTGGGGATAGGTAGTAAGACACCTTCCAGCTTCTGTCTTCATCTCTTTGTGCTTTAGAGAAATTTGGAAGGCATATGACTACCTGAAGAGCTGCCTGGCTGTAAGGTCATCTGGGGAGCCCCGGCCATTTCTAGCTATCCCAAGTGTGAGCAAACAAGGCAACTTGGATGTCTAGAACAGTCAGACCTTCATGTGACTCCAGTCCCAATCACTGTCTGATTGTAGCTACACGAATGACCCCAAATGAAAACTGCCCAGCTGAGCCCAGTCAACCCCCTAAACTCGTAGAGAACTTAATGAATTGTAGTTTTAAGGCATTAAGTTCTGGGGTGATTTGTTATACAGAACTGGATCATCAAAACACTGTTATATTCACTTCTATATCTTTAGCACCTACCATGAGCCTGGCGTGCTTGGTATATTGTAAGTGCTTGAAAAAATATTTGTTAAATGAGTAAATAAGCTTACAAGATTACTTTACACATGTGTGTGTGTGAATGTGTATAATTGTGAAATTTCCTTATAATTAGAATGCTAAGAAAGTGATTCGCTTTTTATTTTGCTTATTATTTTTTGGTCTCATCTTCCATTGTACTGACTGAGTGAGCTGGTATTTGTAAAACAGAGTAAAGCCAAATGTCATAAATGGCTGAAAATTTTCTTTTCAAAGTCATTTTTTATTTGGTTTGTGAAGCTTCTTTTTAAATATGTGCCATTTGGTTTTACTTTGAAACTCCAGAATAAAAAAACAAAATGTGAGCATATACACAAGATTGTGGAATCGGCGTTGTGTCCTGCTCACGTTTGTAGCGCGGTACGGGGAGGACAGGTGACGTGTGACTGTTGAGGTGGCGTGGAGCCAGTGCTCCTGCAGCAGGTGCTTATGTGGGGAGAGTGAATACGGGAAAAAGCATGTTTTTACTATGGTTTCTGGAACTCGAAGTAAGGAGACAAGAACATTCTTTTCCCAATCGTATTGTTTACCCTCTTGTGGCAAAAGGTGAGTTTTAGAAGAAGAGCCAAGCAAACAAAGGTGGAGGAGGATAAATGTAGACAAGGACACTCGTGCAGTTTGTACTTTTTCCCAGGAAGAAAGCATCACAGTCATCACAATAAAAGCAGAGTGTTGTTTTCTCTGTTCCTTATTTTTTCCCCCTCCTTCCCTCCCTTTGTAACCAAAGCACAGGGTACACCAAATGTGGAGTTCAGCAGAATAAGAGAAAAGACCTTAGCTTTCCTGTGACTTGTAGAAAAGAACCGGGACTTTTCTTCTCACTGGGACACCCCTGAGGCACAGAGGTGTGTTTTCCGGTGGTGCTGTGGGGACACATTTTCAGGCATGGCCACCAGGGATTTGGTATTTCAGAATCAGTCCCTCGGCTTTTCTGCTAAGGTAGGTGATGAGTAAGGTGAAGGGGCCAGCACAGAGCAAAGGCTCAACCACAGCTGTCAACCCTGTTGCAGCAGCCTCAGTCTTAACACAGTCAAGCTGCACAACTTCCAAGGAGATGTTCTGTACATATGAAGTCTCATCCAAAATGAGGAGCATTCTATGCTATTTAATATCAAAGTCCCTTTAGATGTCAGAGCAGGCCCCGAGACGGGCCCTGTCGTGTTGTAGAGGGCACCCCTTCCACTCCGCGAACTTGTGCTGTCTTGCTCCAAACCTTTAAAAAAATGGCAAGCGTCAACAAACATCAGAGCTCTCGCAAACGATTCTCATGACTGCAAATTTTATCCCGAGGGAAAATTTTGGTAGAAATTACAAGCACCAGTTTGAGACTTCTATAAAAACGACATGAAACACACTGGACAAGGTGGGCCTGTGGAGGTTGCTGCCAAATTTCTGATTCACAAAGGGGAGCGCTCTTCTCGGGGTTGTTGTGGAGGCCTGGCCGCTTGCTGTGTACAGTGAGAGACACCTGGAGAGGCTCCTTCTCATTTTGCACTTTTTTCTCACTAACCTAATTGTGATTTCAGCTTTCAACATTTCTCTGCTCAGATTACCCACTTTAAACAGACAACCCACGGACTCTCTTCTCTGTTCTCCCAGAAACTGTGGGAACGGAGTGGCTTTCCACGAGACGCACTACTTGGTCTCACCCTGGAGCAGAGACGATTTTGCCTTGTACAACTTCAAAAGTCCCTTTGATAAGTTGATTTTGGCTTTTTACTTAAATATTGAACAATCCAGCTTATTATCACTTCCAGTTTGTTTTTTAAATGAATTCTTTCTTTATCTCACTCACTAAATTCATCCAAAGAATGTCCAATTTCTCCTTAAACAACTAAGAAAAGCTGACCAAGGCGTTAGCTACAGCAATGGTGAGATTTGTGGTGGGATGCAATGTTTTGCAGTTGTCCTCCCTGCTCCAAAGTCTTGTCCCTTAGTTCTACAAGTCAGAGTATTCAGCTGTCAGGCCACCCATGGGGTCTTACTGCATATAGGAGCCTGATCATGACAAACAACTTTTGAATGGTCACACTCAGCAGGCTCATTGGTGAAACAGTTGGCCAACTTGAATAATTTACAATGAATGGAGTATTAGGTCAAACCCTAGAGCAACTGCTGTTAAATGGGATATTACATCATCCACAGAATACTTATTAAAACTACATATTAGTGTTCCTTCAAGGGTAGTTTGAGAAATGCTGATTTAGACAAAATGAATTGAAAACCTTCATCAGTTTCTCTCTACTTTAAGAATTCAGCTAAGTATCAGCTGCTCCAGGGAGCCCTGCCTGACCCCAGAGCAGTTTATCTCTATTATATCATTTACTCTGCAATGCTGCGTTTCAGTTTGTTTCCCTGTTCCCCACTGGACTGCTTTCTCCTGTTCTTCAATGCATTAATCACAAGTTTGGCTTGGAAGTGTTCACGAATGAATGAATAAACATATGAACAAACGAATGAATGAATGAATGCAGTGTCAGATGTGCTATATTGGAAGATGATAGCTGTATAACTTCAGGACTTCTCTTGAGTAATGATGATAGTATCACTCATCTTGCAAGGTTACTGACAAGAAAAAAATGAGATAAGCTATATTATTTTATTTAACAAACATAATTGAGTGTCTTCTCAGAGCAAAATACTGTGAAAACGTTCTAAGGCGCTTAAAAAATGATATTGTTTCCTTTTATTTCATAATAGAATTTGATTGGCTAATTTCTCTAACTGTAGATACACCACCAGGCAGGGCAGCTTTCCATTGTTCTCTAACATCCTGTTTTTGGATTTTCCGGCTAGGAATTCACATTTCCTCCTAACTTACTGTGATTACTACTTTGTACTACTATAGCAATATGAATGGTTCTTTAGGAAACCTGAACTGTGAGTATTTTGATAACCTCTTTCTAAGATCATGCTTGATTTAATTTGGACATGGTTCAGGAAAAAGAAAAAAGAAAATAGAAAAATAAAACATTTACAGATTTGTTTTTAATAATTCAAGATAATCCCTTAGGGATACAATGTCATTTTATTTTAATTTTTTATTTTAATGTTTATTATGCTTGGTGTGTTCCAAATAATTATAGTTTGGAATTGGAAAAGAAGTTTGATAGAAATCTGAATTTAAGTTTGTCTGTCAACTGGATAACAAAGAGAAATGTAAGAAATATTTGTAAGATTTGAGAATACTCAGGTTCTAAAAAGTATATATTATGTAAGTTAATGTTTATGTGGCTTCGAAATGGTACATGCACTAATACACTACTAAAAGGAAAAGTCAGAGAAAAAAGACATCTTCACTTAGGAACAGCTGAATTTGGGAACTAACAAGAGCAGAACAGATAATTCAGTAAGTCGTTGCATGGAATAAATTTACTATGGTAAAAACATCATTTACTTTGAGAACATTCTATATTTTTCAAAATAACTCATAACATCATTTTGTATAATGGATGAGTTTCTTTTAGTGGTCATGGTTTCATAATTTGTAAAACCTAAAAAATGTCTAACCTTCTAGTTAGAGTTTTTATTTTTGTACATCTTTTCTAGAGTGCTCTGACATACTAAATTGCTTTGGGTTGAGTGTTTTAAATTTCAACAGATAACAGCTTCCCAAGGCATTCAAATAAGCAGGCAGAAAGGACAGAGTCATTGACTTCCAATAGCTATTTCAGTCAGTTGGATTGTATGAGATCTCAGATTGGGTTGTGGTTCTTAACTAATGAAAAGGTTGGGTTTCAAAACTGAAGTTTAAGTCTCAGACTCTTGTTTTCATAGGAGCCCTGATGTAAATGATGCATAAGTTCTGAATCTACTCCACCAGGCCAATGTAGTGGATATGGTTGCTAGAAGGATAGCCCTAAAACTGAAATTGGGAGACTTGTTGGTGAGTGGATATAAGGGGCTGTCTGTGGTATCAGGGATGGGTGGTCTCTGTGCTCCTCATGTTCTGAGGCTGAAGCCTTGTGAAGGGAGCTGCGGAGCCTTATCTTGGAGGCCAGTGAAAGTTTGATGCTGGTAAAGATGTCGAAGGCAGCAGCTGCTTCAGGCAGCAGAGGCTGCAAGGGGAGAGGTTTGGGGATCTGCTGCTAGAGTGCTGGGGTGGTTGTAGCCCAGAGACTTGGAGCAACACTGAGGGAGACTCAGATGGTATTGGAGGACATGCTGATGGGTAGATGCTCCCATAGCAGAGAGAAAGCAGGTGTTACTGGGTTGTATATCTGTAAGTCATACTTGTAAGTCATGCTGCTCTAGTTACTTGGCTGTGTAACAAATAACCCCAAAACACAGGGGTGCAAAACAACCTTTCATTATGCTCATGGATTCTTTGGACAGGGCACAGTGAGGGCAGTTTTTTTCTATGAGATCAGGGGCCTCCACAAGACACTAAAGCTAGGGGTTGGAATCACCTGAATTCTTGCTCAATCACCTGTCTAGTAGGTGATGCTGGCTGTTGGCTGAACGCATCTCTAGGGCTGTTGATGTGGAATGAATGTTTGTGTCCCCACAAATTCATATGGTGAAATCTAATCCCCAATGGGATGGTATTTGGAGGTGAGGCCTTTGGGAGCTAATTAGGTTGTGAGGGTGGGGCACTCATAAATGGGATTAGTGCCCTCATAAGAAGTGGTCAGAGAGCTAGCTCAGCCTCTCTCTGCCATATGAGGACACAGCAAAAAGATGGCTGGCTGTAAACCAGGAAGAGGACCCTGACGAGAACCTGACCTTGCTGGCGTCCTGATCTTGGACTTTCAGCCCCCACAACTGTGAGAAATAAATATTTGTTGTTTGAGACACCCAGTTCATGATATGTTTTAATAGCAGCCCAAGCTGACTAAGCAGCTGTCAGCTGGAATACTACACGTGGTTTCTCCATTTGGCCTAGGCTTCCTCTCAACATGGAGGCTGGTTTTCAAGGGTAAGCAGGGCTGGCTTCATGGGTTTGTGACCTATGCAATTATACCAGGTTCACATATATAAAAGGCTCTGTGCTTGTCCTGAATGTCTTAATGTTGAATAAGGGGATGTTCACTTTCATTTTGTACTAGGTCCCACAAATATGTAGGTAGTCCTGACTGAGAGAGAGAGAGAGAGAGAGAGAGAGAGATAACAAAGCAGAAGCTATATTGCCTTCTTTTAAGTCCTCTAGGAAGGCAAGCAGCATCACTTTCACTACACTGTGTTTGTTAAAAGCAAGTCACTGAGGTGTCCCATATTCAAATGAAAGAGAATAGATTCCACTGCTTGATGGAAGGATGTCAAGGTTCTGGGAGAGTACTTGGGAACATAAACATTGCTATGGCCAATTTTGGAAAATACAATCTGCCACACATGCTCTGCATACATTTCTGCAGGTTCCACCTATTGGGTTAGTTTTTATTTTGTTTCTTGTGTAATAGAGTGTTAAAGTTAGAGACTGAGGCACTGAGATAGAATTGATGTGGTATTCCATATCCAGATCGCAGTATGCAAAATTTACATTTCATGACTTGAATCCCCTCAACCACTTTCAGAATGGAAAGGGTTGATGTGGAAGAGAATTTTGAAATTATTTATTTGGACGGATCAGTTGCTCTACCCTAGTTTATCACAAGTTTAGTAAGGGAGACCTCCATGAATCCATTTGGAGAGTTTTGAACCATTTTCCTTGCAGCTAGAATTCTCAAAGAATCAGTGCTCAACTTACACCTTAAAAGGTCCAAGAGGATAAAGTGCTATACTTATTTTATATTGAAAACATTACTTTATTAAAATGTATTATTTATTATTTTATTTACATTAAATTTCATTTTATTATCATTATTGTTTTTTTAAAAAGATGAATTAATCAGTAAGGTATTTATTATCACAGTGTAGACAGACTAAGGTAGGTGACTCCATGGCCAGGGTAATTTGTGGGCTCACCAGACACACCATGAGGGTTACAGCAGACTGGGCCACATCCATGAGGAACATGCATCTTCCCGAGAAGCCCAAACTGGACACCCCTTGAGGCCCCTTGGCTGCTGCTGAACCTTCTCAGAGGTGATGGGAAGGAATCTGTTGAAATGGGCCCACAACGATCCTGATTCTCTCCAGGAAAGAGGGAGGGAGGCCAGGGAGCTGCTTTCCCTGTGCATGTGGCAGTGACCACAGGCAGGCTGCAGAGCTGACACCTCCAGATTTCAAAGGGCAAAGGAACATTTTCTATGGACTAGATATGAGGAACGCTCAGTCGAGTGAGTCAGTGTGGGTTTTTCATGGTTTTGTCTAATAGAGCACTAGAAGGGTTAAGGGCCAGCAGCCAGAAGTTGGAGTTACTACCAGATAATTTAAAGGATATAGAAAAACTCACAGGGAACCCCTGAGTAGGAGTTGATGATCAGCCATTCTGGCTTGCCCAGAACTGAAAGGTTTCATAGGATATGGGACTTTCATTGCTAAAATGGGGATACTTCTTGACGAACTGGGTTGGTTGATCACTCTACCTTTGACCATCCTTAATAGGATGCATCTGCTCAGGACAGAGGACTGCAGGGTAGGGGCCCAGCAGAGACCCTATAGGATGGCCATGCAAGTGCCCATGAAAGAAAGACTCATTGGTAAACATTTGCCAGGACAAGAAAGCCCAAAGCCAGTTCAAGAAGGACGATTTCCTAGCCACTTACTGTGTCTCTCTTCTCCTAGCTCTGGGACCAATCCAGAAACTGGCTAGCAAGCTGTGGGGTGTGGGGATGGGAACCTCGAGGGAGGAAGGAGAGCGCAAGGTGGGGACATAGAGAATGAGTCTCCCACCATGGAGCAGCCTGAGCACGGGGCAGGAGAAAGTTTGGTTCTGAATCAGTTCCAGTTTCTGGCTGTGTAAGATATTCTGATTACTGGATTTCACCCTTATGTTTTGCTAAAAGGACTGTAGGATGTTCTTGTCCTGACATAGACACCCGAGAGTATCTAGAAAAGTTCTGGGATGCACTGAATGTTCAACCAGGGGCAAGGGAAAGTTAACTCCACTGAACACATGTGAAGGGGGTCCTGTTATGGGTCATGTTTATTCCATGTACCTGTTATGCTTGAAATTTCAAAACTCCTGCTCCAATAAGAAGTTACAAATGGCATGTCAAAGAAATAATTTGTTGATTCCTTTGCTTCTTAAGGATTATGCACTTTCCATGGTCTGCTTTAAATCCTTCAGATGATGATCTAGTTGATATAGGGAAAAAAATCCACCCTTCTCATCTATCACTCAGCCTCCAATGGCAATTAAATGTCAAAGTTGCCTCTTCTCTAGGCTGGAGGCCAAAGGCATCCAAGATGTAAATGTCAGATCTTCCACAGAGAACTGTGGGTTCATTTATTCTCTGGGATGGTTGTCAGAGATGATGTCGATTCCCTGGTCTCTCTGGGCCAATGTGACCCAGGACCTTTGTGTCAGGGGCTTGACTGCTGCTGTCTTGGCACCGCATCTTGGTTTTCTTGGATTTGGGTTCTAGTCTCAACTCTGTTAAAACTCTCCATATAATCTCAGACAATTGTTTTAATCTCCATAAGCCTCAGTTTCTTTATCTATACAACTGAGATGAAAATAGCTGTGTGGGATATTGTGAAGAAATAAAGCACTTTGTGAAAGTTAGGTAGTAATTACATGCATAGTAATACTATGAGTACAATCTGGTTAGCAAGCTGGAGTTGAGATTTCTGACATTGTTATCCTTATCTTCTCTCTGCCCTGTCATTTCCTGCATCCTCGGCCTTCTGCCCAGGCCCTGATCTTCAGGACCTGATGTTTCAAATGCCAATATCCGTCTGCCTACCAACGTCAGTGTCTTCCTGTTGCATCATGCAAGGGTCAATTCATCACTCTCTTTAAATCCCAGATAAGCCTCCTGAGACTTGTCTGTCCGCTTTTCTCTCTGACCTAATCTCCTAATGGCTACAGAGACCTGCACAATTCCAGTTCAACCAACATTCTTCTCTTTTCTTCTCTCATAGCTATCACACAGGGAACACCAGGACAGCAATGCGTTCTGGAAGCCAGGGAAAAAGAGTGTTTTAAGAGGGTACGAGTGAACAACCGCCAAATGCTGCTAATAGTCCAAGGACTATGAGGCCCGAGAACTGATGACTAGATTTAGCAATGTGGAAGTTACTGGCGAACTTGGTAAGAGCAAATTTCAGGGAAAAAAGTGAAAATAAAATTTCAATTAGAGTAGGTTCAACAGAGAGCAGGAAGAGCTAAATTGCAGACAGTCAAGTATAAATAGCTCTCTCAAAGAGTTTTTTTGTTTTGTTTTTAAATTTTTTTCTTAAGTTAAGGAGAAGTATGGGAATGGCTGGAGAAACAAATAAGATGCAAAGAGTTTTTGCCAGAGAATAAAGGAATAAAAGAGAGGAGCCAGGTGATGAAATAGGAGAGAGGAAAATTACTGGAATGACGACTTGAGTAGGTTAGAGCGGTGGGGATCTAGTGCAGTAGTGGAGGTGTTGGCCTTCAGGAACGTGGATGGCTCAGCCATAGTGCAAGAAGAGAGGCAGAAGGCATGTGCACACGTAGGGGTGTGGAGGGGTCGTGGAGGGGCTCTTCTGTTGCTTCAGTCTTCTTAGTTATACAGGAGGCAAATTGCCAGATGAGAACAAGGATGGAGGAGGAGGTGTTGAAATTTGAGGGAGAAAAGGTAAGAAATAGTCACTTAGGTGAGTGGAATACTAAATGATCTGGGGAAATATAATTGCTAGGCAGTGTTAGTAACCCTCACAATATTAATGATCACGAATCTACATTGATATTTATCAGTGCATTTTTCTCTAGATATGTTCATCTGTGTGGGTGTAGGCTCAGAGTCGTCAGAATGTCGAATTTAACCAAAGTTGGACTTTATCCAAGAGAATTTGATGAAACAAGAGCAAGGCAAAGAAATTTGGGATAAATTTAAGGGAGTGATTACAAAGAATGGTCATGAAATTTAAGCTGGATAATGGAAGAAGTGAGTGAAGCTGCAAGGAAAACCAGGGAAAATTTGCAGGATCAATAGACAGAAGGGGTTGTGGGGTTGAAGGACTGCTGGAATTGGGAGTACAGGAAGTGAGCTGAAAGAATAGTAGTTATTGGCCAGAAAAGTTAAACGGTTTAAAATCGAGATTATGGAGGTTTTGCAGTTAATGATAAAAGTTTAAGGGTAGATCCATGCGAATAAGTGGCCAAGGGGAAGACAAGATCATTGGAAGAGGGGAGGCCAAGGAATTGAGAGAACAGACATCGAAAGCACCCTCCGTAGGGAAATTGAACTCATCAAGAACTAGGAGAGGAATAGAATTAGAAAGAGTGAGTCTTAGGCTAATTATCTTCAAAGAATAACAAGGAGTAACCAAGTAGTGGTGGGCTGGGGGTATGGGTGACTTCAACAAACCCAGTCACCTCCAGAATGCTTACAGACTCAGCGTAAAATGTTCCAGCTGTTTCACGTAGGCAAGTGGATAATGAGGGACCACTGTTTTATGCTGGTGTTCTTATTCTCATTCTTATTATTTTTCAGTGTTAGTTGAGTTTATGAGTACTACAAAAGAAAGAGAAAAGGAAATAATTTGGAATGATAATAATTCAGTTAATTTAATCCAGCTAAATAATTCACATCAAAGTGTGGTCTGGGAGCCCCTGAGGTTCCCCCAAACCTTTTCCGGGTCATAGCTATTCTTATAATATTAATAATACTAAGATGTCATTTGTGGTTTTGCTCTTTTGGGAGTGTACAGTGGAGTTTTCTGGATTCTACATAACATGATAGTGCAAAGGTTGAGTACAGAAGGAGATAATGGGAACCCAACTGTCTTTGATTAAGTCAGAAATTCAAGAGATTTCCAAAATGTAAAACAATGACATTTTTCTTGTCATTTTTTTCAGTTTTCAAAAATGCAGTCTGTTTCATAAAAATCATTATTTATGTTAGCTTGCAATGGGATTATTCTTTTAACTTGAATGAATTAAATAAATATTTAGAATCTTCTGTTTTAATTTTGAATATGTTAAATATTAACAGATATAACTTGCATAAACAAAAGCCCTTTGTGGATAGTCAATTTTTATTTTTTTTTTTGAGACAGAGTCTCACTCTGTTGCCTGGGCTAGAGTGCCATGGCATCAGCCTAGCTTACAGCAACCTCAAACTCCTGGGCTCAAGCGATCCTCCTGCCTCAGCCTCCCGAGTAGCTGGGATTACAGGCATGCACCACCATGCCCGGCTAATTTTTTCTATATATTTGTAGTTGTCCAATTAATTTGTTTCTATTTTTAGTAGAGACAAAGTCTCGCTCTTGCTTAGGCTGGTTTCGAACTCTTGACCTTAAGCGATCTGCCCTCCTTGGCCTCCCAGAGTGCTAGGATTACAGGCATGAGCCACCATGCCTGGCCTTGGACAGTCAATTTTTAAGAGAGTAAAGTGGCCCAGTGATCAGAAAGTTTAAGAACTTTTGATTTTTGTCACTTACTGGAAAGTGAAGACTTGCTCGCAGGGAAAGACTGAAAGGTTGGACACATCAGCAGAAGTAGAGGTGGAGAGTTATTATGTTGTAAATATAATTTTACACCTATATATACTTAACCATTTATTATAAGTATTTTCTCATTTGACTATCATTTGAAATGATTATATTTAATGGAACAAAATATTCCATTTGGATTATATAATAATGTATTTAGCCAATCTGCTATAGTTAGATGTGAAGAGTTTTCCTTTCATTCTTCCTCTTTTATAATGAATGTTTGACTATGCCTGTCTCTCTATCTCTCTATATTACTTTATTCTGTACACACATGCACACATGCACGCACACAAATGCCAAGAACTGTGCATATGTACTTATTTACATCACTAGTTCAAAGTATTCATTTCACTGAACGAAATAAATATTGCAAAGATGGAACTTCCTTCCAAATTAACCTACAAATTTATTGTTATTGCTATTGTTGAGTTTATTGGCAATTCCAATTAAAGTGCCAGTAGTTTTTTTTAAAAAAACATGATTAAATAAGCCTAAATTTCATTTGGATAAATTAATGGATAAGATAGATTTTGAAAATTAAGACATAATTGATGGGGGTGAATGGCGGTGACAGCAGGTATTAAAATGTATTGTAAAACCAAAGTGATTAAAACAGCATGGTTTTGTAATAAGGAAGGAATAAAATTCCTGGGAAATACTGTCTGAAATATATAAAAATTTAGTATATGATTAAAGGCAGTATCGCAAATATATAGTGACATTAATTAATGTTCAATAAATGGTGCAGATATCATTAGCTCTTTGGAAAACAATAAAGAAAAACAAAAACAAAAACGCAAATCCCATTTCTGAAATTAGTGAGATTAAAATTAGAAGAAAAGATGCATGGTGCCATCTAGTGGTTAAATAGGTAACCACATACAGTTTTAGTTCAAGGTAGCGTCTAATGGCAGAAATTAAAACGGCATGGAGACTTAAAGGGAGGTAGAACATTCAATAAACAGGTTTACACATCACACCTCAGCACTAATTTAAAAAAAAGTTTGTTAATACTGACAGGATGCTTTCACTGTTTCAGAGAATATTATAAATGGTAGCCTATGCCGTGATCTTATGTGAACATGCAAGAACTACAGTTCCAGACATTCACATAAACAAGCATGCCAACCTGTCAGACTTTTTTTTAGTAACACAATGAAACAAAAGAACAATTTGAGTAAAAGCATGCTGATTGGAAATTCATATATGGGAGCAGAGCCTGCCAGCAGTTGTAGTTTTGAATAAAGAGCACACACAGTCAGCGAAGCCGTCCTCTGCACTGCGGAGCCTAATGGGGGTCCAGAGCTTGTCCCGGGCTGCGCAGGGTGGCTGCAGAGTTCCTCAGCGACACTGCAGGTCTCCTCCCCCCTGACCCCAGGCACAAGCTCCACGCAGGCGCCCATCTCCACACGGGCTGTCAGCCTCCGTCTTCCCACCAATCCATGTGGGTTGCTGCAAGGACACACGGGCTAATCTGCAGAGCAGCCCTTCTCCCTTCCACCTCTGGGAACTCGCCCTGCTTCCCCACCCGGTGGCAGCTGCAGCCCTGCCCTGTTGGGATGTGCTCTGCTCCCTGGCCACGGCTCCTGGGTCCAGAGATGAGCTGCTGGACTAAAAGAGGGACCTCTAAGTCCCCTTCATTGGGATTTTGGACTTGGAAGCAAGTGACGTGGGCCGGTCTGTCCCTGGGTTGTCAAGACTGAGAGTTTCAAATTCAGAAGCTTTGAGGGGCCATCCATGTAAGGTGGAGAAACGGAAACAGCCCGTGGGGGGGACGGAGGCGGAAAGAGCAGGACTGGGAGGGGACTGGCGCAGCCACGGTGACCTCTCCCTCCTCGCCCCGCTGCTTCACTCCGCCTGGACATTCCGTTACTCCTCGGATTCCCAATATTCTTCTGCTAAGCCCTTCCTTTTGCTGAAGCAAGTGGAAATGTTTTCCTGTCTTTTGATGTCAAAAGTGTACTAATAAATCTCTGGAAAGGACAAACCTAATCTCTGTCATTCAATGGCTGTTCATTACCTTCACATCAAGTCCAAACTCTTTAGCATGGCTGAGGAAGCCTCTCCTGACCTCTGAAGTCTCATCTCTGATGTTCCCTCACTCTCTCCTTCCTCCAATGCCCCCTCTCTCTCCCCTCGGCCCCCGCCCGCCCCCTGTGCTCTCCACGTTCTCCAGCCTTCTCCGATGCCTCTGGCCTCCCTGGCGTTCTGCCAGCCTCCCAGCCAGGCTCTTCTTTCCCCAAGAAATACGGTTTCCACCACTCCTCCTCCTGGAGAATCTCCTATGCATCCTGCAGATCCCGGCTTAGGCATCACTTCCCCAGGACATCCTCCCAGGTGCCCTATGACCAGGCTGGTCGCTCCTCTTATGTTATCCCACAGCACCTTGTCCCTAACCCCATTATGACTTTTATCACGGCGGCATCAAAATGTCCTGTTTATTTGGAGGGGTCTCTGAGCTTTGTAAGAAGAGGACAGTATTTGCCTCACTGTCATCTCCCCAGTGCTTTGTAACTAACCTAGAATACAATCCTGACTCAAACATTTGTTCAATGAACAAATGAATATATACAGCGAACCATGTCTGTTATCTAAGTGAGAAACGCTAAGGCCCAAGTAAGCTGTAAATCTTTTCGCAGCAAAGTGTCCAATCCGCCTCGTTTCTGCTTAGACTGGGGTCTGTAAATCTCTAATAACATTTTCGAGAGCTGCTGTCTCAGGTTTCACAACCAGACAAATACTTATAATGTATGCAACTTTCTCTTAAGCTAAATCGAAGCTAAATGCACATGAATCGATATAAGGATTATCTATATTTTGTGGACATGGGTGGTCCAGACACCCACAAGGAGATAAATAAATGTTTGAGGTGGGTCTTTCAATGATTTTTACAACGGATGCCAATTTGGCAAGCTTGACTGGGCCCTACCAGTGTGAGGAACCATGATTTTGGTATGATGTTGGGGAATTTGTGGCTTCCATCTGCTGGTTATCTCACAAAATGTAGAGCTGAGAAAAATCACATACTGATTAAATCATAGAATCCCACACTTGGAAGGGACTTCATGAGATGATCTGGGCCCGCCTCCTGAAGGTCAATGCATAAATCATCTTGTGCAGATGGCTGTTTATACTATTTTTAAAGCTCTTTAAGGATGGAGATTACACAGCTTCCCTTGGTAGTCTGATCTTCATGGTCAAGAACTTCCTTTTTTAAAAGCCCAGGTCCTCACTGCAGTTTGGCTCATTTCCTCTTTTTTTCAGCTCTCTGTGAACATGGAGAGAACATGATTAACCTTCCCTGCTAATTATCTCTGGCCCACACCCCATACCCTTGCAATTAATTATTAAGATTTATGCTATTTTCCCCCCTCCCAAGCTACACAGTTACAATTCCTTTATTTTTCAGAGGATGTATTTTTCCCCTTCAATTATCTTTGTATTTTATATTTTTTCTCCTTAGAGTCTTTCCCACAGTTCACTCTATAAAACCAGTAATCTCATTTCTCCTTAAGATCAGCTGTAAATAAATAGCAAAGCTTGCTTCTTATCTTATTCCAGTATCATATTTGCTGTTTAAATCACAGCATTTCCTTTTTGTTTCTGGTATAGATTATGTTTCCCAGTTAATCTCAAGCCTTTTATTGCCGAACTGCTACTTTCTACATGCCATTCATATCTGTGTAATTTTTCCCGGGGTTTTTGATAGACTGAATAAACAATCAATCCCCCTGACCTCCAAAAATGTCCATGTCTTGATCCCTAGAACTGTGAATATGTTACCTTGCCTGGCAAAAAGAATTTTAAGGTTCTGATTAAGGATTTTGAGATGGGGAGGTTATCCTGGACTATCCAGGGAGCCCAGTATAATCACAGGGGTCCTTATAAAATGCAGGCTGGAGAACCAGGGTCCGAGAGAAAAGACAGGAGCAGAGATTGGAGTGATGGGCTTCGAGGACAGAGGAAGGGGCTACAAGCCAAGCAGTGCAGCCTCTATTAGCCTGAGAAAGAAAGGGAATGAATCCTTCCCTGGGACTCCCACGGAGAACACGGCCCTGCCGACACCTTGATTTCAGCCCATTGAAACTCAATTGGGGCTTCTGACCTGCAACACTATTAATATAAATCTATAATTCATTTGTGTCATTTTTAGCAACTAAGTTTGCAGTAATTCCTTACAGCAGCAATAGGAAAAAAATAGTTTATTAATGAAAATAACTGTGCTTCTCTCGAACTTCATGGTTTTATTTAACAGACCATTTTTGGATTTATAAAGGTTTCTTGGCATTATGTTCTCATCATCCGAAGTCACAGCAAAATTAGTGGGAGTTTACTAGACTGTTGATAACCTTAACCCCTTATCAGTTGTTTAAAAAGGAATGTATTTACTAGAGAATTCTGTTTATTGAAAGGGCTCTAGGTGCTAGATATTGCACCATAAGCTTAGAATACGCTGTCTCACTCAAGTGCCCCAACAAAACCATGAAGCAGGGTTTATTACTCGCATTTTACTGGGGCTTGGAGCAAGAAGCAGCAGAGCTAGCTGCTGGCAGAGCTGACAGTCCCAGGCTGCCTGACTTAAAATCCCTTCTTCTCTCTACTCTAGCACTATGACCTGCCACTGTACCATGCCCAATTGCCCTAGCGTGAGTACAAAATTGTGAAGAATTTGAAGCGTCATGAATTTTCAAGAAAGATGTGTTACTATAAATGTAACTTACTTGGAAAAAAAAAAAACAAACAAACTGGTTTCCTAGAAATGCCATGTATTTGTTCCAGATGTCAGATGGAAATGATTTGAAACATCAAAAACAAAATTATAATAGTTGGAAAAGTGAGGGGGATCACTCAAAAACAGTGGGGGAAAACAAAAGTTCTCTCTGGCTTGTCGGGACCCTATAATTTCCCTGGAGAAATATCATTTCTAAAGAGCAAAACTTCTGAATTAGTTTTCAGCAAAGTATGATTTAAATTCTTCTTCTGCCCTATGAAAGTTTCTTACATGGTGTTGTTCTTCAGTCGAGTTTTGTTACCCATGTAATTTGACGTGTGAGACAAAGAGAGATGTTATTTTACTTCTGTGACCCTCTTCCTTCTCTCGGTTCTCTCTGTGTGGAGGAAAGGAGAGTGCAATGTTATTTTTAATGCTAATCTTTCCCAACTATGCTTTCCATGTGGTCTGCCAAGGCTGGGAGGATATATGTGTTTGTTCTGAGTCATTTCATCTTAAACCAACCAACAAATATTTAATGAACCAACAGCCATTCCTTGGTTCTGCTAATCAGCCCTTTCCTCCCCCTTTTTACTGAACGATTAATAAATTTTCTCAATTTCATATGAAACACTGTGCAGACATAGCTTCAGGCTCCACCCTCTTCCAACCAGACTACTGCATCCATGTCCCTCTTACATAGAAACCTTACAGAGGCCCCCACTCCTTTCTTCTTGGCAAACCTTGAAAGACCACAGAGGTCTACACTGTCATCTGCACCCCTCATGTCCTTGTCTCTTCTTAATTCACTATAATTCAATCTGTTCTATCGTCCCTTAGTGAGACAATAAAACTTGTCCTGCAAACACCTGGGTTCTTGTAGGGTGGGAAAGGGAGTATATATATATCGTTCATATGTCCCAAACTAAACCTCCTGTTTCCCCTCCAACCTCTCAAACCAGCTCCTTGTCTAGTATTTACCATTTAGATGTCAAGCCAGAACTCTAGGATGTAACTCTATACTGTCTTCTTTTATCTGTGCTATCTCTTTAATATTTCGCCTATTTCTTCCTTCCTGCTCACTCTCAGTTTCTTAATTCAAGTCTTCATAATTTTTTGCAACCACATTACCGAAACATTCCCCAAACTGCTACTTCCCTCCAATCTTCAAGTTGTTTTATGAGTGAGTAGTTCATTCCAGGTAAAAAAAGAAACAAGAAAGGAGAGGGGCTGTTCAGGTGGAGGAGAAGACATAGATGTTTGTCTCTAAAGCAAAAGACATCTAGAGATGGCCAAAGGAAGAATTAAAAATAAAAAACAGAAACTGGCAAGAGAAATTGAAATGAGACTGAAGATATGGGCTAAAATATAAGGATCATGGTGACAGTTTAAAAATATATGTGGACTAGTGTGCTTCTAAACACTCCCACCTCCCGGAATACTATGGTATTGGACACCAGTGGTTGAAATGTAGTCTATGCGAGCTATTATACATTATGTCATGAGAGTGTTTATGGTGATGAGAGGAATCACCACCATTGGCTGCAAAATAATGGATTATTATTCATTATAATCATTATTTTGTCTTTATAGCTATTTATTGCAAACTTGTAACACGTTAGCCTTCATTTCTCTTTCTGTATCTTTATTTCATTTATAATTTATTATGACACATTAAGATATCCAAATGATTAAATGAACACCCATATACTCACCTCCAACCTGAAAATATAAAATTTCAAATGCCGTAGCAATTGGAGCACGGTGTACAGTATCCCCTTCTCCTCCTGACTCCCAACCAGAGGTGACCCACTATTCTGACATTTGTGTTATTTCATTCTCGTGTACGTTTACTTTGAATGTCCAATTGCAATGGCTCTCACATACCTAATGTACTATCTCAGCTACTCCACCCAATTGCTGAAGTCAAAAACTTAGGAGTAATCCTTGATCCATCGCTTTTCCCTCCTGTGACGTGTTGGTGCAGGCTTGCATCCCGGGGAGAGGTGATTGTGCACATCGCTTCCCAAATCCACGTTCAGTTTGAGATCTGCCACAGTGGGAGTAGTTACATCATGAAAATTGGCGAGTGCTACAAATCAGGGGTCTCCCCCCACCCTGCCAGGAGACCGGGCTATTAAACATTTACCAGCCGCCGCCGCTGCCCGCTGCTCATCTCCCACATCCAACTAATTTTGTTAGTTCTCCCTCTAGATTGTATTTTGGATTTGCCCATTGGTCTCAGATTGCCCAAACCACTATTACGTGTTTTGCCTTTTTGGTTTTCTATTTTATTAAGAAAATTTTCAGGCCAGGTGTGGTGGCTCACACCTGTAATCCCAGCATTTTGGGAGACAGAGGTGGGAGGATTGCTTGAGGCCATGAGTTCCAGATCAGCCTGCAGAACATAGCAAGACTTCAACTCCTCAA
>VBSM01001562.1:10358145-10467513 GCA_008086735.1 Cheirogaleus medius
CTGGAGGGGAAGGGGCTGGAGTAATTGAAAGCAAATCCCATATCATTTCACCCATAAATTCTTAATGTGCATCTCTAAATTACATCTATCTCAGGCCATTATTACACCCTTAAAATTAATTATTATCCCTTAATATTATTTAATACTCCAACTATTTTTAAATATCTCCAATTTTATCAAAATATTTTTCTGTAGTTTGAAACAGGATCCAAATGAGGTCCGCAATTTATTGCCTTTGGTTGTTATATCTTTACTGTCTCTTTTATTCTATAACAGATCGCTTCCTTTTTTTAAAAAAATTATCTGATAGAGAAACTGGATAATTTGTCCTATAGAATATTGTACATTTTGCAATTGGTCCACAGCTCCCCCCATATTCCTTATTAACTGGTATTTAGGTTAAGAGGTTTCATGAAATTCAGGTTCAATTTTTTAGGCAGGGCTGGGTGAGGTGGTGTGTTCTACTGCCTTACATGATGATTAGCAGGTTCACATGTTGTTAGTCTGATCCATGCAATCTAGTTCCCCATTAATTTTTCACTTAATGATTTTAGCATCTTTTGATGATAATTATTTAGATCCATTATTTTATTAAAGATTGAAAAATGGTCATTTTTCTAATTCTATAATTTCATTTTTATTATTTAGCTAGAATTCTATCAAAATTTTCTCTCACCAACTATTTAGTTACCCTGAATAACAATCGATGTAGAAAAGGTATAATAAATACTTGCTTCTTTTCCCATACCTATCATTTATTTAGTGTAATGTGTTGATATCTCAGCAATCACCAATGGTAATGAATATTTTAAAAATTTATATAGAAAAAAATCTAAACTTACAAAAAAGTTGAAGGAATAGTGCAATGAAAACTTGTGTATTGTTCACATTCTAGGTCCAGCAGTTGTTAAGCTTTTGAATTAGAAATAATATCTCAATGTAATTTTATTTTGTTTTATTCATATAGATTTTACATGTTTAAATTTATTTATTAAGACATAGTTTATATACAGTGAAATGCACAGATCTTAATTGTTCATTTTGATGACTTTTTTTTTTTTTTGAGATAAGGTCTTACTCTGTAGCCCAGGCTAGGGTTCAGCGGTGCAATTACAACTCACTGCAGCCTCCACTCCCAGGCTCAAGTGATTTTCCTGCTCAGCCCTCCTAGAGTAGCTAGGACGACACACATGTGCCACCACACCTGACTAACTATTTTATTTTTTGTAGAGACAGGATTTTCGCTATGTTGCCCAGGCTGATCTCGAACTCCTGGCCTCAAGTGATCCTCCTGCTTCAGCCTCCCAAAGTGCTGGGATTACAGGTGTGAGCCACTGCATCTGGCCCATTTTGCTGACTTTTGATAAATGTATATACCCATGTTACCCACACCCCAATCAGAAATAGAACATTTCTATCACTCCAGGAAGCTCTCTTATTCCCATTCCTACTCAAATTCCCCCTCCCCTCCCAGAGACAATCACTAAGCCATTCTACCACATTGCTTAGTTTGTACTGTTCTTAAATTTTATATACATATGTAATCATTGTAGTATGTTTTATTTTGTATCTGGCTTCTTTTCTGCAACATGTTATTTGTGAGATTTGTCTGTGTTGTTCCACATGTTTTATTTCTCTATTAATATTCTATTTTATGAATATATAAATTTTCTACCTATTCTTCTGTTGGTGGACATTTGGGTTATTTCTAATTTTTCGGCTATTATGAAAGAAGATCCTTTTCAAATCATTTAATGGCCAGGTAGTTCTCCATTTTGTCAATATAGTTTGATTCATTCAACAAGTATCTTATGGATGGTAATTTATGTTGTTTATATATTTCTATTTCTCTTAGTTGAGATATATAGGGTAGGTATGTGTTTAACTTTATAAGAAATTTCCAAAAAATTATCCTAAGCAGTTGTCCAATTTTATACCATCATCGGGAGTATATGAGACTTCCAATTGTTTCACATTCTTATGACCATGTATTCTGCTGCCTTCTGCAGATTTGATATAAATATATAATGCATTAATTCTATTTTACTGACTGTTTATTATAAGGAATGGATGTTGATTTTTGTCAAAAATACATGTGGCATGTGTAAAGTTAATGATAAAAAAAATTTCTCTTTAAATCTAATATGGTAAATTACATTAATAGATTTTCTAATACTGAAACAGCCTTGATAATTTTGGAATAAATTACATTTGATAATCATGTATTATTAATATTTTGAGTGTGCTTTTATATTCTATTTTCTGATTCTTTTAGGATTTTAAAATTGATATTCATAAGTAAAATTAGTCCATAATTTTCTTTCTTTCCTACTATATTCATCAAATTTAGATATCAATGTTATACTCAGTTTATAAAAAAGAGTTAAGACATTATTTTTTCTAACCTCTGGAACAATTTACATAGTGTCATAATTATCCACTCTTCAAAAGCGTGGTAGAAGTTACATGGGAAACCATCAGGACATGGTGCCTTTTTGTGAGATAATTCTTTTAAGACTTTTCTCCATTTCATCTATGTAAATTTAAGCTTTTCCTCTCTACTGGTATCAATTTTTAAGAAATACATTTTGTTAAAAATTTTATCCATTTTTTTCCTAGATTTTCAAATATAGTCATTCAACATTTTCTATAATCTCTATTGTTTTATTTTTCTCTGTTTCAATGGTTGTTTCCCAAATCATTTTATTTTATTTTATATATTGTTGTTGACTTTTACCATGCTTAAGTTGACTTGTTGTTTTCTATTTTGTTGTTTTTTCAGAAAACCATAATTTTGATTTATTAGTACTATTTTTTTTTCTTTTTGTTGAAACAGGTTCTTGCCCTGTTAGAGCGCAGTGGTGTGACCATAGCTCACTATAACCTCAAACTCCTGGGCTCAGGTTATTCTTCTGCCTCAGCCTCCCGAGTAGCTGGGACTACAGGCATGTGCCACCATGCCTGGCTAATTTTTTCTGTGTATTTTTTGTTGTCTGACTAATTTCTTTCCATTTTTAGTAGAGACGAGTTCTTGCTCTTGGCCCAGGCTGGTCTCAAACTCCTGACCTTGAGCGATCTTCCCGCCTTGACCACCCAGAGTGCTAGGGTTACAGACGTGAGCCACCACACCCGGCCTAAACCTCATCTATTTTTGAAGCTAGTATTTGTTGCATAAAAATTTAGAATAATTATATATTCCTGGTGGATTGATTCATTGTAAGTTTTAAATGCCCCTCTTTATCTCTAGTAATTCTAGTTTTTTAAGTCTACTTCCTGATGTTAATACAGCCATAAAAGCTTTCTAGTGTTAGTATTTACATGGTATAAAGTATGATGCCTTTTTATTTTAATTTTTATGTGCTTACATGTAAAATATATATCTGTCTCTTGTAATAGTTAGTTGAATCCCCTCCCCCCCTTTTTTTCAGAGACAGGATCTTGTTCTGTTACCTAGGCTGGAGTGCAGTGGCTCACTGCAGCCTTGTACTACTGGACTCAGCAATCCTCTTGCCTCAGCCTCCAAAGGGCTGGGATTATAGGCATGAGTCACTGTGCCCAGCAGGTTCAATTTTTTAATACAATTGAATGTCCTTAGACTTCAACTAGAATATTTAGTTCATTTATATTTAGTGTAAAACTAAAATATATTTAGTTTTTTATAAATATATTTAATTTTAGTATATTTTGGATTATATATGCCATCTTACTCTGATTTCTTCTTGAAATTTAGTCAATCCTCATAATTCATAGATCTAATATTTGCAAATCCACCAACTTACTAAAATTTATTTGTAACCTCAAATCAGTACAGCGCTTTCATGGTTATTCATGGACATACACAGAGTGGTGAAAACTTTGAATCATCCAATGCACACGTTCCCAGCTGAGGTTAAAAGAGGTGACACTCTGCCTTGTTTCAGGTCTCATATTGTAAACAAATGTGCTTTCTGAGGTCCATTCAATACCACCTCTTTCACATTTTTATAGTTTTTGTATGTGATTTCTCTGTTTAAAAGGTTCCCAAGTATAGTGTTGAAGTGCTGCCTAGTGTTCATAAGTGCAAGAAGTACCTAAACTTGTGGATTCATGAGGTGACCATTAATTTTTAAAAAAAGCATGGTGGGAGGCTGAAAGTTAAAAAACTATACAGATACCTAATCCAAAGACAAGAAGATATTAAACTTTTCTCAACTAGCATAGTCTGGCTTGCATATTTTAAAAAGTGATACAGCAGGAAAATGTTAAATTCGTAGGTCATCAAGGCAGATTCTGTAGATCAGGAGGCTGCAGAAAAAATTTTAAAATACCTGTTAGGTGTTATGAAGGAAAAGGTTGGGTGGAAGAGCAGGTTTTCAGTGCTGATGAGACTGGCTTGTCTCTTAAGGACATCAGCAAAGAATGCTACACAAGGCAAATGGTGTTTCAGTGTCACCTGAGGCTTGCAGTAACTTAAATCTGTATTCTGCCTAGGACTAATAGTTCAGTATTCACTAAATCAGTGTTCATGGTGACTTCACAGAACATAAATACCATGAACTAATGAGCATTGACTGTATTTGTTTTATGTTTCTTTTCATTTATTTTCTTTCTGAAGGCTACTGATGTTACACATTTATTTTATAACCTTCTAATATACTAAATTATCTTATTGTTTGAAGTAATTTTCTATAGCTTTTTGAGTTTTTCAGATATACAAACACATCATCCTACTCTTACTAAATAGAGTTTTATTATATCCTTTCTGATTGTGCACTTTCTCTTGTTTAACTGTATTTCTTAACACCTCTAAAACAATGTTGAATAGTAGCCAAAATAATGAGTGTATTTTCTTTGTTTCTGGCTCCAATGTGAATTCCTCCAATATTTTCCATTAAGTAAACTGCAGATTTTTAGACTGAAGTATAAGCTTCATAATATTAAAAAGTATCTATCAATTATTATTTTGTCATGGATGAGAATTTAATATTTTTGAATACCTTTTTGGCTTCTATGGAGATGATACCGTTTTCTTCATGCCTATTACTATGACAAGTTATATTAAGAGATTTTCTAGTATTGAATCACTTATCATCCATAGCATAATCCTTTTGGTCATTATATATTATTTTTAATGTACAGTGCGATTTTCTTTGTTAATATTTTAAGATATTTGCATCTATGTTTATAAGTAACATTCATCTGTAAAATTTTGCACAATTTATGTTCATATTTTGGTATCAATGTTATACTTTATTTCAGGAAAAGAATTTAGAAGTTTCTGTTCTTTCAACATTCTGCAATACCTTAAATATCATTGAATTACCTGTTATTTCAAGGTTAAGTAGAAATCCACTATTAAACCATTTGATCTAAGTGCTTTTTTATAATGATGTCTTTTTTTTTTTTTTCTTTCTTTCTTTGAGACAGAGTCTCACTCTGTTGCCTGGGCTAGAGTGCTATGGCATCAGCCTAGCTCACAGCAACCTCAAACTCCTGGGCTCAAGCGATCCTTCTGCCTCAGCCTCCCGAGTAGCTGGGACTACAGTCATGCGCCACCATGCCCGGCTAATTTTTTCTATATATTTTTAGTTGTCCAGCTAATTTCTTTCTATTTTTTTAGTAGAGATGAGGTCTCGCTCTTGCTCAGGCTGGTCTCGAACTCCTGATCTGGAGCCATCCTCCTGCCTCGGCCTCCCAGAGTACTAGGATTACAGACGTGAGCCACTGTGCCCGGCCTATGTTGATGTCTTTCTGTATTTTTTTTTAATGGAAAATGACCTCTTTGGATTATCTTTCTATATTGGGGACAATTTTGGTAAATCATATTTTATCATGAATTTTTTTTGAATCTAAGTATTTAAATATATTAGCATAGAGTTTTTCATATTAGTCCAGTAATTTTTATAAAATTGCTTTACTTTGATAATTATTTCTCCTTTGTTACTTCTTATTTTGGTATTTGCACTTTCTCCCTTTATAAAAAAACATCGGATTTTCAGTCATTTATCTATTTTGCTGAATTTTCTCTCCAAAGAATCAGCAATTTTATTTAATCCTAAATTCAACTATTTATGCATTTTCTATCTCATTATTTCCTGCTTTTTATTTTTTTTATTTATTTATTTTTTTTGAGACAGAGTTTCACTCTGTTGCCCGGGCTAGACTGAGTGCCGTGGCGTCAGCCTCGCTCACAGCAACCTCAAACTCCTGGGCTCGAGCAATCCTCCTGCCTCAGCCTCCCGAGTAGCTGGGACTACAGGCATGCGCCACCATGCCCGGCTAATTTTTCTATATATTTTTAGTTGGCCAATTAATTGCTTTCTATTTATAATAGAGACGGGGTCTCGCTCTTGATCAGGCTGGTTTCGAACTCCTGACCTTGAGCAATCCGCCCGCCTCGGCCTCCCAGAGAGCTAGGATTACAGGCGTGAGCCACCGCGCCCTGCCTGCTTTTTAAATTAAATCATTCTTTTTACCTTTTATTTCTATTTACTTTTAATCTTTTCATAGCTTTTTGAATTACATGTTTAATCTATTTACTTTCACTTAAAATTTTTTGTGTAGTCCGAATATTTCATAGTAAAAATTTCCACTGCAGCCCTGCTGTAGCATGTTATTTAGATTCTGATATGTAACAGTTTCTTTATTGTTATTTTCCATAAACTCTGGAAACTTTGTATTGTAATTTCCCTTTGACTCAAAAATTGTTTAATATCATGCATTTTAATGTACAGGTGAAAAAAGGCTTTTAAAAATGATTTTCATATTCATTTCTAGTTTTATTGCATTATGGTCAGAGAACAATGTATGAGGGTTTGTTTGTTGCCTACTAAAATTTTTGTGTATGTTCCATGCGCTCTTGAAGAATATGTATCTTCTTTTACCAGAAGTCATGGTTCAACTTGAATTTATAAGATCTGCCTTATTGATTATGTGGTTTAGGTTTTATGTGCACCTTAATTATTGCTTCACTGCCTCTGTCTTGGACTAAGAGAGACGTGTTAAGATCTCCTATTATTAGTGTATATCTGACTATTTCTTCTTGAATTTCATGAGTTTCTGCTTTATGAAAGTGGTTGATGTGCTATTAGGTACATAAATATTAATAATTGTTATATATTTTCATTATCAATCATAACACTTAGAATTTTAAGTGTTTTTCTTTTCCTTCCTTAATTTTGTTTCTTGATTTTACCTTTTCTGATGAAAAGAGTGCAATGCCAGCTTTCTTTTATATTACATTTGCCTAAATTCATTTTGCTTTTACTTTTAATGTTCCTGAATGCTTTTAAGTGTGTCTTTTGTATACAGCATACAGGCGAATTTTGCATTGTTGGTTATTCTAATAATTTTTTTCTTTTAATGAGTGAGATAAATTCATTTACATTAATTAATATGACTTGTATTAGTCTCAGCTCTATAATATGTTTTGTAGAAATATGGGTTTTTATATTAAAACATTGGATGTTCATTCACTCTGACTCCTTTACTCCTTTATCCCCATTATTTAAGTTAGTTCTATAGTTAAAGGTATAAAATTTCATGCAAGTCTTATGCTGAATATTCTTTAATAATTTCTTTGCTGGGTGTTTTACTTTTTTTTTCTTTTAAATGATATTTAACATCATTTCTATACGTACATGACTTCTCACTCACTTGCTTAGCTTTCTTTCCCAATGGCATCCCTTAGCTTGTCTCTTGAAATTAAGGGCAGATTTGTCTTTTCTGACTTTGACCTTTGGCACTCTTTTGGGCTTAACTCACGTTCACTGTCTTATGTTCCCTCTTCCATTCACCTAGCTAGCTGCCAGTTTTCTTAGCTGATGACCTCCTCTCCTTTGTGTGAGCACATCTTATGGTTCTGAAGGTGCTGCTTAATTGGAGTGTGAACTGAGATGTTCTAAAGATTTTGACTCCAGTATCCATGAGAGCACACACACACACACACACACACACACACAGAGGCATATATTCAATTTCCAAGTCTAATTTTAGTTCAGAATGTGGCCTGTTAGGTCACCTGTGAGTATACTGGTATGGAAGTAGTGTGATGTGTAAGTAAAGTGGGCCGGAGGTAAGTGCCTAGATGTGCACATTATGTGAGTGGGGTATGTGAGCATGCATGGGTGTGTGTTGGGGGTGCTCTGGGGAGCTGGGGAGCACGTGGCCCTTTAGAGAGAGGCAGCTGTTACTCAGCTCCAGGACAGATTTGCTTTTTGGGTCTAATATTGCCTGATGACCTACTTTTTCAAAAGAAGCCAGAAATTAAAAGTTTTATATGAAAGACCCTGATTTTTTATGTTGGCTCAAAACTGTTAAAGTACTGTGTAGCCATTCAAAACATGAAGTCATGCCTAGGCACCGGATTTGACTTGTGGGCTACTGGCTTAGGAAGGAGGGGTTTAGGGAAGGAATAGGGGCATGAGGAAGGGGAGCCTATACAAAGAAAACAGACAATGGTAAAGAGCTTGAAAATTTTATTTAAGCGTGTCTTCGATACATTGAAAGTGGAGCATTTTATGACAAAGATTTCAAGAAGTAAATTCTCTTTCCAGTTTTACCACTGTGGTTACCAGTTCTTCTCTTCTCTTATTATGATAATGCAGATATGTTGTGATTGGAATAATTTACATTTACAAATTATATCCTAGAAAATTAATTTCATTGCTAACAGTAAACAGGTTGGGGTACTTCATCCAAAATAAGAAGAAAATAAGAGAATCCAGCACTTTTATATTTTAAAGTGATATTTTAGCAATATTTTGATAATAGTTTATTCCATTTACAATTTTTTGGCTACACAATGCTAAAAGATAATTTATTTATTGGCATGCAAAGCAATATGGCTTCAGAATATACCTCTCAAATTTACAGAACTTAAAATTTCAAACATCCCAAGTTGCTGGCAGGTGATGTGAAGATGGTCTTGAATAGTGATGTACTTATTTCCTAGAGATAAAAAACAAAAGGCAATGATTTAACATAACTATAATAACCAGATGATATAGTTAACTTATACAGGAAAATTTTCAATGATTTATTTTGATAAAAATTGTTTATCAATCCCTTTATCTGTAAATCCCTCCATCTTTGGACTCTTTAAATATTTTCATGTAAAGATTATTTATCCTAATGTCTGTCCAAGAAAAAAATATAGATTTATGAATAATTATAAAAACAATAAAATCCATCAAGATAAGTGGTTAATTTGGTGTTCAAAAATCGGTGTTCAATTTTTACTACTATGCTTATTAAATTAAGTATATAATACTATATATACTGCATTTCACCTTTGTGCTAAAATTTCAGCACATACAGCAATTTTTAATGTGACATTAATGTGTGAATAATTTAACACCTCCATTTTTCATTCATACCTGTGTTCCTGGTGATTTCTCTCACGTAGATAGTAAATGTTTTTGGAATAAATGAGTAAATGGATAAAAGCCATAATGATAAAAAACAAATATAATAATGTATTCTCACATGATTTAAACATGCATAATTTTTATTACATAATGCAAGGGAAAGACTCTCTCCCCCACATGGAGATCATTATGATAAACAATATTTATAAAAGTTCTCGTGGTCTTCAGAATTAACTGAAAAGCAATCACCTGTCAGTGATTTTATTCTGGATCAACCAGTTTATGAATTCCCTGGTGGCGAGATTATCAAGGACTGTGTTCATCTCATCAGAGAAAGAACCATCAGCGTGTCTGCGGCCAAGCTCTTCAACAATGGTGACTTCTTCCGGGAAACTAAGAAAATGAGAATTAAAATTAGCGTTTTATTAGACATTTTCAGTAAATGGTTATGAATTGCCTGCCATTGATAACATGCACAAGTGTTGAGAAAACAGTAAAGAATTCTGCTTATAGAGGGCATACTATGAAACGCCTCAAAAACCCACGTGAACAGGTGATAGTTGGAAAAGTAGAAAGTAGCAGAGCTGTGCTCTGAAACCAAGCCTGTGTAACTTTGTGCCCTTTTTAATATTTTGGGTTGCTTCAAAGATTTTAGTATATTGGCAACACAGAAGCTATCGTTGAAACTATTAATTTGTCTGTAATTCAACAAAATATATCATATCCCATAAAACCAGAGATTGTCAGAATGGCCTTGTAAAATGTACTATTAAGGGATTAAAGCTCGGTATATATTAGACTTTTTTTTTTTTTTTTTTTACTGGTTTCTCGTAGCAGACTTTTTGGTATCCCTTTAAAATACTATAAAATATCCTCAAGTGTAAGCAACTATTTTACCATTGGTTTTGTAAGTTAGATTGTTAATGTTTTAAAAATCAGCTACAATACTAGTTTCTTTTCATCTTGAGATCTTGTTAAGTCTCAATAAACTTGTTGTAAATCTAATTTAAAAATCAAAGTTGAAAATAAATTTCCTGGTTCTCATATTTCAAATGCCAATCAAAATGGTCACAAGAAAATGAGATGGTTCAGGGACCTGTTTGGTTGTGTTAAGATCCAAGCAAGCAACTAACAGTCTTAGTCTCATTTTCAACTTTGATTATTTAATGGGTATCTATATGATAGCCCCATAAAAAGTTATTGTTAAATACATGAATATTTTGGCATATCTGTACTTCATTGTTTCATTAACATTTTATATATGGTTCTTTACAGTCTTCATCACATTTTTATTTGAATGTTTATTGATACATAAATATGTGTTGATCACATATGTAACTACTTCAAAGTTGAATTTTAAATATTAAAAGTTTTATTTAAATACTTAAATATTTAAAGTTTTCAGCAAAATTATTTCTTCTTTTTTTCCTTATCTCCAGCTTTCCTGGGACAGTCCTAGCTTAAACTTGTCTCAGTGTAGTTATCAAAAGCATTTACTCTCAGAGGTGTCCTGGCTTGGACAAGAAATTCAAACCTAGTTACAACACAACTATAATAAGAAATAAAAATGCAACCTGTGTGGCTCTATTTTAATACTCCCTACCAAAAATAACATGGGCTAGACTTCATACTGTTTTTCACCAATAGGAGTAATATCTTTACTTTGTGAGACTACACTAATTGCTTCTGTAGTCCAGACCCGGATATAGATAGCTGGAGTCTTAAATTTTCTGCATCAAGGAAAAAAAAAAGTCAGATAAGAATGTACAGACTTACTCTCGCCTTCCTCGGCCTTTCACCAGCCAAGCAATGAATTCCTTGGCAGCCTGGCCTTCCAAATAAGAACTTACATCACTGGTAAAGGTCCCTTCAGCATGTCTCTCAAATTCATCATGACGTTTGGCAATGTTATTCCTGAAAGAAATGTGAAAGTTAAATTGAAGATCTGTCTCTTTGGCAATATGGTTCTCACCTTTAAGTAGTGGCAACTTTGGGATCGGGATTCTATGTAGAAAGGGCGTAGGAAGTTTAGGAGACAAGGGTGGCTAGGGGAAGCTACATTGAAGCTACATTGCTTATCTGGATTGCAGATTGGTGGGAGAGGGCTAAAAACAGTGAAGGAGGGGCTAACCTCCCCTCCCTTCCTGGCATTTCCATTTCCACCTCCCCTGCGTATCTCTGCCATTGGTTATTAAAGCTGTGTCTCTTTTACTTTAGTCTTGATGGGTAGAGCTATCTACTGTGCTAAGCTAGCGAATAAGGCAGCTGTTTGTTATTAGTAGATATGGGGTCAGAGTTAGTTAATTGATTCAATGGAAAGCAAAGGACTATCTCGACATGTCATCAAAAGGACCACATGATAATGGATTCAGGAAAATGTGTTCTGCTAGCAAAGAGGAAAGCAAAGGAGCTGAGCCTATATCGGCCTCAAGAGCGTGCAGAGCGCTCTGTGAAGGTGAGCTGTCAGCGCTCTCAGTCTGCCCAGGATGTGTTAATATTACCCCTGCAAGATTTCATCTGAAACACATAGCAGACACTGCCTAAGAGTGAGGATTGCTTTACATTAATTTACCAAGTTGTGGCATTCCCATTCTAGAAGATGAGGACAGTTGTTTTCATTTTTATAAATTTGTGATTTCACGCATTTCACTGTAGTCCTTGGCAGGGACCTCTCCCAAGTTCTGCTCTGACCGTGACAGCCATCTTCCTGCAGTTGTACCCTCCACTTTAAGAAACTTTGGTTACCAACTCTATTTCTCCTATTCCTCCTGCTTGCTCGAGCGCGCGCGCTCTCTCTCTCTCTCACTCCCGCTCCCTTCTCCATTCTCTCCAGACAAATCTATGTCCTTTTCCTGATTTTCAGATTCTTTCAGCTACTTTGTATGCATAACTTCCTTCCCCTTGTGGGCCACCCTCCAAAAAAATTGTGAAATTCCACCGTCTCTGTGAAACCCTTGCGGATAATTTCCCCCAGTAGCCTAGATGCAGCAAAAACCCCAACACTCGTCAAAGAAAATCCAACATTAAAATGTATGCCTTATGATAGGCTTGTGTTCTTATTTGCTGCCTCCTCTCTTTATGCCGTGCAGCTAGGCTGTAATTTTAAATGCATATCTTAGATTTTATTCTACAAGAAAAAGAATGCATCTGTTTCCATTCCTTACCCTTGGCTAGGGGATAATTTAATGTGATCATAGTCATAGGTTTGAACCCCATAAAGGAATGTTATATTTGCTCTATTTTTTTGTAGAAATTAGATTCTTAACCCTGCAGGTCCACAAAAGTCAATTTTCAATTTTAAGAGAAAATGGGTAAGAAAGTAAACTTAAGACTGCAGTTGAGAAGATAATTTAAAGTCTATGTCACATTGGAGGGTGCATAGGAGGTTTGGAGAGATGAGGGGTGAGACATTCAGAGGCATAATACAAAGTATAGTATCTTCAACCTTGACAATCATCAAAATTGAAAGTGTTTATGGGCACTATTTGGTGAGTATGATGACTTAAAAAAGTCAGGAGAAATTATGGGCATATTTAGTATACTTATGTGCAAGTTTTGGACCAGGTTTAGACTCTTACCTGTTTCTCTTGGTATTCATCAGCCACTGCACGAAATCTTGGGCACGCCTGGAGTCCAGGTACTTGCTATAGTCACTGGTAAATGTGCCCTGCGAGTGGCGCTTGTCTTCATTCATCGGATCAGGCTCATCAAGCGGGTCTGTCTGAGAAGCTGAGAATGATCTGTAAAGAACAGTGATTGGTGCAACATAAATCTCCCCTTGAGGGTAAACTCACTTGAGAAGCATCTTAACTACAAAACACAGGACCACAGGAAGCAGTAACATTTCAGTAGGTAGTTTAGAGAGATCTTACTTAGCTTGTCATGGGAATCTTATAGTTTTAACATAGTTGAAGACATTCTTATTGCAAATTCTAGTAATGAGTTCTCAACTGACTTCTTTTTTCTGAAATAGGATTAAATAAATCTTTTTCAACTAATTAATCTACTCATGATTATGCTAATAATGATAGAAGAGAGCAGTGACTTGAAATATTTTAAAAGAGTAAAGAATCTCAAATCATTTGTTTGGGCAGCAGATTTATGCTCTCAATTCTATTTCACATGTATTAATATAAAAACAGAGCACTTACCTAGTTACATGGTAGCTAATAGTGGAAGGAAGACAACTTAAAGTTCAAGGAAACACAAGATAGAGGATACTTGCTAATTTGAAACGGTATAGTGAATAATCCGTATGCCAGTAATCAACAGTTGGTTGGCATAGTAAATATATGGGAAAATAGTCAATGTGATTAGTACTCAGAAATGAAATACTATTTTTACCTGTCAAATCAGTAAAGATTAAATACTGGGGAGGAGATTGTGAGGAGCATTTCTATACTGCTGATGGCAATGTGCATGTGTATGAATTTTGTGGAAAGCAAGTTGGCAAGATATTATAAAAGGTTTAAACTCATTCAAACTCTTCGACACAGAATTTCTACAACTAGAAATCTATCTGCAAAAAATAGTAATAAATGTAGGGAAAAGTGTATATGTGAAATGTTACTTGCAACATTCTTTGTGGTAAAATTTGATGACCTCTTAGTGTTCAATAGAAGAAGAATAGTTAAATAAATATTATACATTTATGAGATGAAATAGTATGCGGCCTTACATCTATATTAAACAGAAACTTGTAGTCATATAATAAAAAGCTAATAGTACAGTGTTAAAAGAAAAAGCATGAGGCAAAACTATATAATGATCTGAGGGATATTTATACACAGCATATATAAAATACAGGAAATTAATCACCAACTTTTTATTTTGAATAATTTTCTTTAGACAGTGGAATTGTGAGTACTTATAATTTTTTGCCTATTTTAAATATTTTCCATCATGAACATGTATGACTTTTACAATGAGCAAGAAACATGTTATTTTAAAAAGGAATAAAAAAGTAAAAAGAGTTGATGTGAATAATTAAAATAACCTACTATGTAGTGTGAGTAATGAATGGGTAAATAGGATCATCTGAAGAAATCAAAGAACTGTAATTCCCCATGCACATGTTTTTCAACATTTCCCGCCCCTTTGGTTATGGGATAACATACTCTAACCTATACTCCAGAAAAGTCTGCCTTTATCACAATGCCACTTTAAACATTCAAAAATGGTGCAGAGTATTTACTTTAAATTACTGAGACCTTGTTTATTAATCATGGTTTTCACAGGCTTTATTCTAACCATAATGCCATGTTATCTCAAATCTAGAGATTGAATACCTGGATTTCTCCTCTGTGTTTTGAAGGGAACGTTGCCAGGTGCCTTGTATCAGCATCACAAACAATCCAGCCACAAAGTACATGCTTTTCATTTTTGCTGCCTGTCAGAACACAGAGTGAGGGTAGGGGGAACAGATAACCATATTTAAACATGTCAGGCTAAATTAGTTTGATTTTGACTAGGTAAATATTATAAATAGAAAAAGCTAGTTATCAATTTTATTCTGATTATATTTCCAGCTGAATTTCAAATAGTGGATTATATTATTTCCCCAGATTTTTTGGAGGCAAGAAAGGATACAAAAGATGTATTCCACCATTAAGCTTTTTCATTAATGTAGGACACTTCTGTTAATGATTAGAAGGCTCATTTCCAGACTTGAAATTAAAAATGTCCACGATAAACATTTAAAATACCCACTGTGGATGATATGCTACATATGGTTAGCCTGAATGGCACTTTATCCATCATGCCACCCCCTTCACTATCAGTCTGGCTTTCAATTAATAGTCCTTCACTTCCAAGCATTTACATTATACTGCATTTCAACCATCTTAAAGCAGCCTCAGGCTACAACTTGGCATACCAGCTGTCGGTTCAGATGTATTATTCATTTATATTTTAAATAGTGTAACTTGGTCTAGACTTTGTAATTATAAAGCGGCCAACAGATTTGAGGTATTTTAGGGTGCTTTGACCTGTTCTAAATTAAAGGGAAAAAAAATCATTTTAAAGACAAGCAATTTGCAACAAGAACTAATGCTTCTGGCAACGTGAACAATCACGACTAAGAAACTAAGAGATCACTATCAAAAAGAAAATTAGCGCTTGCTTGTGAAGTCTTGGAAGTCCCCAGGTTGGTTTATAATTGGACGTGGTCCAGGACATGTCATTCACTGCAAGTGACACCATAGACCTGGTTGTAGGATACACCTGATTGCTTGTCCTTGTATCACAAGCAGATGCCCTGTGAAGTCATAGGATGCCAAGGACTTGACAATGCAGTGTGGATGGGGACTGGGACCAAATGATCGTGGGGCAGAATGTCCCCACAGAGCAGCTCTTCTATTTTCTGAGTGGAAACCTCAAGTCCAGTATTGTCATGGGCTTCTTCTCTCTGCCCAACAGTGTCTTTTTTTTTTTTTTAGAAGTGGGCATTTCAATGTGATTATGCTTATCCATAAATAATTTGAATGAATATTTTTAGCAAATGACATTTGGTTTGGAATAAAGATTTTACAAATATTATCATTTTAAACTATCAATCTTTTCTTTAACATCCTAGCCATATTTACTATCTATCTCTGGCACTAAACTATAGAGACTATAATACCTGCAGTGGTAATTTTTTTCTTTAAAATTTTAACTTTTTGTAGATTAGGTGACCAATTAGATAAAGCAACATAATAGAAATTATATATTCACTTTTCTTCATTCATCAACATTAAATTACTAACTTGACATTTTGCTATGTTTCAGTTTAGCCAGTTGGCAAACTTTGGAAACCTTGCTATATATTTAGGTAGTGTTGCTGATTATAACTCTCAATTATAATATCCATGCTTTCAGGAATATTTAAAAATTAAAGCAAGCCTTGTATTTAAGATTATGCCACTATTGGAAAGTTTCTTGTAAAAAACTGAAAACTGTCAATTCAGTCCTAAGTAATTCCTTTCACCCAAAGTCCCTAAAGGTTTTGCAATATCTCCTATTATGTTTCATTGAGGCAGATTCAGAGCAGGTGTGATTCTGCCACTTTGGGAGCTGATGAAAGAACAAACAACTATAAAGAAATGAGCGTTTGATGTCTAGTACAAGCAATCAAATGAATTCTATTGAAAGAAAGAACCGACTTTTAAAATCTCATTTATTTATTTTGTGAAAGGCTATGGAATCATGAAAAAAGTTAAGGATAGAGTTATTTAATTGTTTGAATATCAGTGCTGAGAAAGGAAATATTTGTTATTTTAGTATTAAAATCTTATTCAATAAGAAAATAACTTCCAATTACTTTTCCTCTCTTTAGGTAGTCTAAGGAGAGTCTGAAATTTTGTAAGAAAAACAAATTTTCGCTCGAATTTAAAAGGAAAATATGGTAACAATAAGATGTAGGAAGTCTTTTAGAAAGATTAATCTTAGACCTAGGAAAGAAGACATTATATTGTATCCCTAAATATATTGGCATTATAGGATGCATAAATACTTTTTAAACTGGTTAGCTCATTTCATCTAATAGGTCCTCAGCTTGCGTGGAAAAATGGGCCACTTAATCATTTACTCCATTGAGGATCTTTGTAAATTTTTTTCTTTAGGAGCTTAACTGGGTACTTTAGAACATCTGATTCTTTTTTTCTAAAAAGTTGTACTAAAATTTTATTCCAGAGTGTAGCTATTTTAGATTTTATTACTATTGGTCCTCAATACACAGTAAATAATTAACCTATGGTTTTGCTTAGATCCATCCAAAGAAATCCCCAATAATAGATGATACTTGTTCTCTGCGCCAAGTATGCTGTCTTATTTACAAAGAGCTGATTTCACGGACTTTGATTTTTTGATAGGGTTTTCATAAGAAATTTGAATATTTGAAAGATGATATTGAATCAACTCTTTTGGAAAACCAGAGGTTTTAATTGTTAAAGAGTAATTTCTGTTATAGTCTCTCTAATGGACACATTTCTGCTGAATTTAAAAGGTGCCTTCTGTTCAAAGTAGTATACACATCTATCAAATCCAAGGAACACTAATTTTTCAAAATGTTTTACCACTTATTTTAAAATGCAGTTCTCATAACAGTTAAGTCTTGTTAACAAAGGCATTGATTTGAATCTTTGTTTTTCTATTTTATTTCTTTATATCGAATTATTTCTCCGACTCACTTTGGAGCGTCACTATGTTAAAATACATACAAATGTATTTGCTATAACTTTTTTCATCTCAATTCCTCCCTGCATGTTATTAACAATAAAATATGAGATGAAAGAATAACACTTTAATTCATAATACTTTTCTCCCTTAAAAATACTGTCCCCAAAACAGGATTTAAAATTTTACAATCACCCGATATTAATCTTACCTTCGGATACAGCGGAGTGGCAGGGAGCAGAGAGAGCGCGAGCCCTTTCTGGGGACTTGGGATGTGCTCGGTGTCCTGAGCTCTGCACTTCTGCTCCAGAGTGCACTGCTTTTATATACTCTCCAGCGCTGTTTAGCCTCGCAGATATGCTGACAATATAAATTTCTCATCTGTAAATAATGAGTTTTTATTACAAATGATTTCCCTCGCCTACTCACTTTGCTCATCTGCCATTCTACGCGTATGTTGGGTGAGACCTCAGAGACCAGGAAACTTTTTATTTACTTTTGTGCCTTTTTTTGCTTTGCTTTTTTTTTTTTTTTTGGTTAGGAATGGAAAGAGCATTTTGGAAATTCACCTTTCACTCCCGTTCAGGCATGAAAACCACTTAAGTTCTCTAAACTCTCTAAATTTCCATGATGAAGACAAAAGACCTTGAAATTACATAGCCCATGGCCAGACCATTTTATGCAGGGTCTCATTTGAGGTTTTTACGAGTCCTTTGCTTTGCTGCTTAGCCAGGATGAGTTTACCTGACCCTAATAATCAATTCATTCATTCATCTACCCAAATAGCAAATAATTCATTCAACACATACTTATTAAAAATCCTCTCATTAATTCCCACTACATGGAATTTATATATATATATATATGTATATTTTTTGTGGCGGGGACTTAAGAAGGTCAGTTAAGACTTAATGTGTCCTATTTTAATAAATTGGATTCAGGTAGAAAAGACGAAGCACAATGAAGATTAAATGTCCAAGATAGGTGAGGCTAATAAGATGGAGTCTAGGATTTCTTTGTCCTTCTAATGTATAGATAAAGTCTTATTTTACTGATGAGAGACTGGGGTACTAAGTTACAAAGGAATGACATTCGAGGAAAACTGTTGAGATGAGATGAATACTGTCATATTTCCTGATTTTTGTGACCTGCCACATAGGCCTTTAATAATCTATGATTTTGGTCACTTTAGAGAAATAGAGAAGTGGGAAATAGTCGGGGCAGACAGTATGAGAACTAGTGTCAGCATCATTAGATTTTAGTTTTGCTGCTACCAACAAGCCATATGACCTTGGGCAAGTCGTATACTCTCCTTGTGCCCTTGCCTCCTTATTTGTAAAATGAGAGGGTGAGTAAATGTCCCTTTTAAAATTACAATCTTATTCCATATGACAAAATCATTACAACACTTCCTAACTGGATTCCAATATAATCAACTGCATGATGTAACTGTGACTTATATGGAAGTAAATCATCGAGGCAACTGGAGAAATATTCCAAATGAACTTAACTGTTCAATTTGTGCATCAGACCAACTGATGGATGTAGAGCTACTTAAAGGCCATAGAGATCAGTTCCACGTTAAGTTGGTGGATGTCACTGAGGGGTTCTTGTGCTGGTCATTATTGATGGTATAAAGCTTTGCTATTCAAAGTGTGGTACAAGAACAAGCATCACCTGGGAGCTTGATAGAAATGCAGAATTTAATTTCCATCTTATGTTTTAACAATTCATGGTCATATTAAAGTTTGACAAGCACAGCTGTATAAAATATCCATCTTACTTTATCACCTTGCTGGTACTGCTGGTATTTTGATCTGAGGACTGCTTCTTGGCACTACCAGCAGAGGGGGTGAAAGAGCAGAGAAAGGTGTCAAGCTTCGGGTCAGTAGAGTGACACGTAAATACAATAATGACTTGAAAGTGTAGATTGGTTTAATATGTGATTAAATTGTCTTTCTCTCTGGCTTAATCTTTGTAAGTATGTTAGCTCTATTTTTATTAATTGTTCTGGAAGATTCAGCTTTATTTTTTCCTGTTGTCTCTTTGTCCAGCTCTTTCTGTCTGTCTGTCTCTGTCTCTCCTTCCTTTTTAGACACTGTCTGTTTTGGGAGCAGCCTTAAGAAGGGAACTCTGCAGGTGATGTATATAAAGCCTGTAACACAGCACTGGCAGTAAATACCCTCTCACAATATTTCACTACAAAATGTTTTTCTTCCCGTCCACCCAACTTGCTTTCTATTATTTTAGAAGTGACTATCTCAAATTCTTTTGAGAAGTTTCCTCTGATTTCACCTCCAGCCCACCAGCACTGATTCTTGGGGCCCCTTAATGCCATGATAATAAGCATTCTGAGGCTGCAGGAGCATTAAGACTCCCACTGTACAGGGCAAATCAGGCTTCCTCTTTCTCTGTTGTCCGAAATTAAGGCAAACATCAAGTGCAAGTCGGACTTGCAGATCTTCCTCCAGTGACTGTCTCAACACCAGCCTCTAGACTTGGCCTTCAACTCTCATCAATACATTTTCATTTTTGGGTTGTTTAGACATGAGGCAGGGAAAGTGGTGAGCCCTGTATTTATGTGACTAGTGTCATATGTGACTTCTTTATGATGCTTAGTACTAAGGACTATTTCCATGGGCTCACAACCTGTGCAGTGGTATGGGGCTGCATGCTTGTCTTAATGTTCTGCTTTTACTATCTTAAAATTCTTAATAATTTTTGAAAAAGACTCCACATTTTTATTTTGCACTTGGCCCCACAAATTATGTAGCTGGTCGTGCTTAGGACCCCCAGTGTGTGGGGTTATTGTATGCTTATTTTCTGTAGCTGTTCAGAATACCTGGGTTGGAATATTTGAGAATGGCAAAGATCCAGGTTCACAGTGCACTGTGATTTGCCCACAGACTTGCATTACTCATAGGTACATAGGTACAAAGGGTTATGACCACTTTGGAAGGCAGTTTGGTAGTATTTATCAAAATTGCAAATACCTGTAACTCTTGTCCTAGTAAGGCTAATGCTCTATTCTGAAAATTTATCCCACATGTATTTCTACACACACACACACACACCCCACTATATATATATATGATATATATACAACGTTGTGTATAATAGTAACAGGTTGGACCTAATCCAAGGGGCCTAATCCAAGGGGCCATCAATAGAGGGTGGACCTAATCCAAGGCGCCATCAATAGAGCATTGTTTAGAAAAAGAACGAGGAAGCTCTTTATTTACCAATATAGAAAGACTTCAAGATATGTTGTTAGTTGAAAAAAGGAAGGTACAGAATAGGTATATAGTAGGCTACCTTTTGTGTTAGAAGTGGGAGGGGGAAAATATATGTTTATTTACCCATAATTGCATTTTAAAAATTGGAAGAATACACAGGAAACCAGTGAAAGCCCTTACCTGTAGTAGGCAGTGTAGAGTAGGGGGTAGACAGAGACAGGGTGCAAAGAATACTTCTCTCTCTCTCTCTCTTACTTTTTTGCTCTCTCTCTGTGTATATATATTAATATATATTTATAAAATGTTATGTGGTTTAGATTTTTTGAACTTTTGATTAAATTATGTACTCAAAAACAAAATATGCAATGTAAAATGGAGTAAGTACAACTATCTTGGAAAAAGGTCAAATTTTAGAGCTAAATTTACAACTACCCTTTGACCTAGCACTCTACTCCTGGGTATTTTGTTCAAGAGAAATGAACATATATGTCCACAAAACAACTTGTATAAAAATGTTCAAAGAAGCTTTATTTACAATAGTTAGAAACTGGAAACCACCGAACCACTCTTATCCATCAATAAGAGAAAGAATAAACAGATTGTGATATGGAATTCATACCATGGAATACTACTTAACAACAACCAAAATGAACCAACAACTGATGGAGGCAGCAACGTGGATGAATCTCACAGACATTATGCTGTGTAAAAGAAGATGGTCACAAAAAACCATATACTGTGTGAATCCATTTATAGAAGTTCAAGAATAGGCAAAACTAAGGTTAAAAAAAATCAGAACTGTGGTTGTTTCTTGGAAGAGGATGGGAGAGAATTGCCAGGGAGGGGGGCATTTCTGGGGAGATGGAAATAGTCTATATTGTGATAAGGGTATGCGTTACCAGGTTTATCCAATCGTCAAAATAGTACAGCTAGGATTTGTGATTTTTAATTTATGTAAATTTTACCTAAAAGGAACAAATGAACAGTTAAAAAAAAAGCCTGAGGTGTGGGTGGAGGTACAGATGATACAAGCGTAGCAGAATTCTGATGATTGTTGAAGTTGCCTGATGGATAAACAGGGTTTATTGTGCAGTTCTGCTCATTTTATGTATGTTTGAAATTTTCCATAAAAAGTTGAAATAAAATGATCATGAAATGATCGTGGGGATGAGGCAGAAGCACTAATGAATCAGTTATCACTTGGGAAGCTTAAGAGTTGGACCTTTTAGTTACTCAGTATTAGTTCGGTAAAGTAAGTGAAGTTCAGAGACACCTGGTGGCAATGAAGGCCGGAGGTAAAATGCCAGCACAGCCCGAGGCAGTGGAAATAAAGGCAGAGAGACGGAGCTGCCATTTTAAGGTAATGGAATCAAGATCACAGCTCCCTTCTTCCCAATATTATTCAATACCTGTCCCTAGGTTACACCTCAGCTCTGTTAGATAAAACTTTAGTAGTGACCAGTCAAGCTTTCCTGAGGGGTTTGAGGTCCATTTTCAATCTCAGAGGTAATCTTAACATACTGCGCTCTTTCTAGGTTAGCACACTCTTCTCCGTGACAAGGGTCTTCTGAAAATAGGTGGTGAACCTTCAAAAGATAAAATAATGATAATTATTATTATGAAAAAATTTATGTATAGCATTTGAGGGAGAAGTTATTCACTAATTGAGATTTTTTTTTTATCTTTGAAAATGGTAGAGGGTCACTTAATAGCAGCCTTTGAAAATTTAAAAGTTGAGTACATAGAATATAATAATCCACTGCCCTTCACATCTCTATGAGTGACTTAATGAGCTTGGGGGAATCCAAGGGCAATAAAGGAAGAACTTCCAGGGAAGTTCTGAGTTTGCCAGAGGATGTGAGAAATACCCTTCCTGAGAGATATTTAAAAATCAGTTCATGACCCATCCATCTGGAACAATTCTGAGGAAGCCTGCTGGGGTATGGGGAGGATTCCACGAGAAGGTCAATGGACAGTCTTCCCGCCCTGAGGCTCCAAGACCCTGTAGACCGCCCGCTCACAAGTCTGTGCAGGGGACCGTGTGGCATCATGGCTTTGCATTCGTTGATTTTATCTTTTGCAAGATCCCTGGTATAATGAGATGTTTAAAATTGTTCTAAGTTTCAGTTGTTATTTTTATTTCTAAAGGGAACAAGAAAGAGAAAGAAAACAAAATCATATTTGTACAAAAGAATCTTATCTCATAATTTACAAGCAGAATATATATTTATATGTATAAATACATATATATCATTGAATACATGTGTTATGCTACTATTTTTTGCATATTGTAGCTATAAAAATCAAACCATATGTCATTACACTTATCCAACCTCTTGCTCATCTGGAAAGACTTTTTTTCTTCAAGCTTCTAAGAGTCTTTAATGTGAACCAATTAAAACATTGCAATTTTTAAAGTCTTCTGTAAAAGGAAGTAACTTTAGCCATTAGGAAATTTAAAATTTGAAATCTGTACACTAAAAAAATGCAGAAAATGCATAAAAGAGTTATAAACACTTTTCCTATTCATTATGCCTTGTAATCAGACTTGCCCCCTGCCTGAAACTTGTTCAGTGTTGCCAATTCATATTTTATCAGATGTATTGTAAAGATATGCTCAGTTTTCTGATGATATTAAAATGATATCAATAGAGGGGAGGGTAATTTATAAAGCTTTCTAGACTATTATCCTAATTTTAAGCAAAGCTTTATTTAATTTATTACAATTCATTGGCTATTTTATTCTTCAAACCTAGAGAATGAATTTCTACATTTTCGTTTTGGAATAGATTACCAAAACAATTTATTTCTGCAGTCAGAAACATTTCTATGGCCAGACGTCCTCTGTACTGTGTTCTAATGCTGACTTTTGCTGAAAAGCAAATCACTGCTTTGTTGCCATGTTGTCAGAGGACACGGAAACTGACTTTTCACTTCCATTTTAATAAAAATCCTTTTCTCTCCGTAGAGTACAGTAGATTACTAACTGTGAGCCCTTTCTAAGGCTGAAGAAAGATACTCTCCCTCCCTCCCTTCCTTCTCTCTCTGTCATATATCTTGTCCACGATCACCAGCATCCTCCTTTATAAACACTGATCAACCAAACTCTGTAAGTCAAAGACCATGGCTTTTACACCTTTTTCTTGTACCCCCTTCCCCACAAATACTAGGCATAATGAATAGTTAAAAAACAAAACAAAACATAACAGGCAATGCAATGAATATCTTAAAAATTGGTTTGACTCATCTAGCATCAAAATTTAAATCTAATGTTTTTATGAACACTTGTCCTAAATAAATGTCAATATATTGTTTAAGAACAGTTGGCATTGATGCAAAGAATCAAGTAAAAATTATAAATTCCAAACTACAGTTGACTAAGCACCTGGGTGATTAGTACATAATACCAACCAGCTGATTAGTTGCTTACATTTTTTTTTTTCTAATTTTTCACCTGGGATTCAAATAGAGACTTAATTGTAGGCAACGAATTTAAAAAATAATGATAATTTGAGTGGAATGGAAAAAAATTTCTATTGTTTAAGGCCACAGTTTTTTACAACTCAGGGATGAGAAGCAAGCCCCTTAAGGAAAAAATAAATAGCTGCCATTTTACTAAAGGCAAAACTTCTGAGTCTATTACTGTCTAATCTTCACAATACACAGCAAGTTAAATATTTATTTTTGTTTGCATTTTACAAATAACAAGATAGGGGCTCAGAACAGGCAACCAAGTTGCTTAAAGCCACATCTGGATCTGAATACAGACCACACTGCCTTTCTAGAGCAAGGCTTGGCAAAGTAGTCTGCTAGTTTATGCAAAATCTCCTAAACTCCTCAGAATCTGCTTTGACTGCTGTCTGAATCCATTCACAGCCGCCAGATAGCTAAGATAGCAAGACATCTAAATACTAAACAATTGGCAATTGGGGTATTTCTTAGTTTAGTTTTTTTTTTTTATGTGTATGATTCAGTGGTTTTTAGTACATTAAGAACATTGTATAACCATTCCACTATCTAATACCAGAACTTTTTCATCACCCCGAAAGAAAACCACCTACCTATTAGCAGTCACTCCCCTTCCCCTCTTTCCCAGCTCTTGACAACCACTAATTTACTTTCTCTCTATGTATATTTGCCTGTTTTGTACATTTTACATAAACAGAATCAGTAGCCTTTTATGTCTGAGGTCTTTTACTTGGCATAATATTTTCAAGATTCATCCATGTTGTAGCAGGAATCAGTACTTCATTCTTTACTATGGCTGAAAATTACTCCATTATATGTATTTACCACATTTTGTTCACTCATTCATCAGTTGCTAGACATCTGGGTTGTTCCACTTTTTGGCTATTATGAATAATGCTGCTATGAACAGTCATGTACAAATCTTTTGTCCGGACTGTGTTTTTAATTCTCTTGTGTAAATACCTAGGAGTAGGATTGCTGGCTTGTATGATAACTCTATGTTTAACTTTTTGAGGAACTGCCAACTGCTTTCCAAAGCAACAGTGGAGATTCCGTTTTTTTAAGAATCAGATCCATGAGTTTTGGATGTACCACACGATTGACTTTTCGTCCTTTTCAACGGCTGCAGATTTCACTGAGGGCATTAGAAGAGCATAGAATTGAGAGCCCAGTGGCAGGGCGGGTCTCTGCAAAGAGAAGGGTCCATCCTTATACTTTTGTCTACCAGGGGTCCTCAAACTTTTTAAACAGGGGGCAGTTCACTGTCCCTCAGACCGTTGGAGGGCCAGACTATAGTTTAAAAATAACTATGAACAAATTCTTATGCACACTGCACATATCTTATTTTGAAGTAAAAAAAAACGGGCAAAAACACCCGCATGTGGCCTGTGGGCCGTAGTTTGAGGACGCCTGGTCTAGACTGAACAGGGTTGTCAATAAGAAGGAGGCAAGATAAGGCTGGATGTTTAAAAAAGTCTCTTTGGAAGAGCAGCTCTGCTGAGGGCAGTTGAGCAGGAAGCTGGAAGACCAGAATGTGGGAGTCAGAAAAAGGATTTTCTTAAATTTGAACCATTTAAGCATTTTGAGCGCTCATGGGATATATGTTAGCGATCTGGAGTGATGAGGGGGTGAGTCCTATGGGTTTCCTCTCTTCTTTGCATAGTGGTATGGTGATGTGAGTGGCAACTGGTTAAAATAAGTATAACTTAAATTTTATTTTTTTCTCTAATTGAATATGAAAACATTCCTTTTATTGGCAATGAAAATGAGTCAAAATAGATATTTCTAAAGCACCCAGGAGCCTAATTTCCTGGAATATACTATTCTCTTATATCAAAAGCTTGAGTCTACAAATCTAGAAATGATACAATAATTATTATAGACTACTTATACTGAAAGTTAGTATAAAGATTTAAAAAAAACAGGGTTTTTAAAAAAATGATTGAAGTGAAATTTATATAACAAAATCAACCCTTTAGAAGTGAACAATTCAGTAGCATTTAGTTCTTTCACAATGTGATGCAACCACTACCCCTTAGGTACCAAAACAGTTCCAACACTCCAAAATAAAAACCCATATTCAATAAGCAGTTTCTCCTCATTTCCCTTTCCCTGAATCCAGTGGGAATTGCCAAACTGCATTCTGTCTCTATAAATTTACCAATTCTGAACATTACACCCAATGAAATCATACAATAGCCTTTTGTGTCTGGCTTCTTTCACTCAGCATGGATTAGATGTATACTATGATATGCATCAATAATTCATTCCTTTTTATGGCTGAACAGTATTCCACTGTGTGTATATAGCACAATTTGTTCATCCATTAATCCAGTGATGGACATTTGGGGTTTTTCTACTCTTTGGCTATGGTGAATAATGCTTCTGTGAACATATCTGCATATGTATTTGTTTGAGTCCCTGTTTTCGATTCTTTTGAGCATATGTGTAGGAGTAGAATTGGTGGGTTATATTGTAATTCTATGCTTAAATTTTTAAGGAGCTGCTAAACTGTTTTCCATGGTAGATGAACCATTTTACATTCTCACCTGCAATGTACAAGGGTTTTAAATTCTCCACATCCTTGCCAATATTTGTTTTGTTTGTTTTTTAAAAATTATTATAGCTATTTTTGTAGGCATAAAGTGGTATTTCATTGTGGTTTTGATTTGTATTACCCTAAAGACTAACCATGCTGAGCATCTTTTCATGTGCTTGTTGGCCATTTGTATATCTTCTTTGGAGGAATGTCTATTCAAGTCTTTTGCCCACTTTTTAATTGTGGTGTTTGTCTTTTTGTTGTTATGTTATAAGAGTTCTTTATATATTTTGAATACTATACCCTGCAAATGAAGTTTTTTATATACATGTAAATATGTATGTACATATAGCTATAGTTACAACACGTATATACAAAATGTGTATATAATATATATGAAGTTCTTTTCCAAAAATGAGTAAAATTTTAATGATAAAAATGACACACTTTAATAAATTATACATCTTAACAATTACATTAATAGTTTCCATTTTATTTATTTTCTGGGAAATATGACAGAAGAATAATGTGCATATTGAGTTGCTATTTATAAGGTTTATTATAAAATTTTTAACACTATCATAGAGATTGCTATTTTTTGTTAAGAGGAATTACCACGCAAAAGACTCTAAGTGTACATCAAGTAACTGATACTGGGATTTCCTATAGCAGGTTTCACTGGGCACGGCTTTTTCACTAAAGAAGATTATGTAAACAATATTTTATGACTCCTGATACTGTAACTTGAAAAAGTAAATAACGTAAGCACTCCGGATATGTTGGAAGTGCTTTCGCAACCCAGAGGTGACTTTTTAAAAGCACAAATTGATAGTCACTAACTAAAAACAGAGGAAGATGTAGAAGACTTATTTTACGTGGAATCTCCTAAATTTTACTTTTTGTTTTTTCAAAACCTGATCTGGAAGAATAAAACCTCAGGTTTACACATTCATTGTTCTTTATTTCTGGAGCCTTTGCTTTGGCAGCCTGAGTGCTGTTGGCATGACGCACTAGATGTCAATTTGGGGACCGTTCCTGTGTGATGTCGTGAAGGCTTCACCCCCACCCTGCCCCCATCTTCAGTTCCATGGCCACGGCGTGGGAGTTGGCAGGAGAGCAAGTGTGGGAAGGCATAGTGCAGGGGTAACATTAGAGCGAAGACATGCAGAAGAAGCACTGACGAGTGGAGGAGAGGCGATAGGAAGATTGGAACGATACCGGCGCTTCGAGTCCAGTCACGAACTGGATTTCCATACTGGTGGCTTGCCTTTTCATACACTCAGTTTTGCTGGGGCCTGAAACAAGATACAGACCCTGTAGAAGTTACTAAGTTATAGAAGGAGGCACAAAACTTCATTTTGAAACCGACTTGCAAATGTTTATTTAGCAGTCACTTAATGGCTCCTTTATTAACAGTACTTCAATTCTAATAATGGCTGATAAGGTCCTGCTACTAGGCTTGCAGTTATTTATAGTCTATATCGAACATTTGATTAATGACAGTAACAGGTAACAAAGCCATCTAAAAAGACATTCCATATATTCCTCTGGAATACCTGACTCGAGGCACTGCCAGTATTACATAGAGGCATGATAGAACCATGATTCAGTAGCTCTATGGAATCTTAGGTGAGTTCCACAACTCACACCTTATTCGCCTAATTAGAAACACATATATTTTAACTTTTAACATAGGATTAGCCTGAACATAGGATTTTTTTGTTTTTGTTTTTGAGGCAGAGTCTCTGTTTGTTGCCCCTGGTGGACTGCAGTAGTGTAATCGTAGCTCATTGTGACCTCAAACTCCTGGCTCAAGTGATCCTCCCGCCTCAGCCTCTTAAGTAGCTGGGACTATAGGCATGCACCACCACACCCAGATAATTTTTGTATTTTTTGTAGAGATGGGGTTTTACTCTTGCTCATGCTGGTCTTGAACTCCTGAGCTCAAGCAATCCTCCCACCTTGACCACTCAGAGTGCTAGGGTTACAGGCATGAGCCACCACGCCCGGCCCAGAGTTTTGAAAATTAAATGGAATAATAGATACAGGGCACCTGGTGCAGAGTTCACATCTAAAAGAAAGCAACCAAATTATTACTTAAAATAGAAATTGATAAGCAAAGGCCAAATCTGGCACACAGATGAGTTTTCTCTATTCATAAATTAGTTGTCAAGGGTTCAAACTTGAGAGAGAGTTTACATTTAAAAATCCAGTTTTCTGGTTTCTCTTGACAAAGGTCAGAAGGTCTGGCAACAATAAGCCTGTATTTTTTTTGTGGTAACAGTTTGAACTCAGAGTTGTTATCCCTTTAGATGTGCTCACCAGCTCACCAGAGTCCCACCTTAGTTTAGCAAGGACCTCGCTGACCCCTTCTTGTGTTGCTTCGTTCGTTCTGATTGCCTGCCTGGCCTCAGCAGTTGCTTGAAACTGGGAGCTTTACTCCAAGGCATCTGTTACATTTATTCAATACAAGATTTTCAACTATCAATTTAACTCATATAAAATCAGTCTCATCAAGGAAGACAGTGGATGGTGATGGTAATGGCAAACCCCTTGAGAATGTTATCACACCAGCATCAAACCAGGTGCCACAGTGGGTCCCTGGCCTCACTTTTAACTGCCTACATCAGGGAGAACCCTTTAACCTTGGTGTTTCTAGGGATCTATGATTGTTATCCAAGCAAGCATTGCCCACCCTATCCCTACAAATAGAGCCTCAAAAGAGACCCACGTGAGCTCCATATTGAGAGAAAACAGTGTAACCTCTGTAATCCCGAAGATGCCAAGATCCAGAGGAGAGAGGAGTAAATTAACACATGGGATTAACTCTTATGTATCCAATACACAAGCCTCAGATTTTGAAAGAATGATTTAGGGTTTAAGAATTGCCTTTCACTACCTCCTTAAGGGACACAGAAGTATTTTTAGGTCTGCAAAGCATGATTTGAAAGCCATGGGGTCTAGCCTGGAAGCCGTGGCACACAAAGGGAGTAACTGAATCACAGTAAGAGAAAGAGCTCACCCAAATCATAAGCATTGGAACTCAATTCTTTTGATTCTGTTTGGCAGTTTTGCAGGTACACAGGCCACATTCAGTTGCATCAGTGGGATCCTAGAAAGTTTAATTAACCCATGTTGAATGGTTAACAAGAAAAATATGATCTAAAATGCACGACTTTTAGAAAGTGTACTTCACTGATTTATTTTTTGTAACTCCAAGCTTAAAATACGATTTTAAAACAACCAATCACCCAACTTTAAGGGTTAAAATGATGATGACCTGATCAGGAGACAGAAACAGTATAATGCATGAGTATCCTTGTTTTAGAATGTTAAAGAAACCATTAGTACTTGAAAAATATTAAGTAAAAGATATTTTAAAAACTAGGTGTTTTTTTTTTTTAAATAAAAGCTGCTAAAGTAATCAATAACATTCAGAGATTTATTTGAGTCTTTGCAGCCTGAACATTTTGTGCCAAACTTCCTCAGTCTGCAGTGTCCCGGTGGTGATTCATCTAGAGGCAGCGAGTATCTAAGTTAGGACAGTGCAGTAGGCTGTGTTTCCATTTCCTAATCCAAATTATTTTTGTTTCAAAGACCAACTTCTTTTAGATCTCTGGCTAAAATTCATGTCCTCTCTAACCCTACTCTCCTGACCAGGCTGCCTGCTGCCCAGGGATTTTTCTTTCTCTTTGCTTTGAGGGGGACAGTAGCAAGTTCTTATTGCATACTAAGTTCCAGAAAGGGTGGATATGATTCCACTGTAAGATTGCACATAAGGATTCTAGTTCTGTGGGCTCTTCTATCCAAAAAAAGCTGTGGATACATTCAGCAAATATTTCTTGAGCTCCTTCTATTTAATACCTAATTCCAGGTACTGTCTAGGACCTGGAAGCAGAGAGGTAAAAAGACAGATAAGCTCTCTGCTCGCTCGTAGGGAGAAGAGGTAACAAAGATATACAAAAAGGAAATAATTTCTGATGCTCCTAAGTGCTATCAAGAAAACAAGATGAAATAATGTGGTTGGAAGTCTCCAGCTGTGGTAGAAGCCACATTAAATCCAGTGATCAGGGACATTCCTTCTAAGTCAGTAACACCTGGGCTGAGACCTAGATGAGAAGGACGCTGACATATAAAAGAAGTTCTAGGCCCTGAAACAGAAATAAGCTTGGTCTGCACAAGAACCACAGAGGAGGCCAGAGTTTGGTGGCCAATGGGAGAGTAGTGGAGAGAGAGCCAGTGAGGAAGACCCTGTCCGTACCCTTAAACTACACATTGCTCTTGCAGTTCATCTTCCCCAAAGGTGCTTCAATCATGACTCTCAAATAACAGACTCCTTAGGTGTTAAGATACAACGATGAACAACTCAAAGTAAGTAACCAAGATGAGCTTCCTTGGATATGCATGACTTCAAAATATTGGTTACTCCTAAAAGGCCACTTTTTTTTAGATATAGGTAGAGAATGAGGATTCTGACACTTATATGAAATTCACTGATATGGGAAAGAAACTATTGGCTTCTAACTCAGATTGTTAATTTCTTGATAATTAAGTTTTTGAAAATGACCATTAAAAAGTGGTTTATGTATCTAACAAACACCTACAAAATATATACACTATGTCAGACATTGTTAGCTCTACAAAGGATAATTATTTTAAACCTATAATCAACTCCATAGGGCAGGAACTATTATCTTCATTTCACATATAAGGAAACTGAGGCAGAGAGAACTTAGGAAAATTGATCAAAGTTCCCCAGCTAGTGTATTACTGAGCAGGGATTCAAACCAGGTAGTCTGACTTTAGCCTTTACCCTTACCCACTCTAGGGCTGCCTCTAAAATGGTCTCTACTATGTTCTATTTAAAGGATTGACATGTGAGCTATGTTGTATTTCATTTGAAAGGCAGAAATTTGTAATAGTGCAAAGCATTGCTTTAATCTTCTGAAGGAAATGAGAGAGCAGCATTGTTTCTTATAGGTATACAAAGGACCTGTGTTTATTAAAGCATTATCACTGGCCGGGCGTGGTGGCTCACGCCTGTAATCCTAGCACTCTGGGAGGCTGAGGCGGGAGGATTGTTTGAGCTCAGGAGTTCGAGACCAGCCTGAGCAAGAGCGAGACCCCCATCTCTACTAAAAAAATAGAAAGAAATTAATTGGCCAACTAAAAATATCTAGAAAAAAAATTGCCAGGCATGGTGGCGCATGCCTGTAGTCTCAGCTACTCAGGAGGTTGAGGATTGCTTGAGCCCAGGAGTTTGAGGTTGCTGTGAGCTAGACTGATGCCACAGCACTCTAGCCCAGGCAACAAAAGTGGGACTCTGTCTCAAAAAAAAAAAAAAAAAAGCATTATCACTTTTTAATTATCATTTCTCCAAAGTTGGAAATTTAGCTCAGTGCCAAAGCAATATGGAAGGAAATTATATGACATCTAAAATTTTCTATTATGTCCACAAATATCTGAAAGGATGTTTCAATAACAAACTAAATTGTGTGAATGGATCCTTTTTTAACATGCAAATTATTTTTTATATTCTATTGAATATTTATTTAAGACATTTTTTTCAAAAATTCACCTTCTGTAGCAATGAGAAAAATTCCTGCCCCCCAACAATTAATGGCTAGCAAAGATGCTCTTGTCTTTGCTTGTCAAGGAACAGTAATTAAAAAAGAAGGAAGATGAGTTGTCAAGCCATTGTGGCATGACCTTGCCTTGATTGTACCTGTCTCTTATTCACAGGATACAGACTGTCTATTACCAGAGAGCGAAACAGAGAATGCTGTACCGGTGAATATTTGTTAAAAGATATACTGTCAAAGCAATTTTAAGTAAGTAAAAAATGGTGTATTAATTAGAAGCCAATGGAATAAAATCATACCGCTCTAGCTTGCCAAAATATTACCTGTGTGTCAAAGAGAAGTATTTGTGACCAGCATGTTAGTATCGCATGCCAGTAATCAGAGCAGGTGGTCATTAGAGGCTTTTGCTAGAAGCCAGATCGTTTTCCCCATGAATAGCTTGGTAAGGTCCAATCATTTATTTCTCCCTGAATTAAAAATTATTTCCACTTCCAATTGCCAAGGTACCTGTCCATAATGCCAAGGAAGCGTTTTAGCAGTTCTCCTTCACAGGCTGAGAATGATTTACTGCGTTCAGGATTTTTCAATCTGTTTTATTGGATAAACTCAAAATATCTGCTTTATTGGATAAATTCAAAATCTCTGTTAGGTGCCTTGTTTCTTCTTTACAAACAGCATAATTGAAAGCATTGTTTTGGTAGAATCTTCTCAGAAGATCACATTATCACCATTTAAATTAGCCCTAATTCATTTTACATTTGCTTATTTTACTGTTAACTTTCCCAGAACTATTTTTTTTTTTTTACAATTAGAACATCTGAATTTTAATTACATTACCATCAAGAAGCTCATTAAAGTCACTTAATTGGCAACATTTCCAAAAAAACCTTAGCTGGGTTTAATATATTTTAAAGAGTTACTGTCAAAGTATAATTTCACCATTACAAACAGCTTGGCAACAACATTTGCATAAAGATCTGTCAGTTTCTGAAAAATGCTCAAATGTTGGGAAAATCAGATTCGTTAAGTCGCCTTTACTGAAACAGTCTAGAAATGGAGAAATTGTCACATATATTCATCTTTGTAACCCCTGCAGTACCCAGAATACTAACATGCACAGCATAGGTATTCAATAAATGTTTTTTTAAAGGAAATAAATAATACGTTTTATAAATGGAAGTATATTTTTTTAAAAATTTAAAATCCCAATAAAAGTCCTCTCATTTGTGTTAAATTTAACCAAATACTCATTTGCTTGCTGCTTTTTTCTTATTCACTTTAAGGAATATTAGATGATCACTTAGAATTTTGAAACCTTTTAAAATAGCTCTAAGGTCAGCATTGTGGGACTACAATTTGAAATTATTTTTAGAGATGAATTTTTTTATGGTTTCCTTCTTATGCATACTAGAATTTTTTTTGATCACCTATAGTACAAAAAACAGTGGCTTGCAATTGCATTCATTGAATCAATGAAGGAATGAAAATCTCAAGTTTATGATCTCTGAAGGATGATTATGCTTTGAAGCTTCAGTTAGAGTCCTGGTCACCCTCCTCCCCAAATCTCATATCTAAGAATAAAACATGGTAAAATACAATTATTATTGCAATGTAGCTTCTTACAAATAGAAAAGGCAAGATGTTTTTTAAGCATCCCTTTTGGTTTAGTATCTTCTCCATACAAATCTCTTTGTCCTTTATGCACCTTTTATCTTCCAAGCCAAAAGAAGAATCTAGGAAAGCTGGATAAAATCTGAACATTTTGAAAAATTGCCACTCAGGTGGCTGTCTTGCTCTCCACTGCATCCTCAAGGTCTTGCACAATGTCTGGTATACAATCAGACTCAATAAATGTTTGTTGAATGAATGAATAAATAAATGAAGACATGCTGAGAGTGTTGAGGAGGCCCTGGGTGATTCTACCTGAGGGGGTCAGAGAAGGTTTCATCAACAGTGATGTAGAAAAACCAGAATCTGCCATGAACACTGAGACATTCATTCAGTCAACAATTGGTGAGTTTCTGTGATATGCCATGTTCTAAGTCATGGACTATGAAGATTTCTCTAGGGTATTATGGTCCAATAGCACTTTCTGTGAAGATGAAAATGTTCTACCTCTACTGTCCTACAAGATAGCCACTAGCCACATGTGGCCACTGAGCAGTGAAATATAGCTAGAGTGTCTGAAGAGCTGAATTGTAATTTTATCTAATTTTAACTCATTTAAATTTAAATAACCACATGTGGTTCTTGGCTACCTACCCCTTGGGCAGCGCTGCTAAGATTTCACAGCATGTAGAGATATGGAAGGACATATTTGAGGAAATAAAGGATCTATGGAGGCTGGTGTCAGGAGAAGGGTTTGGAAAATCTGCATGGGGACAGATTGTCAAGGGCTCTGTGTGTCATGCAGCTAAGTTTGGAAATTATTTTGTAGACAATAGAGAATCACTGGAGTTTTCTAAGTGGGAAAGTGACATGATTAGATCTGTCTCTGTGGCAGTGGGAACAAAGGCCTGATGTGGAGACCACTTACTGCACATGGATGTTAGAATCCAGCTTTGCAAATTCCACAAAGGCAGAAAATAAGTTCGAGGAAGAAGATTTTTGTTCTTCTTCCTCTTTGTAATGACTTTGTGATCTCCCCAGATAAAGCATTAGGAAATGACTTGGTTATTCTCCTTTCCCTGGTTGGAGAGAGTGGGTAATGAGAAAACTATGAGGAAATCTCCTGGGCTTGCTTCAGAGGCTGCTCTGTGCAGAAGAGAGAGAGAAGGTGGTAGCGACCTTTCACCCTCAATGCATCAGCCATTGCATGGAGGTGGACAAGAGCAGCTGTAGCCGGTCCTGAGTCTGGGAAGGTGTTGTCCTGGATCCCTGACCACCACAAAGCACCTCTTCCTGACGTGGGAGGTGGGGCTGTGTGGTCTGAGTGGGAGGCATGGTTTCAGAAAGCAGAAGTGGCAAGAGTGCTGGACTGAGAAAAGTCTGAAAACTCTAGAGAACACTATGATCTATGATCTTTGAAGCCCTTCTTGCTCTAGTGGTCCATGCTCATTGGTTCTTCTGGCCATAGAACAAGAGAGAAGGCATGTATGCATTCCACCTGCAACTGAGAAGAAAAATCAAGCTAGGAATGGGGAGAAATTATCCAGGCAGGCCAGGGCTGGGAAACATATCAATGAAAAGTCTCCGAGACAGTGGCGTGGTGAATACTTCTGACATTCATTCAAGAAATATCTTCTGTTGATCTGGTATGGATCTTTTTAATTTTGTGGCAATCACAGAAGTGGCAGGCCACCCATAGTTTTTAATTGACATTTATTGACAGAACATTGCTTTTGGGATTGAAGGCTTTATAGATTTTTTTTCCTAAAATGAACTTTATAATGTGTAACTAAAGCCCCAGAAAGATCTCATAGATTTAAAATATTCCTCTCTAGCTATTTATGTCCATTTTATTTATTTTTGTATTGTCTTGTTTAGTTAGGTTATGGGTTGGCAATCTGAAAGTAGTTACCGTTACTAATTCTAAAAAGGGATTCAAAATAGGAACATTTCCAAATTTGAAGCATTTCTTAACAGGAGCCTGAATTCAAAAGTCTGACTTTATCCTTATCAAATGCTTCTGGCAATGTCGAAGAAGTCTTCTGGGAGAAATGTAATAAACATTTCTTGGAGGGACAGAGTAGACTGCAAACATCTCAAACGTGATTCATTGTGTTCTCTGAACAATGCTTTTGCCTACTGTGAGCTGTTTGCTACAGCTTCTGGAGTTCTCACTACAAAATCCAAAACAGCTTCTGGATTCTGCTCCATGACCACCCTAATATTATTCATGTACTTGCCTTGCACAAATACTTCTTTCTGTGATAGAACCTGGAACCTGAAATCAACCAACACAGACAACATAATAGCACTTGAATTCCTGATTTTATTTCTTTTCCTCAAACGAACAGGTGATAAACCCTGTCTGTGTCCAAAGCACAATGCATGGCTCCCTTTGTCATCTTTCACAGAGTACCAGAAAATGTAAACAATATTGAACTTGAACTTCTGAGTCCTCTTTGTTTTATACCAGCCGTTAGAACAACATTCATTTGTTTGTTTATACCAGCACTTTACAACATAAAAAGTAAAACAAGCAAACGGTCTGAGACATGTATATGAAGTTTTCAGATTGTGATACAGGCTCCTGACTGCATCATTTTTAGTCTGACAAGGAAAAACATTGCTTCAGGAAGTGGGTCATGTGAGTGTATAAGTGGTTCGTGGACAGGCCGGACAAGCCGTGGTTCTGGTCGGAGTACCACTGAAACACAAAGAGAGAAGCCTGTTTTATTCCTGCAGCCACAACATGCATCTACCTTGATTTTTTTTCTGTGCTCTCAGGACCTGATATATTTTCTAATCTTATGGGTAAATTTTTGCTGAAGAACACTTGAAGAAGTAAAATAGCTTACATGTACATATTTAGAGCAGGAAGATTTAAAGAGTTTTTCTTAAACTCCACTACTGTTTCATATTCCTTAACTTATATTTTAGATCTCAGTGGCTAAGCTTCCACAGCTGCCAGCATCCTGAAAGGTCAGGGTCGGAAGGCCTGGGTGTCAGAATTGGTGCATTGGGTCTGGTACTTTGCTTCTCTGGAGCTTGGGTTCTTCATCTGAAGAACAAAGGAGTTGGATTTGATTTTCCCTAAGACTCCTTGTAGCTCAAAAAATCCATCAGGCTTTTAGCCTGTGAATCTAATTTCTGTTGCAGCAAATCCACAATACAACGTATCCACATATAACCATAAATATCCTATATAGAAGTTAAAAATAGCATTGTAAAAAAGGGGAAGATAGGGTTATAACTATAAGCTTTACAGTTGGACAGATGCCAGTAAGATTGTCTTCACTGAATAATGGTGTCAGTGATCATGATGTAATGCTATATATTTACCAAGTTGAATTTACTTTGGGAGTCACAATAAAAACAATCAGGAAAATCTCAGCTTTGTAATTTTTAAAATTGATATATAATAGTTGTACATATTTTTGGGGTACATGTGATATTTTGATATCTGAATACAATGTGTAATCATCAAATCAGGGTAATTGGGATATACATCATCTCAAACATTTATCTTTTCCTGGTGCTGAGAACATTACCATTTTTCTCTTATAGCTATTTTGAGATATACAACAAATTATTGTTAACCATAATTTCCCTGATGTACTATCAAATACTAAAATTCATTCCTTCTATCTAACTGTATTTTTACTTCCCATAACCAATTTCTTTTCATCTCCCACTTCCCCCTTCTCTTCCCAGCCCAAAAATTATTTTTAAAAAATTTCCAAAAAATGGGGGTCTCCTTTTCTGGGTTTTGTTCAATACAAGCAATTGAGGAAGAATTTGTGAGGGAAAAGGTAGTTACCAAGGATGGCCCTCCCTTGTCTTGGCTTTCACTGTATTTTCTTCCCTGTTTCCATTTTCCATTCCTCCTGCAACCTGGGTTTTACATTTAGCTCATTCATTCACTCACTCAGTACAAATCCGAGCATCTGTGATGGGCCAGGCATGTGCCAGGTGCTGAGAATACATCGAAGGAAAAGTTCTCTAACCCTGAGTGGAGCTGCATGACTTCAGGGAGCCTTTGAGGTTTCTGATAACATTCTGCAATTGCTTCCTACTAGACAAACAGAATCTTCTAGCTGCTTTGGGACTCCCAGGTTTTGCAGGGACTTTAAGCACGTAGCTATACTTATTTTCAAACAATTGTAGAACTGTTGGATGTTTGAGCTAGAAGATCATTTAATCTTGTGAACTCCTTTACTTTATGTGACTCAACTGGGAACCCAAGAGGTGATCTGGCTTGCCTGGGGTCTTTCAGGGAGTTAATAAAAAGATCCAAGATTCATTTGCTAATGTTCTGCCTACTCTACAATGCAGCTTTGTTGTCAGGTTTTACGAATGTAATTAAAAAAATAAATAAAAAATAAAACCCCTCCTTTTAGCTTGGGGTTCTAAGGCCATGAACATGAGTAAAACAAAATTATATACCATTGCCTGGAAATCCACTTGTGCATTAACCAGAGCTTTAGCAATCTGTGCTGAGTTTTGAAAGTGCACATTATCTGCAACAAAGAGAGAGAGTTAAAGTGCTGCTAAATACCAGAAAGCATAGAGTGACAATGTACTGCCTGGAAATGAACACCAACAATTATCTAGTCATGCATTTGACATTGTCAGCAGTGAGTAATCACACTCAGATATGGAAATGTCCCTGACTCTTAGGTACTGACCCTGAGCATAGGCATAGGAGGATGCTTAATGTTTCTTAAACAAAGTGATGCTGGCTCAGTATTTTTATGTGTAAGAGTCTTGCTTAAACCTCACCATCTGCTGTTCCGTGGATGAGAAGATAGTCTACATTTCTGAAATATTCTGCTCTTGCCATCACAGTTGAATTCTGGAAAAGAGAAAAAAATTAACATTTTAGTTGCTGCAAGTTCTAATAGAAAACTAGCTAAATCATTGTGCAATGGACTTAGCACCAATACTGAAATTATGTATTGCTTTGGTTGATAAATATTTAAGAGTCAGAGCAACACATTTTCATCATCATTTGCATTACTTCCATCTGATTCTTAGTTTGAAAAACTGAAAGTTTATGTGTCATATGTTACATATGAGTGAGACCTTAGGCATAAATGATGCCCGCTCAAGCTGTGTAGGGGTTTGGGGGTGGGGAGAAAGATCAGAAAACGGGAAGTTAGGGAAGGGAGGATGGAGAAAGAAAGAATAGAATCCGAAAGGAGTAAAATCCTCTCTAGTGATATGCTTTGCACTTAACAAAAGATCATCATACTTGCTTGGGGACTCAGAATTAAAGCTGTCTACTCTGAATGACTGCTTTAAAATTATTTAGCACCTTTAAAATAAATTAATGACCTCAATAAAACGGGAAATGCTTACTTTATAGTGCTCAAGATTGTCATCCTTTGTTGGGAGACCCATGAATCTCTCCGTGTAGATAGATGCTATAAAATAGATAAGAATATGTTTTCGTGTGTGATCCACGTCATTTCATTAACCAACAAGACCTCCTTGTTTAGTAACTGTGCCTTGATTCTCTCATGTGGAGCTCTTGAGGTAAAGTCTTGCTTTACTTTGCTAAAATGTTTGGCCTCAAAGAATGTGTGTTGTCCCTGCAATTTGCCTCAGTAGGGCTAAAAAATTAGTGGAGGAAGAGATTATGGAGACAGGAGCATCTAAACAGGTCCTTTCTAGGGCTGGTCTTAATCTTTATCACTTCTACCCTCCTGGGGGGAGTGATGAGGGAAAAATGACCTGTAGAATGACCTCAATCTATTTTAAAAGAAATCACAAAACCAGCTACCTATAGTACTTTTACTGGTGTTTTACTTCACCTAGGATCAAAATATGTCCCCCAAATCCACTCTCCCAACCCCTCCCCGCCACATTTTTTTTCTGAATAAAGATTCCCTGTAGTCACAATCATCTCATTTCTACCCCAACACTGGGAAGAGGATCTGATAAAAGCTAATTTTTGTACAATTATTAGAGTTACTTCCAAATAATAATCCTGCATTAATACTAATCATAAAAATAGGGACACACAGGTGGGGTACTTCCCAAATATATTTTTCTGTTTCTCTGATTTCTGGAACAAGTTGCAAACTGTGGTGTGGAGGTGAATTGGTTGGCCCCTGGCCTGACTTTGCATAAAAGGTGCTTAAAAGACAGTTATGCTATAACCTTGTGCCTGGAAAAACAGACGTAGCTCCAATTTTAAAGATTTAGTTCAGGAGGGGCTCAAGGTTTCTGGAAGGAAATCAAGTATATGGGATTATGGAAGAGCCCTTCCTCACTCATGAGATTGCTTTGATTGTTACAGTCTGATTGTAATGAATCATATAAACAACCTTCTTTTTAGATTATACTTTCCCCAGTGATGCTGGGGTGAATTTTACTGCATAATTCATTTTCCTAGCAACCTCAAATATAGAGTAATTATGTGTTAAATGTTTTCAGGGCAACATTTATGAAATGTTTCCATACCGTAATATTCCCAGCTGGAGACTGGAGCCACAGCTATCCCACATTTGAAAAGACCAGTTCCGGATGCAAGGGCCAGTGAAGAAACATAACCTCCATAGGACTGTAGAGACATTGTTATGAGTCAGTCCCAGATTTCCTTTCATAAGCTTTCCTCCATATGTTTATAGCAACTCTACAATCAGGACCGAAGGAAGCTGGGGGATACGGCGAAGGGTAGATTAAATGTCTATTTTGCACTCTCGGCAGCAAGCTCCGCCACATGTAACAGTGATTTCATCCCTAATAAATAAGAAATATTTGGTGTGCTGCTCAGAACAGACCCCTCTAAAACATGGTAGGAACAGTTTAAGAGAGAGATATAACTGCAATTTTTCTGCAAAAAAATTTCTTTTTTTTTTCCTTATCTTTCCAACTAGGACCTTGCTGGAACAAGAAAGATTTTACTTGAAAGAGATGCACATAAAAAGGAAATTATTACCAAAATGTAAATATAAGATACTTCTTCACAGTTTGCAAAAAGTCCTGTGAGACAGAAAGTATATCTATGTATTTACTTATTTATTTTCATAATAGAATACCCAAGGAAGGACATAAGAATCTTTTGGATAATTTAAGACATGGCCAGAGTTTGTGTATGATGTAGTGGTACATATTCTGTTTTTAGGATTTTTGACATAGCAGTTCAAAGGAAGAAAAGTCATTGGTGTCTTTAAAAACCTTATCTTTCTTCCCACAAATTTAACGGAAAAGCAAAGAAATACAAAAGAGGACATAAATTGCAGAGTCAGGGGTAGGTTTAGCTCTCATCTATTTCCTTCTCCGAGGAATTGGGAGGTGATTCAGAAATGGGACCCCGTTAACAGAAAGAGATCTCTGCCAATGTCACTTGGAAATTTGAACCTTTTTCTAAATATGAAGAAACGAACAGGGTATCACAATAAGGCTACATCTCCTCCTGCAATGCAAATTTGGTCTGTACAAACATGCTGTGAGAGAGGTGCTTCTCCTGGGAACGAGGACTAAGCAGTCTTCTGGGACATGGACCAAAAGAAAAAAAAATGTGTGCACTAGATTGGGAAGTGATTCTCAGTGTTTATTCTTGCCCTGATGCAGGGACGTCACTAAAAATCATAAGGGGATAGAGTGACTCTCCAACAAAAACCACACCTTATTTATAGGACCTTATTACCACAAATTTCTGGGATTCACCTCCCCGAGGTCAGTACAGATCATATCACTCTTCACTGCAGAAAAATCACTCTTCAGAGAAGAAGGAGGAGTGAGAATGAGCGCAAGAGAGAGACAGACAGACAGGGCAATGGCAGTAGGTCAGTGGTAGGGGTCTTATTCTTAATCCATGAAATACGTGGCATGGGAGAACAAGCTCAACAATCTTGCTGAATCCAACAGTTAAATAACAAATTTTTGAACTAGCTTGTGGTTTTATGTTTCCAGCTCTCGGGAATTTTACTGAGGACCATTAGCTACAAAACACAAAATAAAAGAAGCTGCTCCAATTATGCTATGGCCTTTTTTTATTATATGGGGAGAAGAACTAAACCTTGTTTTAATAGGGGAAAAATATATTTTAAAAACAGAAGAAATATTTGGGTTTTAAAATCATGTTAGTAAATGAAAAGTTCCTATCTGGTTCAAACTTTCACTTATAATATGAAAATGATTTGTTTTGATTAGTAGGTTAGCAACAACTCTTAACTGAAATGGAAGGGCTTCCTTTCCCTCTTAATTTTAAGTTCAAATGAGAGCAGGGTAAGCCGAAGACCTTTAGAAAAATTATTTTTTATGGTTTTATTGGAAAATGTGTTCACTACAAATAAAAATACTAAGCGCTTCTTCTCCTCTTGTCCCAGAGCAGGAAATAACATGAAGTGAGACTTTGCATATCGTAAAAAGGTTTTTATACATTGAAAAACATTTTAATTAAAAATTCAAAATCTTAGGAATTAGTAATCTGTATTTACTCAGTGATTAGGTGATAGTGTTCTATTTAAATAAAATTTTCCTGCTTTCAGAATGAATACAAATTTTCTCTAGGAATCTATAGGAGCAAAAGCTACTGTGTTAGCAGCACGAAAAAAAAAAAGGTATACTTTAAATTCTCAGGCAGCTTGGAAAAGCTATTCCTATTGTGGAAATGAAGTGGGGGAAAAAAGAAAACCCGAGTTGACTTTTTCCTGCTCCCCCATGAGTGGGGCTCCCAGGCAGAGTGGGTGGCTGCTACAAGAAAAGAACCTACAGAGCAGATTGGCCACGAGAATTCTAGAATTTTGTCCTTTGCACTTAGATGCCTTGCCATTTTGTTTAAATGAAGGATATCTTAAAAAACATTCTTAGAAGGGCACAGAGTTTTGAAGGAGGGTTTATGGAACACTTTTACTTGAGCCACAGTGCACACTGGAATATTTCAACTATGGACAATGATAATAAGTGGCTAACATTTGTATGGTCAATGTTACTGCCATGGTCTTTGTGATCCCACGCAATCTGTTCTCCTTCTCCCGCCTCACATCTCTCCGTCTTTTTTCTCCCCTCTTGCTCATTGGCTCTCTTTATGTTCTTTGAACTCTCCACACCGGGTCTAGCCTCAGGATATTTGCAAATGCTGTGACCTTTTGCTTGGAATGCTCTTTCCTTGAAAATTGGCATGTTTCACTTCCTTCTCTCTTCAAATGTCAAATGGCACCTCAAATGAGACATCCTCACCATTCTAATTTAAAGTGGTACCAACCCTGCACAACCACCCTTTCTTGTTTTGTTTTGTCTTTCTCCACAGTGCTTATCATCATTTAATATTCTATGTATTCTACTCATTTATCTTGCTTATTGTCTTTTACCCCAACCATTCCCAACTCCATAAGGGTAGAGATTATGGCTGTCTTATCAATGAATGTATTCCCAGAACTGAGAATTTGATCTGACATATAGTAGGAATAGCGTGAATATTTGTTGAATATATAACTTTGATATTAACTCATCTAATCCTCACAGTATCTCTTGGTGAGGGAATTCTTGCTGTATTTCACAATGAGAAAACCGAGGCTCAGAGTAAACTCACAGGGGCTCTGGAGTCAGTAAGCAGCAGAGCTGGGACTCAAACCCAGGACACCTGACTCAGCAACCCATGCCATTTCCTCTATGCCCCTATGCTAGGGCAACCTCTTTTGGGAGAACTTTAAGTTCAGAGTCTAATATAGTCTCATTAGAGGTGCATTTGTCCTACTTTTACATCGTTGATCACACATAGCAATTCAAATTGCTTATAATTAGTCACTGGAAGAGAAAGGAACTAAGATTAAATCATGAACTAATGCTTATTCAACACCACCTGGCTAGGCCTATATTAACAAAGCAAAGCCCAGAAACGAGGCTGTTATTCTAATAATTTAGGCAAAACTCTCGCTGCTCTTCAATTGTCAGAATAATTGCTTCAGTGTTTATTGCATACCAGTGTTTTGCAGCCCTGACACTATTGAGATTTGGGGCTGGATAATTCTTTGTTGTGGGGGCTGTCCTGTGCATTGTGTAATGTTTAACAGCATCCCTGGTCTCTACCTACTGAATACTAGTAGCACTTCCCTGGTGTGACAATTAAAAATGTCTCCAGATGTTGCAAAATGTTCCCTGAGGGGCACAATCACCCTGGTTAAGAACCACTGTCATAACCAGATACTTCTTAGGAACTGTAGTGGGCACATAGTGGATATTTACCAAGCAGCTAAAATGAGGTCTACTGGGTTTTGGTTTATGTGAGCCAGAAAAATGAAAAGGAAAGATAAAAATGCTTTCTCTCCACCTTGTGAACTGGATAATGGGTGAAAATGATGGATTTGCAGCTTGTTGACCAATTGACTCCAAAACCTTTTGTCTGGTTAGATACGATGTATTTCTCAGACCACTAAAGTGCCTAGTAATTCATAGATACAGATACTTTCTTCCCTGATGTGAAACACAATAGTAGCAAAATATTATGGTAATTATCAATGTCTTTCTCTTCCCCATCTCCAGTTTCTCAAAGGGCCCTGCTTATTATATTGCAAAAGAGAATGCAGAGCTATGAGCTCTTCCCAACTGCTACTGCACTGCCTAAATTCTGACCTTTCATACTTGTCCCTAGTACCACTGCTTTCCTAGACCTTTGGCCCATCCTTTTCCCTCACCCCAGGCCATTCTCCACTTTGCAATCTAGATTATTTTTCTAAAACACCAATACCACCCCCCATTAACTTCAAGAGCACTTCTCAGAGAGTTGCCCATGTAAAATATTGTTAATGTGAGTTTTGGGATGGGGAGGAATAAAGTGTTGTGGGATCAAATACTATTTGGTAGTACCACCTTAAACAAAATTTAACAGGTTTCTTTACTAGTTCTCAGAGAGCCTATATACACTGATCGATAGCATTCACGATTTGCAAAATTATTGGACCATAAAACCTTTTCCTGAAAAATCTCCTGTTATTCATGGGAAACATTTGGGGGGACATAAACTTATAGAATTAAATTCAGTTTAAACAGCATCTCATAGATGTTTGACATAGCCAAATATTGTGCTAAATATTTGAAAAACAAAACTAAAATAAGGCACAGTCCATTCTCTTGATGAGCTTACATTCTTGTGGGAGAAACCAATAGACAGACGAGATAAAACATGGTAATTCTTATAATGAGAAATATAAAGAGCTAATAGAACACAAAGAAGGTCATATCTGAATGGAGTCTTAAAGAACAACTATGAGTTTTCCATTTTGGAGTGAAGAAGAGGTGGGGAATGGAAGAAGAGAATGGACATGGCAGGTGCAGGGAATGGCATGTACAAAATCATAGGAACAAGGAAGCACTGGCATAATTTAAATTGCACACAATGTGCAGGGAGAAGTGGATTGAGATGAGACTGGAAAAGTAAGCTGGAGTCAGAATGACCTTGCATGCAAGGAAATGTATTTGGGCTTTACACTGTGGGCAGTGTGGAGCCCTATAAAATATATAAGCAGAAAAGCAACATGGTAAATATTGTTTTGGAATGTTAACTTCATTAGCAACATTGGAACATGTGAGGCCAAAGCACTGAGACAGTTAAAAAGCAATTAGAATAATTTAAACTGGTGCTACCCAACCTACGGTGCATGGACCAACAGCATCAGCGTTACCTGGCATCTTGTTAGAAATGCAAACTCTTGGGCCCCACCCAAGAGCACTGAATCAAAATCTCTGGTGGTAGGGCCCTGGAAGCTGTGTGTTAACAAGCCCTCCAGGTGAAATTTATGCACGCTGAAGTTTGGGAAGTTCTGATCTAAGTTACACATGAAGAAACTCAAACTAGGGCGATGTGAGAGGGGATGGTGAGAACAGACTTTGTTGTTTAAAGTTGGAATTGACAGAACTTACCAACCAACAGAATGTTGGAGTCAGGTAAAGGGAGAGATTGAAAATGGCTCTCAACTTTCTCATATGGCTGACTAGGTGTGTGGTGAGGCCTTTAATGAAGATGAAGGCTTGTTTTAAAGTAGACTTTAACAAGATTACCTTGGGGTAAGCTGAGCTTGAGGCCCAGGTAAGACATTTGGGAGAGATGAGCAATAGTCATGGGTGCTCAGAAGAAGAGGGTACAGGTGGCAGGGATCTGGAAGTCATAGTCAACCTTGAAACCACAAGCGTTTGCCCAAAGAAATGAAGAGTAGTGAAGGTCAAGGCTACACCCAGAAAAACACCACATTTAAAGAATTAATGAAGTATAATAATCATAGAGACAGAGAAGAATGAAGATAAAGGTGTCACAGAACCATGCACAGAGCCCCTGTCCTTTATGTGGCTCATAAGGCCCTCTGTTCTCTGGCTATCTGCTTACCCAGACTCATTCTATACACTTTCCTCACGATGTTTAAGACTTTTCAAGTTTCAGGCATTTCTAACCAACTCATGCACACCATGCTCTTTGTTAACTCAGGAGCTGGGTGATGTGGTTTTCATTCTGCTTTGAATACCCTGTTTCTCAGTTGTCTTCACTGGTCTGAAAGGCTAACCCATTTCTGAATCCTCACCTAGCTCCCACAGCCACAGTGAACCACTCTTCTTCCTCTGCACTGCACGCAAGTTACATCTCTCTTAACACTTGGAATATTGCTGAGCTCCTGCCTTTTTTGTTGTTTGTTTCCCCCACAAGAGGGTCAGGCCTATAACTTAGCCCATTTTTCATCCCCTAAGGAGCCCAGTAAAAGACCTAATTGGAAATTTACTATATGGATGAAAGAATGAATGAGTCAGTGATCAGACAGGTGAATTAATAAATGTGGACCAGTCTTAAACCTGAAGAACTGACAAAAACAGTATCTTAAGGTCTTTTTCCATCTGCTGGTTCCTCCTGCAGATCTAGGTCTGCTCAGGTGTTGTGTCCCTGGACAGTCCATTTACTACTGTCTTCTCTAGAATGTGCTCTCAGAGGCTGCCTCATGATCACTGCCATGTTGGAAAGTAGGCAGTAAGGGGGGTCCTAATATACTATTTCTGTGGCATTTGCACAATGAGATGTGGTGAGAATCTCTTATTGAAGAATTTCAGGCTGATAGGGATGTATTTTTGGGTGATGAGTGGGTTCTTTAAATCATCCCACGTAGATGGTTCTCTACCAAACTAATACCTAGAATGTTCTATAAATGAAATAAAAAGTTCTACTTTATGGTTATTTCAAAGCCTGCAGTAAAAGCTAAGTCTAACTCCAAGAGAAATGTTAACGATTACATGTAAGTGTTCAGCTTGAAATTAGAATTTTTCAAGGATTTGCTTTAGGAAATTTCATAAAAATGGATGGTAGGAAAGGTCTTATATGAAATATTTCACTATAAAATATTTATTTCTACTCATTTGAATTCCATTCTGTTTAGATATTTAACATTTGATAGTTTTAAGAAGGACCAAATGGCTTGAAGTAACAACTTTCTTCAAATTCATAACAGCTCTTCATCTGGTCACTGAGCTGAGAGTTGAGCTGAATCCTGCAGATTCCCTTCAATATTGGGTTTTATTCCCTTCATTTTGTGCAGGCCGCTCTCATAGAAAACAGCCAAGAAAAACAACCCAAACGCAAATGGCTGCAAATTGACTTGCAAATGTACAAATTCAGACCAAAAAATGAAACAAGAAATCTTCTTTGAAGGGTAATTATCATAATTTATAATGGGCAAATCTAAACTCTTTCCAATATTTCTCTAAACTTTCCAGTGACTTCATTGCCCATAACTGATAAGTTTTGCCACTTCCTTTTAATGTGTGTTTTCAAAACCTGCACAGTTCCTTAGAAATGGGAAATTATCTCCATGACCTACAATTAGGAGACTAAATAATACTTCTCTCGAATTAGCACAAATTAACATTAGGTCTAATAAAATAATTTGCTAAAAAGAAAAAATAAATGTATATATATTTGATATATATATATATCTCAAACAGCCAAGCTATGACTCTGCTAGGCTAGGTACTAAGGAATTTATATTCTAAAAGTTCCTATAATTTCAAACTTTAGCTCAAATTTTCATAAAATATAAATATAAAATAAAAGATACATATTTAACTCTAAAATAACAAAGTAAATTAAACCTCTGATGAATACAGTTCAGTTCAGTATGCTATAATATAGTAGCAAAGAAATAAGTAAAACTTTTTCAATTATGAGTTAATATGCTGTACAGGAAAGAAAATAAAAGATTGAATAAAAGAAACAAACACTTAAAACCACCACTTTGAAGCCCAGATTATCCAAATTGTTTCCACTGACAGATTAAATTATGTTGCAACATTAACATTTCATGAGAAACCTTATAAACGAACACTTTAGAAAATGATGATTGCTGAGCCGAATAGCAGGCATAAAACATAAAACAACTCACCCAGCCCCATATGGCTATTCTTTTTTCATCAATGAAACCCATTTCTATGAATTTTCTAAAGTAAAAGAAACAAATTTTTAGAATTTTAAGTGTGTACACATGACATTTACTTCATTACACAAGCATATTTAATTCAAAGATTTAATAGCAATGCTACATTTTCTTTGTTTAAACACTTGCATAATAAGGCTGAATTTACAAATAATTAAAATAATATTATCACGTTTTCTGCAAAAGGATAAGAGAATCCTCCCAGACTCTATTGCACAGTTATTGAGTAGTACTTTGAGGGCTGTAGGGCCTAGTTCCCTAACTGTATGGGTGAGTTACCTGAGGCTCAGAGACATCAAGAGAAAGGAACACAACCAGCAGCAACACCAATGAGTAGGACCGAATTTCCAAATCCCCAGCTTTTGGAAAGGAGGATTTTGTTGTTGCAGTTTTAAATTTGATTAATTTCTTATCATCTTATTTGCTTAGTTGTTAATCACCATTTCATTTTCAGTCATGTTTGAGAAAAAATATACATCCCTCTTCCATTTCCTACTTAGGCACCCTCAATTCATCATGGTATGGGCATGATCTTTTAGGACGTGTATCTTTTAGGACATAGAAACAATCTGTTTCAGCTCCACCACAGAAGATCCTCTATTTGAAAACTATTTTGAAAATAAATTTTTCCTTAGTAGCAACGGGTTCTGCTGAAGGATGGCCTTTCAAAAGTCATGGGAAATCCTCAAAGTCAATACAAAACAAGAGTGTTTCAAACTAATTTAGACCATGTTTCCCTGACGGTTGGTGTTCTAGAGCAATTGTGATTTATTTGGGGAATGGTTTGATAAGATCTCAGAGAAACAGAAGCAGGGGTAGAAAGGAGCAAACTGGACCAGCCATTGGAGAAGCCACTGTACGTGACAGCAACGGAAGAGGAGAAGACCAAAGCGAGAGGCGTAGCCCCAGAAGAATACTACTTTCTGTTCCATTCAGTTACTGTGAATGCCCTTTCTCATGAGTTCTTCTCTGGAAGTAGGACTGAGTGATTTTCATTAGTTGAATAATGTAGTTTCTTAAAGGGATTTCACAGCAACCATTTCACTCCTTGCATTGATTCAACATGCACGTTTCCGATGCATAGAGGAGTTGGGCAAATGCCCGGGACAAACAGATGGGAAGAGGCCCCGTTAGTCACAGCTTACCCGACACTGATTCTGAAGGACACTGAGGAGTCTACAGGGAAGAAATGCAGTAGCAAATGGAAAGTTGCTACCTGTGTGGATGCTGCTCGTGGTAGAGCAGAGAAAGTGTGCAGCAAATTGTGGCACTTCAGCAATTCTTGCACAAACTTCAAAAACCAAATGAAAGAAGAGAAGGCTCACTTTCTTGTTAAAAAACAAAAGATAATCTTGCTACTAGTGCTTGAAGACAGTTCTGAGCCATAAAATCAATGGTGATTTTATGATCTTCCAGAAAGCTAGCAATCATACTGCCTTGCATCTGGGGTAAAAAGCAAATAACAGGTGATACATGAGAACAGGAAATTCTTAACAGCTTTCTTCCTAGGTTTATTCTGAAACGATGACATTTACAGGAAATGATAGTGCAATAGTTAACATGGAAATGAAACATTAACACTTAATGTGGCAGGAGTAGGTTAAAGGTTAGCTAGATAATCTGAGCACTATGAGACCAACAAGGCTCTATAAAATTCACCTTCAAATTCTGAAGAGCTTCCAGAAGGGTTATCAGAAATACTGTTGATAATGTGGTTAAATCAACAAAATGTTAGTAACAAATGAAAAGGATGTTTTTCTAATTTCGGAGGCTGGGTTGGACTTTATAACTTTTGTCTCATAAAAATGCATGCCCCTAGGCCAAGGTCAAGTTAGAATCCTAGTGATCAATTATTATCCTGTTTTGGAAATGTTCTTATTGATGCCATCTACAACAGCACAATAGAATGTTTCTTCTCATACAATCCTTCCCCACCACTAACCCTTAAGCTATATAAAATTTCAAAGTTGTGGGACTGTCAGTAATGCCAAATAAACCTCAAATGAGCAGAGTTGCCCTTGCAATCATCAAAGTTTTATGGGTCTCACATATGTACCATTTGCAGAGAAACCTGAAGAAAGCAGGTCTCGGTTTCACTTATGTTTGTGACTGCACATGCATCTCCTTTAAAGCATTCTCTTTTGTATAGACAAAAGTTACGAGGTTGCATGACTTCTTTTTCCCCCCTGCTTTTCCTTGTTTAAATCTATTTATTGGCCTTGACTAATATTTACTGTTGTTTCTGAATATATACATATGATTTTTTTTTGGCATATAGAAAATTTAGCCAGGTTGCATTTTATAAGAGATTCAAAGGGACAGATTTCATTCTCTGGGGGGAATTTTGAGGGCTACAATCAAGGGATTATAATTACAATTTCCCAGGTCAGGCATTTGGTATCCGATTTCTAAAACACTTTTTTGGGAGACGTGTGGTTTAATCATTCCCAGGATTATCATTATAAGTCTATCCTTTTTAGCTTCTGTTTTCTGAAAGCATTGGGTTCCAAGACTTCCTTTTCATACTTGCATAATAATGATTTTAAGTAAAACCAAGGCCAGCCCTGGCTGCCATCTCCACTATTGCTTCTATGCTTTGCATGGGCCATGCAGCCGCCCCACGTTCACCGGGGTGTTTAACGAAAGTTCTACCTAACAGCAATGTTGTCCCCTCAGAGTGCAGGTGGCTTATCCCCTTTTACCAGACTGCAAATGCATTGAAAGCAGAGATTGTAAATTGCACAATTTTATACAGAATCCACTGCAATGACATGTATTAATATTTGATATGCTGCTGAATGGCTGAGAAAATGAGTGAACATATGTCTGTCTTATAGCAGGAAGACTTTCTTCAGATTCCATCATAAAAATGGCTCTGAGAAAGTAAAGGTATCCAATTACCACCTCTAGTCCATCTTCAATTCTAAATGCCAAAGAAAATTGGTATTACTGTGAAAATCAGTAGAAGGTAGAATTTGTGGCTTTGTGTCCTATACGTTGAACATTATTGCTCAGGTTTAAAATTTCGTTTCATCCAAGGAGCACATTAAAAAGCTATTTCTTCTTCTTAAGTTTAAATGCTGCATTTGTGTAAATAAATGCACAAAAGTATAATGACAAATTTTGCTGTTATTGGTGGGTTGTGATCATGATCATGACTGTGATTTTTTTCTTTTCTTTTCTTTTCTTTTCCTTTTTTTTCTTTTCTTTTCTAATTAACTAATGCCAAAAGAAACCACTTTTTAGCTCTACCAGCTTTGGAAAAGACCTAACTGAATTATAAGTGAAACATAATTTTCATCTTTGTTTTCATGTAGTCCCAGGATTACATGTCCTTGATGTTTACTTCATGGCTTAAATAGATGTGAGCCATGGTGCCAAAAAAAAAAAAAGAAAAAGAAAAAAAAAGTCCTTTAAGGAATTAAGGCTATAATTCTGACAATTGTGATAATATTCTCATTTAGGCACACTGTAGTCTTTACATGAGAAACTGATGCCTCAGTGGAGTTTTTCTTTGTACTATCTTCCCCCTAAACATGTTAACAGTGGAAAGGCCAAAAATCTGAATCAGTAAGACAGAGGGAGCCAACCTCCTAGAAGTTAGGAGTGAGTGATGGCTACAGATTTTAGTGTTAATAGCTTACTTACTAATTTGTCATATTTTACTCAAACAGACTTTGCTTTTAATTGAACATTTTGTGTGTGTGTGTATGTGACTGATTATACAAATGGAAGAAATATTTGAAAATATATGGGTTATGATTACCTTTCTATTTTTAAAAATAATTACTTGTGAGTTTAAACTCTTCTGCTTTGATTAGACACAAAAATATAGAAAAGTGTTATCTGGGCCTGGCTCCTAGCTGTTAACTGCAATCAGTGTTGTGTAGGTTGCATTGAAATCAGTAACGATTAATGATATTAAAGTGATAAAAGAAGTGTACTAATGAATTTCTATATTTCTCTTTGCCCGTGAAACAGTGTTTTACCTTTAGCTGTTACACATTCCTATGTATCTGTGAGTGCAATTAGCCTGTTCAATTTTAGATTTATAAACTACTGTTCTCTAACTTCATCTACTCACACCATAATAACAGAAACCCAACACCTGCAGAGACATTGCCAGACGAATCCTGCACAGTATTTCCAAAGAAGCAATAATTTTGGTGACAATATTCTTTTTGTTTCAGGAAAAGATGATTGAACCATAAATTGTGGTTGAAAATATAGTTGGGAAGAAAAAATCAGATTATGAATCTGTCTTTCCTCTAAATGTTTTCATAATATAATTTGTGCTATGTAAAACGAATGTGTTTTTGTCGAATGAAAATAGGCAAACACTTGCATGCTACCAATAGCCAACTGACAGCTAGTTTAACCACAAATGAAATGTTCAGCACCTAAAAGTAAGTAGTATTGATGAACTCTTGAGCCATGTCTAAATGTACGACATAGAATTTACAATGCTTCAGCAAATTCAGGTATTTAGTTTTCTGGAGGTCATCACTAGAGTTACACAAATTTTCTGTCACTTGTGAGCTATGGTAATAAATGAAAGGATATTCGAATGACTGACAACACATCAAAAGAGGGTATTTGTTTTTTGGCACTAGGATTCACTTTTCTACACATTTATTAGCCTTCTTCCATGAATAATTTTTTCATATTTGGCAAAAATGTCCCTTTAAGATTAATGGTAGTTTTAGACCAAGGTAAGAAAAGAGACAAAAAAAATTAAGTCATTTAAAAAATGGAGAAATGCAATAGTGATTGCATGACATTTGTTGTGTGGTGACATCTGCTTGAATGAGAAGGTGCTCACCTGACAGCTGTAATCTGGTCTTCAACTTCATAAACACCCAGCTTTCGATACACTGCATACAGGAATTTGTCACCTTGGAAAGCTGTTCCTCGACCATCCACCAAGGCAATGACCATCCCTTCCTTACTTGCAAGATAAGATATCCAATTAACAGAAAATACAGACCTTACACTTTGACTGCAGGGACCACCATACCTAAAGGAAAAAAAAAAAAATCTCTGATTTCTTTATAAAACTCAACTTCCCTTTCTGGACAAGCATTGCCTCTAGTAATTCCCAGTACAATTATGTGATAAAATAACAATGGCGTTAGAACTGGCTCAAAATCAAGAGGAGAGCAGGCTTTTCCCAGAGGTTTGCTACAAGGAAGTTGTTTTGGGACACAGCCTCTCCTATTCCCCAAAACGGATACATCTAGGGTTGGCATTTCAAGGAATATGTGTGGGTTTTTCGTCATTTCTGCCACCTGCCACTTGCTAAAAGCAGACATAAGATATACTAAAAAAAATGCATGGTGTTTTAAGCAAATTGTGTGTAGGTCAGCACTGATTTTGGGTGTGATTCCACTAAATGTATTCTATTCCTTTATTTCATTTCTAACTCAATTACATAAGACGTTAAGATGATTTACAATATTTTTTTGGCTGCAATTTCTCTATCTCAAAGGTATTCTGACACATTCGGCAATTTGCCATACAAAAGGAAATTCAACACAGCAAATGCAAGCAAGTCCATCTAAAATCTCAAAACTTCCTCAATCCATTTTAAATAGCCATATTTTATTTACTCTGATTAGTTGAGGAATATATAAAAACAGCATCAATAGGAACTGTTACCAAGGAGAATGGTTCATTCTATTTCATAAATGTGTATTTCATCCAACATATTTTCAGTAAATAGTTTTTACACCAAAGAAAATATTACATACACTTGAATTAGCAAGGGATACTTCTTTGATCTGTCAAATTGAGGAGGAAGAATCATCTTGTACCATAAAGCTTTGAAAACAAAAAAAAGGAGAAAATTTTCATTTCACAATACTCACGGCATTATTTATTTTCTTTAATAACAATATACACCATAAAATCAATTTATAACTACTAAGTTGTTAAGAATTGAGAACATACTTAATATTGATTTTTATTAAGTATTTTATGTTTTCAAATGACTAGAAATCTTGAATTACTGTTAGTTCTAGAAGCACACATTCTAAAATTAAAATTAGATAAGCTCTTTTTAAAAAATGTCAGTGCTGAAAGGGAGCTATGGAAAAGTATAAGATCAGCTATATTCACAAACATACTAAATGTATTTAGTAAAACTAAATATTATTACAGTAAGATTGTTTTAAATAAGATCCTGTAATATATTATAGGGTTTGGACCGTAACATTTACCCTATAATTTTTTTAAAGTAAGAAAAGTATTCAGCTTCATTTCTATAAATGAAAAGTTTTTAGAAGATCTTACTAATTTCATCCACTTCAAGTTTCTTAATTTCCTCTTTAGGCATCTGGATATTTTTCAGAGCATTTTCCAATTCCTTGTTGTCTTCCAGAATTTTGATTTCTTAAAAAAATAAAATGTTCATTTTAAATTAATTGTATTTCCATTAAAAAATTCCTTTCTTAAAATTCCTTTGGCTTTAATATAGATGACACTCAAGCTGTGTAAGGCTTGCTTAAGAAGTTTCATTTTGACAAACGTATTTGTAATCCAGCCGTCAGAGCAGATGAGTTTGTGAGGACATCACATTTTAATCATTGTCTCCTAAACTGATCCTTATGGCATCAAAATGCATTTTGAGCTGAATCACAGAAGTAACAATGTGTATTCAATCACGTTTTCCTATCTCCTACTGTTTGTTTTTCAACTTAAAGTCATGTTCTGACTGAGGAGGCGATATTTCTTTTATCATCTGTTTAAAAAAAGTAGTAGAAATAAAATCTAGATTGCTGAGGTCTCAAATTTAAAATAATTGTGTAGTTACAAAACTTGATTTTTTTAAAATTTGCAATTGAAGTCAAATATTATTTCTGTGATTTTTAATATTTCTCTCTTAAGTTTTTCCTGTTGTACTTGATTAATATAGGATGGTCTTTTTTTTTTTTTTGGTAACTGAATTACTGTATATACTGTTCCTTCAAATTCTTCCTTTGGAAGTCGTTATATATCTTAGTAAAACAACAATATGTGTACATACTGTGCTCTCTTTCTGTCTTACACCTTTAAAAAATCTTTTCAACTGCTGTTTATACTTGAGTTCAGCTATTTTTCACACTTTAATCTTTGAACCTGAACAAATCCAGTGATCTCCTGAATCTGTAGATTGATGATACATGCAAATAGGTTTCCAGCAATAGAGGGCTTTTTATAGGTTTTCTTTTGAACTGGGATTGACACCAATATCTTCTAGAAAAAAGTTAGTCTTTCATATAATATGTGGAGTTTGTAGCTTTATGTTTTAAAAGAGGGTCTGGATGACTTGTGAGATATAGCTATTGCTACAGAAGACGTCGCATGGACTTCTTGTTTTTATGCCTTTTTGAAAAAGTGGTCGCTGGAGATATGGAACTGGAGGAGTACTTGTAACTATACTAAGTTTGCCAAACCACTTCTCTTGTAACTCTCAGTTTTCATATACTCATGGCATTTTGCTCCAACATGTTATATTTAATCTTAGCACAAGTATAGATGTTTGGGTATAATTTGTATAAGATACATAATGAATTTCACATTAACTTTGGGTAATCTATCAGGAAAGAGATACTTGTGACACCTTAAAAGTTAAAACCAGAAAAATAAAATGAATATACAATTCTAAGTACAGTAGAGCCAACTCTTTATTCTCCTTGTGTGGATCCTGTATGTGGAGCTGGCATGGATGAAGGGAGTCCTGTGTGGAGCAAGTACACATAATGTCTGGTTGATTGATTCATTGATTACTATTTTTATTATGCTACTACAGGTACTGAAATTTGGAGACAATATGCAGGTGTTGGTATGCTGTTATGACTTTAACTCTTTCTCCTTTCTATTCCTAGCTATTGCACTTTTCCAATTCATGACTTAATGAAATTCCAAATTTAATTCAAAAGTTTACTAATTCTTTTACAATCCAGAGTTGTATTTTTATGGATAGGGGGTAGACAATTTTTCCACCTCTTGCAGCACAAATGGAATTTCATAGCTCTATGGGGAGAGTAACTGGGCTTCTCTGTGGGGTTTCACATTGAAAGCAAGGGGTGGTATAGTCCAGACTGTACCTTTTACTTTCTTTCACTCATCGCTGTATACTCAGTGCCTAGAACACTCGGAACCTAGCGTCGGGCATGTAGCATGTGCTCCATATATATCCGTAGATTCTTCATTATGATGAAATCAAGTTGTAAGAATAATGAATCTTATCTTTGATTTTTGTTTAAATCACATTAAAATGCCATATTGCTCATTAATTAAATGAGGAGAATCTGTGGAAAAGCTGATAAATGAGGTCATCCAATCAATTGGTTAACTTTAATGAGCACTTGCTTTGATCAAAGCAACTAAACCCAGCTGGGCCCTTGATATGGCGTGCCAGCTCTTCTGGGTTTCTATAACACCTGGTTCAAGTACTATCTTGTATTTCCACATGACCTTACCCCTCTTTGCAGGGAAAGTGAAGCCATTGCACTGTCTTCCACCATGTCTACAAACTGTCATGCAATTACACCAATCATTTCTTCATTCTCTCCACCACAATGTGAGAGATGAATGCCCTCACCTGTCTCTGGCCTCCATCCTCTCCCAACTTCTTAGGGGCTTCCTTCCTCTATGTCTTCAACTCCCTTTTTCTCCTAATTTCTTCCATCAGCATTTAACCATACTCAAATGTTTATCATCTTTCAAAAACAAAATTAAACTTCCATCAACCCTTTACAGCCATCATGCTACCTCTCTCCTCCTCTGATCACAGTCAGACCTATTGGAAATACTGTCTCTTTTTATTTATTCATGCAGGCCTAACCTTACTTCAGTCTGGCTTCTACCTCCACCGCTCCACTGAAACCGTTCTGACCAAGGTGATGTCAATCTCCTTCTTGCTGCGTCCTTTATTCTAAAGCAGGTCTTGTTTCACTCTCTGCAGCATTTGACACAGCTGAGAACTTCCTTCTTCTTGAGACTTTCTCCTCCCCTGCCTTCCATGGCACCATACTCTCAAGGTTGTCCCCTTCCTTTACTTCCTTCTCAGTCTCCTTCACAGGTGCATTTTTCTCTTTCCATGTCTCAAGTGTTGGTGTTCTACAGTTTTGTTCTAGGCTCTTTCTCCACCAACTCTATCTACCCTTATTTTTCCCACTCTGCCGATTTCATCCACGTCCAAGGCCTTAGTAACCATGTGTTCCATAAACTAATGACTTCTTGATCATTATTATCAGTACAAACCCATCCTCTGACACCCAGGTCTAAGACTCTGTCACTACAGAACACCTCTACTTGGATAACCCATCAGTACTTCAAACTCAACATTTAAAACAAAATTCATAATTTCCCCCCAAACCTGCTCTCCACAGTGGGTTCTCTCTTTCAGCAAAAAGCATTAATATCAAGCCAACCATCCAAACAGTGTCAATCCTTCCTTCATATTGACAAGTCTCAGGATGTAGCTATCATCAGGAAACATTTCCTAAACCCAAAACTCAGATGAGGTGCTTGCCCTACAAGCTTCCATGTGTTCTGTACTTCCCCTATCTTAGAACTTTACCCCACTCTACTGTAACTGCCCATTCACACATTTGCTCTCCCCACTGATCTATCTTCTCCTTGAGGACTGGGACAATGTCTAAGCCAGTATTTATTCATTTTATAGATCTCGCACCTGGTACAATGTCTGGCTTAATGTGATAGTTGCTCAATAAATATTCGTTGAATAAAGATTCCTGGCACTAGGCCGGGTGTGGTGGCTCACGCCTGTAATCCCAGCACTCTGGGAGGCCGAGGCGGGCAGATCGCTCAAGGTCAGGAGTTCGAAATCAGCCTGAGCAAGATCGAGACCCCGTCTCTACTAAAAATAGAAAGAAATTAATTGGCCAACTAAAAATATATAGAAAAAATTAGCTGGGCATGGTGGCGCATGCCTGTAGTTTCAGCTACTCGGGAGGCTGAGGCAGAAGGATTTCTTGAGTCCAGGAGTTTGAGGTTGCTGTGAGCTAGGCTGATGCCATGGCACTCTATCTCGGGCAACAAAGTGAGACTCTGTCTCCAGAAAAAAAAAAAAAAAAGATTCCTGGCACCAAATGCAATATAAAATGGATGAAAAAACTACAAATAAATAGAAGACACATCATCTGCTCTAAAACGGCAGCTGGACATTTATTAAAATTCCAGCATAATCCAAGAGCTACTGAATTGGAGTCTCTGCAGAGGGCCTAAGAGTTTATATTTCTAAAACATATCAAAATTTCTTCATGGAACTGTGCTTTGAAAGAATTTGAATTCTTTTTTTTTTTTTTTTAGTTAGACAATATATAATTACATATGACATATATGAGAGTGATGTGAACACTGTACCTATTTTGTAAGTATTGAATGAAGCAATAAATCTTCAAAAGCAGTACAAAGATTGGTATCTGCCAGGAATCTACCATGAATATTAAGAAAGTAGAAATCCATGCTATGGGAAAAGATAATCACACAGTCATGATAAAATGGGAATTATACATCTATGCTGATTTCCATTAAAACAAAACCTTACAGGCTTGAAAGGAGTATTGCTCTAAGCTTTCTCTCACTGCAAATTGAGATGAGTCAAATGAAGAAATATAACACTGTTATTCTTAAACATATTTCATTGTTAGACACAAGGTTAAAAAAATTTTAAAATGAAACTAAATTCACTGTCTCATTATTGCAATGCCTATCCTGTCCAGAGCTCCTGAATTGACTGTTTTTTTTCCTCATTATTTTCACCTAGATTTGAACCATCTAGCTGACCGCCAAACTAATCCTGAGGCAGTCTCCTGACTTGTCACCAAAGCTGTCCATGGGCAATCGTGGGTCTGGGTGCTGAAAGAAGTGGCATCTGCCTCATCGTCCCTGCTCTCCAACAACTCCAGCTCTATAATGTTGTTTAATAGTAAATCAAAAGATAATGGAGAAACAGCAGGAAAAGTATCAGAGCAATTATACACTTGGATAAGTCTGTTGAGAGCAAAAACGGTCATCTTTGAGCTGTGAACTATTTTGAACCAATATCACAAATACAGGATAGAGGAGGACGGTCTTGATAGCAGTTGAAAATGGAAAGAGCCTCCAAATTTCAGGGCTCTCATATGTGGCAACAATGTGATGTAGCTGTTAAAACAAAAAAAGCTGGTATGACAGTCACTCTCTGCTCTGAAATGAAGTTCTACCTAGAATTTGTCTCCAGTTTGGGATGTTACAAAACAAAACAAAAACAAAAAAACACACAAAACAACATACTCCTTGTCCTCCCCCCCAAAACCCAGGAATTCTATTTGGGGAGGGAGATTGTACTGAGTATGTTGTATGCTAAGTTTCTTTCCAATTCTAACCTTGTGTGCTTTTTTATAAGGCTGGTTGGGGAACACAGAATTAAACCCTCTGATATAACTCATCTGTGTTATGTCAGGTTCTCACTGCAAATAATTATTAAATTTCATATAATCAGGTTTGACCCAAATAATACCCAAATCTGTGCAATAATAAGTTGTGTGATAATGGGATTCCACCGTGGTCCCCCTTGTTGGTGAAGGGAAACTGTCCTGCTTTCTCTAGTGGAGCATCACAGAGAATTCAGGATGTCTTTGGACAAGACAACAACATGCAAGAGAGAATACCTTGATCAGTGTGGCCGTCATGAAGGGTGGAAATGGGGAGGCCTGGACCTGTGTGCAGGATGGAAACAAAAGCATGGCTTAGTGTTAATAAAATAACTCTTAGTTTTCAACAAGGACTGCTGGAAGTATTTATGATTAGTGTCAAGCTCAAGTACATCTTTTAATTCTGCAGCTATTTTTTTTCCCCATGAAAACATCACCTCTTAAGTCACATTTAAACAACACATGAGTCAAAGAAAAGGTATGAGAGAGACATTGCCCGTGCACCTTTCCAAGAGTAATCCTGAACAGTTAATACCTAACTATACAAATGCACCCCAGAAGCTGCAGTGACGCATCGCCTTCTGGGAAGATATGCTGTATAGGTCCAGTCTGGGCTGTGTCTTTATTATCAAATAACCTTCACCAGTACCCACATTGTATTTTTAATCTGGCTTCTTGGTTTAATGTTCACTTTATTTTGGTGGGTAAAATCTAGCATCTTTTTTTTTTTCCTGGTGTAATTAAGACATGCAGAAATTTATATGGAATATGTTTACTTTTAAAATATGCTGTGGCAGATCACATTCCCTCGGAAACAGACCTGGAAAGAGGTTTAAATTTTATTAGGGGCTGGTATTGGGATGCACACTTGTGGGAGAAGGGGAGGAAGAGTAGGGCAGGTGGGGTTCAGTGCTATCAGAGAGACCCCCTGAATGGCCTGCAGAGTTGTCTATAATGGGGCAACAAGCCAGGCTTCTGCTCCCCAGCATGGAGCAGTCGTTGGATGTGGCCAGCGGGAGAGCAAGCGCCAGAGAGGGGGCTCAGCTGTGAGCTGTCAGCCACCAGCACGCTCAGCAGCTGGAGGAATGAGTGAGTCAGTCCTGAAGATGTGGGTTCTGGCTGGCACACCAGTGCCCACTACGTATTCCAACATAGAATCCAGCTTCTCTGTGCAGAAACTGGCCATTTTAACAAGATCTACAAATAAACACTGACTATTCCTTACTGAAACTATAGAACTAAATAATACCTGGAAATATACTTTCAAAGGATAAATTTGCTCAGGCAGTCAATGGGTTAAAAGCAACAAATGTGGAGTTTGGGGGTAGATGTTCATCTGCCACCCTCAGATGTGGCTGCTTCCTTCTATGTAGAGGGACACCATTAGACTAGCCCCTTGGCCCCATGCAAAGCAGAGGAGGAATGACTTTGGTGAGTTCTGAGAAGATCTGGGTATGTGTAGCTCCTCTGTCTTGCTCCTGGCATCTTTCTGCCCACGGAGACCATGCTTTGGATCTGTTCCTCGGTGCTGTACCTGTGACGGTGCCAGGCCCCATGCAGGAAGCCCGTGGCTGTCCTGTTGCACCCACATTTGTGTAATTGTAATGTGGGGATGTAATATTGGGAAGCCACATACCTTAGCCACATTTTCCAACTAGCCTTCATAGTTAATAAAGCTAATATTTCGATTTCCTGCCCGACTCTTTAGTCTAATTCTGCAATGGGAAAAAGGCAACTATTTATTAAGCTCCCTCAAAACTAAACCAAAACAAACCAAAAAAGTTCTGTGTGGAATCTCAGAATTCTATAGAATGCAATTGCAGAGCTTTTCATTTTGGTCAGTTTTTTTTCAAAGTTAGCAAAAGGGACAAGCACTCCTATTACATGTTTGGCCAGAATGCAAAGAAATGAGACCTGAATCTAAATTTCTAGACTCTAATAAATCAGCATCCACCCTGTGAAAATTTTAAGGGTGTGCAGTTCTAGTAATGAAAACTCGCCTATTTTTTTTTTTTAACCTAAATGATGAGAGAAGCTAATGACCGACTGTTCTTGACACAGGGGCCTGAGGGTGTGGTCATAGCGGCCAAAGCATCACTTGTCCAGAAACCCACCTTGTGTTGCTTTTGTTCCATCAGCATCATCAATATGATTTTACCTGTTTTAATCCTGTCATCTAAGACTTACTCACCGTCCCTCGGGAGAGTTTGAAGTTACATAATGAGGCTTTACTCTTAGTCCTAAAGGGAAAGATTTCAAGGTTTTTCCTATGATGGCGCAGTGACTCATTTTACTGGAGCTTCAAAAACACCAGACGATGTGATGCTTCCCACACAGTATATTTTTTGCTAAATGGGAAATTACCATACTGCCAAGGAAGAGTGAGTGGTGAAAAGTCAGGCGATTCAAGTTCTAGAAAGGACTCTTCCACCAACTTTTGATGAGAGCTTAGTCTTGGATTCCTTCTCTCTTCAGTGGGCACTTAGGCTCAAGTAGGCATTAGGAAGACACAGTGATATAAAATGTGGCATAGTGCTTTCCAAAAGCGTGAAAGCATTATACAAATGCAGAATGCATATACATATAAATGCATGTATGGAAGTGAAGTGTCACTGATGTCTTCATCTGTAAATACAGCAGCATAAAACAAGTTTTTTGGTAGACTTTGCAAGAGACAGTAATGCTTTGATATCCCCTAACACCTACGTTTATTCCACAAACATTAAATGCCCATAATATATTAGACATTCTTTTTGGTCTTATGAACACAAAGATTAAAAGAAAGCAGCCCCTGCCTCCCAGGGAGAAAAATAGATAGATCTCAGTACTGAGATGAATCAGTACTGTTAGTTCAATGATACTGTGTGCCTGGCATGTAAGCTTTCAATATATGTTGCATAAATACATAGCTGGGGTTGAAAAATGTTGCATATAATTTGAGAGGGACATTTAATGTATACCTTTAAATGCCAGTAACCACAATCAGTACATATGGTCATGAACAACAATCTCTTGACATTTCAAAGATGCCACTGACCAAACATTTTATGAAAGTGTTATTTCAAACTGACATCTTGTGCCATCTTAAAGGGAGCACTTGGGTTAAAATGCTTATTCATGTCCACATAGTCAAATGAGCTGTGGCTCAGGTTCTGGGGCCAGGTGGCTGGATTGAGGGAAGTGGCATGTCAGGGTGGCCTTTATTCTGGTTCACTTTACAGAAACCTTGGGGCCCCTGCAACTGACTAAGGATCTCAAGCTGTCAAAGATTCCATTTGTTCACTAAGTCACCCATCCCCACATGGGGAGTTGATACCAAAAAAAGAATGATAGCATGTATTTTGTAATACCTCTAGCCAAGTGCTCTAACCCCTGGACCCAAATTGGGGAGGAGACAGAGATTGGAGAATTAGAGGTTTGCCAAGTCAGTTTTCCAAATCTCCATAACAGCTACTAGGACTCTAATATAATTCATTGATCCATATTGATCTGTTAACCTAACCTGTTTTATTGCTTGCCACATGTTCAAGATTTACAGAAAATAAAATTATATGGATAGAAATTATTCACTAAATGTACACATGGCCTAAACAACCAGGAAATGTTTTGTATATTTCATTATCTATGATATTTTTTATATTTGAATGAATTACTTACAATGTTTTCTAAATTTAGAAAGAGCATACTGTATGACACAGGTTCATTTCCTATCCCTATTGCAACTACACTTTGAAGAATGACTGACCTGCAAGGTAGGGACCTCAGGTTTCTAGACCATTGTTTTTCCCCTGGCTGTAGGAGTTTGAAATTTCTCCGGGCAGATGGGGCCAAAGTCCAGCAACCATTTTATCAGAGAACACATCTTTTTATGACATTGCTAGCTGTGGATAGCTGGTAGATTGCGTCTGCAGGCAACGTCATAGTGCTATGGAACGTGGTGGTTAAGAGGATGGGATTTAGAGGCAACAGATCCTTGCTTCAATCCTGGCTGAAGCTTATCAGCAGCGTGGACAATTGGCAAGTTACTCTCAGCTTCCTAAATTGCAAAAAAATGGGGATAATGATACCTTCCTTTCTTTTATTTTTTTCCATAAGCACTAGATAAGATCTTTACATATACCAAGTGCTGAGTAGCTATAACTATAAACTATAGAATTTTTCAGCTGGTGGTGACGAGGATGACAAGAATGACAGTGGGGATGGTAGCGTTTCTGTTAGGTCCATTACCTACCATAGCAGACAAGTGCATAGTACTTGGCGTAGTCGCTGAAACTTGCTGTGTAATATTGGCACCTTTCTTTCCTTAGATGGCAAGTAACACACTTCTTGCTTGGAGGATAGCTTCCAATGCTAATTCTAGAGGGAAATGAAAATAAAACTAAGCTGAAATTTTGAGATTGTATTTATCAAAATGTACTACTCCATGTAAAGTGACTAATTTACATATTGACATCAAACCCACTCTATTTTTCTGTTGCCAATATCATTTAAAGTAAAGGGGAATCACAGTATTTTGATGTAGCTTGATTTTTGATCCATCTTTGCCTTAATAGGGGCAAACCTTCAGGGAAAAGCTTTCTGTGGTTTTCCTGGGGTGGGAGAAATACGGGAGTGAGACAGTCACTTTTCATAACCATTAATCTCTTACACTTTACAAAGTGGTTGGGAATGCACAGCTCCTTATCTTCCTTTTCCCACCCCATGGCAAGACACACAAGAACAGTCTGGCAAGTATTACCAAGAAGGGGGGCCCTGTTCCTTTTATATATCTGGAAGGGGGAATTAATAACAAGCAAACTGGAAATAACAAACCACGGTTCTAGGTGCCTCCTCGGCCTTTTGCTCCTTTCAGCAGGAAATTTAGGCTCATGGAAACTCAGCCTGGGAATGCTCTCTGCGCATATTCTACCAGCCAGTCTGCACCTACCACACTGGTCTCCCACTCCCCTTGGCAGAGCGCTCTTCATGGTTCCTGAATGCGGTGATTTAGCTTTAACGTGTACACTCGTGGACCTTATTCCCAAACCCTCAGAATCAGAATCCCATTTGGGGGAGACTAGATGGTGTTATGCCAGGGTGAAGGCCGGGTTGGAACCCTGTTGTGGCTGTCAGGGTTACCAGGGCCACCTCTGAGACCCTTCTCCTGCTGCCCCTCACCCTGTCCTGGGTGTGGCAGAACGTGGCCAGAGACATTGCTGGTTCTGGAAAGAGATTCTCCCTAACAGATAAGGTAAGATCATGATCCAGGAGGGAACAGAGGAATATGACAGAGGGAAATTTCTTATTTCCTCTTTAATGGTTAGTAGTTATATTCCTATTTTGGTGTAATCTTGGAAATGTTATGGAGGCGGTGAACAGTAAGGGCTCAGAGGGCAGCATGCCCAGCTACAAATCTGGCTCCAACAACATTACCTGTCTCAGAGACCTATGGGAAAGTAATGAAATGGCATATGCAAATCAGACAAAAATGTGCCTGCCATACAATAGACTACCAACATATGGTAACTATCATTTTTATTCAACATACAGAAGTGGGGGTTGAGGGAACCATTTCAGTCATCAAGGGGACAAATGGACTGAACTTAAACACTAACATGGAAACAGAGTTGGGTTACGCCAAAGTGTACCTTAGTAAAAGAAATCACACATTATGGGAATAAAAACAATGCCTGGTATATAATAGGTACTCAATAAATGTGTGTTAAATAAATAAATGTTCTCAACTATCTCTAAATTTAGTTGAAGTATTTAGTACCAAAATAGTATTTAGTATTTATATGAGCATTAGAATTTCTTGTTTTTTTTCTTTTGAAAACAAACATTTTGAGTTGGCTAACATTTTTAGAGTATGTGTTTATTATACTGGTGTAGTTTATAACATTCTCCAAATGTTTTATCTTAATTTATAAATGATTTTTATTACATTTCACACTTTAAAAAATATTCTACATTTCCTAGGGACTCTGACTTATTTTTATTCAAATATCAATATATTAATATATAAATACTAGAATGAATTGACATAAATTACCTGTAGATATTTCTTCTTCCAGGGTAACCTTCAAATTCATTGCTAGAATAAAACCTGAAAATACATTCAGAAATTATTAAGTATTGATGATTAAATGATGATAGAATTGTTAGTACTAATACTAATACAGTAAACAATATAGGCATGCATTCATCTCATGAAACTATGTATTAATTGGCACTTATATACACAAATAACTGCTGTTCATTACTGAATTTTGGGTGCGTACTCTGACTTCCAATCATCAGATGAAGACTAAATACTTGTTACTTAAATATCCAGATGCCAGTTCTAACCCGTCTTAACATAGTCATGAAGCAGGAAATCCAGTTTAGTGGGAAATCCAGTTTAGTGAAGTGTTTTTCACTCCTCTGTGTTCACCTGAATACTGCAAACTGTCATTTTTTTTTTCTAGGAAGAGCATAATAGAGTGTGAAAAGTTTGGAATAACCAAAGTCTGTTTTAATTTTCAGGATGGTTCGGCAGTCCAGTTACTTCTATGTCCTCAGTATCATGAAAATCTTATTAGTTCCAAGAGAAAGAAAAAGACAACAGAATACAATTTATGCCCTAAACTAGTCTCTTTCTACACATCTTTACTAACTTCACATGGTTCTAGTCATCACTTGCCTTTCCCATATACATCATCCCAAATATCCTGTGAATAAACTACTCAGTATCTTTCCCTAAGAGCTCCCTGATGCTTTCTTGCTATGGGGAAGGTTCCCCAATTGTCTTGCTTCTAACCCTTGCAGCAGAGTCCACTTTCCTTCTTTCCTCTCTCTTTTCCTTCACAGCCAGTAATTCTCCAGTCCTGTTCAGCCTCTGCCTGTCTTTACTGTCTGGCCTCTCTTTCATTTAGCGAGTGTGCATTGAACTGCTCCTCTATGCCAGGCACTGTGCTAAGTGCTAAGGATGCAATCAAAGAAGGAAGCAGTTTTGTCCCCAGAGTCTCTAATTCACTGCCACTATTCTAGTTCAGGCTGCTATCACCTCAGGCCTCTATTAGGACCAGAGACTGGTCTCCTACCCTTCAGTTTTCCCCACTTCCTCAGCATATTGAAATTAATCTCCCACCATTTTTTTTCCTTGTCACTCCCTTACTTTGGCAATTTTAATGGCTACTCCATATAATGTCCAAGCTCCTTTGCCTTCCATTTAAAGAATTCCATATATTAGCAAGAGGTTACAAACAGGTTTTCATCCAGTGATTCTGGACTAATGGCCCCCTCCTACTGCTCTTAGAATTCCAGGTAATGGGAGGCAGATTGTGAGCACTAAGAGAGGATCCCTGGGTGTAGACTATATTAGAAGTGACTGAAAGAACTGGAAGAAAGAAGTCCCATATTGAGGTTAACAATAAGAGCCTTAGATTTAATGTGCTTTTGCTTTGAATCCTAGTCTGCTACTAACTATGTGGCCTTTGGCCATGTTAATTAAATTTTATGAGTATCAGTTTTCTCATCTGTAAACTTGGAATTATCATTTCTACTTTACAATATCTGGTATGTGCTAATTGCTCAATAAATGATAGCTATTCTAAATATTAATAATAATCTTAAACTTACATAACAGTGAATCACTACAAAAGAGTCTCCATATCTATGGGCTGCCCTCCATGGAATTTTAAGCTTGCTCATTGCTTTAAGTGTGAAAGAATAAAATTTGTCTTTAGAACCAGTTATTCTTTTTAAATTTTTATCCTTTTCATATAATTATCTACCAAGTATCAGAATAGAAATGACTACCTACTAAAGACCTTTTACCCAAGAGGAAATCATGTTGACTAGTTCTTAAAGAACATGCAATCTTAAATGAATTCACAACTGTCAGAACTAAACTATAGAGTAACAAGAATGCTCTTAACTAAAAGAGATGGTACAGTATCATTTGTACGTCCATCGGTGCCAATTAAAACCTGAATGGTGCATCGTGCTTCGTGCAATACTTACAGTGAATCCTGTGTTACTCTGAATATATTTATGGCCTCCCACTTGCCACTTGTAATTTGAATAGCATTTTCCTATAAAAAGACAAACATTATGTTGTGTGAAGCTGAGCGTTATTTGAGCAACCTCAAGTGAATGATCTTTGAGGAGATAAATCTTGGAAGGAACGTACCACAGTGTCTTTGATATAGTGAATATGTTTGTAGCCATCCTTGTCACTAAATATTTTGTAGTATGAAATGGCATCATAGCTGAAAACTGGTGTTGAAACAAAGAACTGAAAAAAATGAACAGAGGTTATGTTCAAAGACAAACTGAACTAAAACCATAGATTTTTTTTTAAAGCAATGTATGGTCATGTGTCTAGGAATCAGAATGCCTTCCTCCCCTGTCTTCTGTCACTCACATCTGAAATTCCATTCTTTCAGATGGACAGCTTTTCCTGTGATTCTAACAGGTACTTGCACATTCCAACGACTGCCTGGTTGCTACTGCATATCCCTGGATTTACGATGTTTAATTTGATTGAATTTCTGTGTTCTGAGGTTACGTGGTTTGAAACAGAGTTAAAAGAATAACAAATGGATATGGGTATTTAACCAAACCAAACCTTAAAATGAGATATTTGACCAAAACGTGACTCTCAGTAAGGCTTATAGACCTTTTAATTGTTGATGTGTCTGATACCAAGCACCTAATACCAATGATGCAATGAAGACATTTTAAAGATTAAAATATCATGGCCTGCTAACCACAATTTTTAATGGTGGGGAGGGGCTTCTGGACTTGAGAGAAAATTGTTGCCCATGATGAGGTAGTTTTACTCCTTGAGCTCCAGAAGCAGACTTGTCTCATTGCTCTAGTTTGACCTCTTCCTGGGAACTCCATGGTGCACCTGCTGGGAACCACTCCTTAGGTAATTAACCTAAGGAGTGCCAGACACTCTAGGGTGCCTTGAAACTGAACAAGCCCCATTTCAATATTCTAAATGCTACAGATAAGAGAAATTCTACAAATGTCCTTATGTCAAATTTTAGCCAATCATTTCATGTTTCTCCTATTAAAAATATAAATTGACAGGTCTTACATTTGCTGACATTTTTTTGGCCCTCTGGTCATTGTTTGGTGACATAAAACGATGGCAAATTGGTAAAAGAATCACATGAGGAAAGAGCTATTCTACATCATGCAGAACAGATATTCCCACAAATAATTTAAAACCAGCTCTCTTTGGTTGGTGTCCTTCCATATACAGTGAAGCGAGATGTTCAGCTCTTTTAGAACTGAGTAAAGACACGACAACTAAAAGCTGCCAGTATTTTTTAACTACAGACATGTTTCCTTCTGAGACCTAGTCTGAGATCCATTTTTGCGCAAGAAGAGAAGGGGAAGTTGCTGTAGGTGCCTTTAATGACGGCCCCATGTGTGATCGGATAGGTGATGACTTTTTGATAAAATTGATCATTATTTCTCACAAAATGATTATGATTGTGTGACACTAAAATGAAACTTATTTGATGTGGTGTGTATAGTAGGCTGAATAGCCATTTCCCCAAAATTCATTTTCACCCGGTGCTGCAGAATGTGAACCTATTGAAAAATAGGGTCTTTGCAGATATAATCAGGGCAAAAATGGAGACCTATGGGATTAGGCTGGGCCCTAAATCCAAGGGCTGGTGTCTTATAAGAAGAGCAGAGAACACAAAGAGACACTGAGAGACACAGGGAAGAAAACCATGTGAAAGCAGAAGCAGGGATTAGAGTGATGCAGCTGTAAACCAAGCAACATCAAAGAATTCCAGAAGCCATCAGAAACTGGAAGAGTCAAGGAAAGATTCTCCTCTGGAGCATTCAGAGGAAGCATGGCTCTGCTGACACCAGGATTTCAGACTTCTAATCTTCAGAACGCTGAGAGAATAAATTTCTATTGTTTTAAGCCACCAGGTTTGCGGTAACTTATTGAAGCACTCTAGGAAACTAATACCATGTCCTAAGTCTTATCACATTGGCCTAGAATCAATAAATCTGTTAAATAAGTAGGAGACCATTAGCCTGAGGCTGTCTCTATACTTTAGTTCCTACGCAATGAATCACAATCTGACCTAGTACCATAATAAACAGCAAACCTAACTAGTAATAAAACAAACAGCTGAGTTTCAGCCAATCACTGGCAGCCAACTCATCACACAGTGCCCAAACAAGACAAATACATCATTACCCCATGACCAAATAAGGCAGACTCCTCGCTGTAGCCAATCAGGTGGTTTCACTACTTTGCTTCTGTGTTTGGCCTGTTAAAGCTTGCTGCTCACGTTGCTGGGCAGACCTCTGAACCTCTTCTGGTTCTGTGTGATGCCTGATTTATGAATTGTTCTTTGCTCAAATAAACTCTGCTAAATTTAATTTATATAAAGTTTTTCTTTTAACAAACCTTTAACAAAATGGAAAATGAAATAACGAGAAACTGCTGTCTCTTTACACAATGTCTTCATTAGTTTCATTAATAAAACCAACCTTGGTAGGATTTTGCATATTGAGACTAGTGCCTCTAAGTGAAGTTAATAACCAAGAGGCTCAGGAATAGGAAACTCTGATTAACAATTCTGTGGATGGAATTTCCACATGAATATAGGTCTTTGGAAAAAACCATTCTTTCCTTTTAAAATTAAATTTTACCCTCTTAGCCAAATAATAACATATGAACTTACTTACTAGTAACCTCTTTACAATGTCACTGTCTTACTCCTCAGTGTAAAAGACAAAAATTGGTTCTATGTTTATTGAATCACTAAAATAAAACCTGGGTCACAATTTTTTTAAGATACCACAATAAAAATAAATTCTCCACAAACCTGCAGTCAGTTAGTTAAGGGACTTTTAAAAGTGTTTGTTCTAGATTAAAACTTAAAATTTCATTTTCATTGAAAATAAAAAAAAAGTGATAGGGCAGAGTGTTATGTTGTAAGATATTAGAATCAGGCAAACAGGAAGAGTATTTCTGCTAAGCAAAGACTGTTATCTTCTCTCCTTTCAGTGCACACATTGAAGATAGCTGCTTTAGATGAACAGGTAACTTGGGTGAGTTAAAGAGGGTGTGAAATATTTCCGCATTCATTTTGCCAGAGCTAGGCCATAATGCATTCTGAGTTAAGTGCTTCTCACAGCAAGTCACACCTGAACCCTAGCTAAGCACACATACTAGGTTGTGCTCAGTTTTAACAAGGCCCCTACATTTTTTTTTATCATTCTTAGATTTTATCATTCTTAGATTACTCATCTGTATAAGAAGTGCAAAGTCATTTAAAATATTTTGCTTGGAAGGTAAGTTTATTTACTGTCATGTAATATCTTGTCACAGTGGTTAAATGACCTAATGTTGATGCCTAAACTAAGTCCACATTCAGTCAAAAGCACAAGCTTTCAATTATCAAGTGGAAAATGCATGTTTCTTAATTAAGAAATTTTGCCAACAACCTAAAGAAAGTGTAGAGTATGGTTTAATTATTTTTAAATAATTTGAGTGTGACTTTGAAGCCAAAGCATTATGCTTGCAGTGTTTGTTCTCCAAATTTAAGGAATTCAATTAAATTCTTTGATTAAGTCCTCCTTTTTTGTCTGTTTTCTACAGGGCAAAAAAGCAATATTTAAATATTTTAAATACTTTTGCATTTTTTCCTGAATCTTTCCACACTTATCTTTATTACCTTGTTACTTCAGAATGTAATTTAGGCTTACCGTATATAATTAATAAAGTAATAACTATTCTCCAGTTAGTGAATAAAACTGAAGCATCTTTACTTAAAGACACTGTAAATAAAATAGCATGTAAGCCAAAATCACTGGCTCTAGAAAAGTATACAACAAAGGGTTTTTAATATCTGAAGACTTTCAGTTTACAATTTACCCTCTCTCTAGCCATTTCAAGCTTAAATTTTTATGAGTTATCATCTTATAATTGACTTCTGAATTCCTTGTTGTCATTATATCATGGGTTAATATGTTAAACCAGGTTCAAAAAATTTCCTTTTTCTTTGTATAATGTGCTGAAATCTCAGAGAGGTAGCCCCTCCCCTCAAATGCTAGTTGAATTCTATCATATATTTGTAGTAAGTGGCAGCATCCACAAAACATTCACTTATTTTCTGTCTTATTTTGTGTTCTTCATATAGGATTTAAGATACAATTGATATTCCCCTCAAACATGATTTTTATACTAAAAGTCCTCATAAATCACTGAATAAACTATCCAAAACTTCCAGATACAAGTGATCACAAACAGTAACAAAATACACATTTTCCTATTTAATATCAAATAATTACTTAAATACTGGATTGAATACACATATATGAAATTCAGTACAGTTTATATGAAATTTAATATGAGGTAGATGGCCCTTAAATTACAAGAATACCCAATGTATTTATAGCAGATCAAGAATTATGTTCCTTTTTGAAAAATTATTATATATGTTTAAGAAGTAATATTAGTTACAGATATCAAGGAGTCAGTTGATGCAGTTAAGGTTGGGACATTAGGGATATGATTTGTTCTCAAGAGAATTCTATAAAAATATAGATATTGAAACTGACTGGCAAAAAATCACTGAAGAGATAACTATAACTACTTTTGTGTTTTTCACCTTGGTATTTTTTCTATGAAAACAAGTAGTGCCAGTTTGGGTACATTGCAAATAGTCCTTTGTTAAATGAGAATCTGTCAAGTTTTATTAAAAAATAAGTAAAAGATAGCAAAATCATACTCCACCAGCCCATCCAGTTCTGCTTTCTTCAACATGCTCCTGGGTCTAAAAGACAAAAGATCACATTGAACACAGCATTAAGAGGATATTTTTTCCTAAATATAATCTGGATATTTCCAGTTAAGCTTCATGGTCAGAGTGTACTATCATGAATCATCTAACTTCAAACTTGAGTTTAAGAGGACTATATTAAAAACTTATATAACAGCACTATTGCATACACATGGGTTATCTAAGTGTTGGATCTTATTGCAGATCTTTAATAATTCTGGTTAGCAGTGACATGGAATTATGATATCTGTGGAGGCCCAGCATAACCCAAGCACCTGGTGTGGTATAGGTAAAAAGAACTTTCACAGTGGAGTTTAGGTTAAATTCTTTCTTTTCTCAGTCTTATGAAGTAGCCAGAAATTTTAAAATTTGTACTGAATCTTATTTTGATTTATATTTTACCAAAATATAGTCAATCATTTACTGAACATATACTTAGTAATCCTAAAAGGATGAATAGACATTTCTAGACAAATAATTAGAAAAAGAACATTCTAGGCAGAACAAATAACATAGGGAGCAGACCAGCTTAATAAACTACAGGGGGTTCAGCATGGCTGAGTGGAGGGTGACTATAGGGAAGAGTTAGAAGACAAGGGAGGTTGCGTATTTATACACAAGATCCTTTGAAGGACTTCAAATAAACACTTTGGAAAATACAATTGTGAGTGTGATACAGAGAACAAATTAGAAGTGGGTGAAATGGAAAGAGGCAGAGAGACCAGTTATTAATAAAAGGCTATTGTGATGTTGGGGGAAAGAATGATAAAGATCCAAATCAAGGTCGTGGTAGTAAGGATGAAACAGAGAAGATGTAGTCACAGATATTCAAAAGTTCAAATCCCCAGAAATAAGTTTGAGAGTTACTGGCAAGTGATAATAGAAAGATCTGGTATAAATAAAAATCACCCAAAGAGAGTAAGTAGAGAGTTGAGACAGAGACAATCATCCAACCACTCCTGGATGTGGTCATGTGATGAGTTCTAGCCAATGGTGTGTGAGCAGAAATGACCTATGATACTTCTAGGCCTAGCTCATAAAAATCTCTTATACATTATCCTCCTCCATTCTTTTCTCGACCTCTCAGCTAAATTCTGATGCTCAAGTTGAATAACCTTGGAATAGTGTTGGAAGCCTCTGGATGAAGTTAGCAGAAATGCTATCACCTAGGTTCCTGAATGACTGTATGGAGCAGAGTACCCATCCCCCAACCCTCACCATCCCCCACTTACCTGGACTCACTATTGGATGGTTACAAGAATGTGCAATAAATTTCTACTGTATTAACCCACTGAATTATTGGAGGTTTTTGTTGTTTTTATAGCAGTTAGCCTACCTTGCCAATATATAAACTTGGAGAATAATAAGAGTTCTAGAGAAGTCAGAAGAAGAGCTGGAAAGGAAAAGAATAGTCAATGAAGTAGAAGGAGAGCCATGAGAAGATGTACTGTCATAAAAGGGAGGGTAATAACAAATGTTAAGAACATAGTTTGAATTTTCTCCTTTAGGGATAGGCCAATGCCTCAGAGAGAACAAGTAAGACAAGGCTTGAAAAAATAGTGAAACTTTTTTGATTTATTATTTTTAGGCATAAAGATAAAATTAACTTTACTCTCCTGTTCAGAGGAGGAACAATAATAGAAAGATGTTTCTTCCCCTAACTATAAATTTCTTAATAAATCTCACTAAGGTAACTATATTATAAGTAACTATTGCCAGTTTCCTTGGCCTCTTTGTTTTGAGTATGATTCCCAGCATGAATAAAATGTTGCTAGGTCACTTAATCTTTAAACATTATTTGTTTTTAACTTGTACGTGCACACACACACACACACATTTGTCATGATGTTGGTGCTGGAAAATTTGACACTCGTTCTCAAATCTGAAAATGTGTCCCATGTATTTATCAGACTATATTGAGACAGAGGTGTTTAGAAATCCTAAGGTTATTCAAACATGATATTCTAAATTTAATCACTATTTTCTGGCTGTAAAACTAAAGTTTATATTCCAGGGACTTCCACACCTCATTGAATGAGCATCTTAAATGTTCTGTCAGTTTGGATTAAAGTTGTCTCAGATTTTGATAAATTAGAATTTCAGATTCCAAAGCAATCACAGATTTTAAATTCCTAGTTTTAAGAGCTAAAAATGGTGTCTAAATGATACATCTCATAGTTTTCAAACTAATAAAATTAAAGCAATAGTTCCTAATACCTAGATTCAATGAAAACATTAAAGATATTGTCACCCAAAGCTGATTAATCAGACCAATGGTTTCTAATTAACTAGGACAATCACAATTAGTCTATCCTTTCTTTGCCTATGATACTGCATTAAAGCCAAAATCTTTCTGCTTTGTATATCAAAATATATATAAGATAAAAATAAGCTTCTAGCATATTCCATCAAAATTAGTCAAGCCTCTCACAGACACAGTAGTGATTTAAAAAAATATTTTTAGCCTGAGTAATGTTGACTATTATAGTCCTGATATATTTCCAAACAGATTCATATGACTTTTTCCTTGCAAAACATAATGTCCTAATTTCTGGATGGAATTTAGTGATTTACTTTGATTGCTCTGCTTTTCTTCTTACTTTATAAAATAAGTTTATTCTATATTTGGTTTAATGAAACATTCCTTCATAATTAGAAGTCTCATGAAATGTACCCATCAAATTTCCTACTTAAAGAAAACATTTTGTATGTCTTAGTTTCTACTACGAGTAATTAAGAACAGGCTTATTTTAAAGCTTTTAGATTAGTGAAGTAATTTTTCTGACTCATTAATTCAACAGATTATGTTTGGATTTGAGCAACAGAAACAATTGAAACTCAACAATAAATCTGTGCCTACTTTTCAAGAGGATATTTTCCCCGCCCCCCCCAAAAATATTAACACATAATGGGGCACTCTCCTAAGACAACCAGGTAACAGGACAATTTGATCTAATATTTCATGTCTTGTTTTCAGTTATTCATTTTTGATTTTAAAATGGGAATATTTGGCTTTTTAAAAATAATATCCATTTCCTTTGAGATTTTCATTTTTTATTTTTGACATTGAATAGAACATGTTTGCATTTTTTCTCTGATTCTTTTTTATGAAACAAATCTACTTCCCTTGTAGGCCCATCCTATGTTTTCATCTCATTACTTTGCTCTTTTCTTTTCTTTCTTTCTTTCTTTTTTTTTTTTACTGCCAATCTCATTATAATCTCAAAAGAATGGATTACCATCCTAATTGAGAGACAGAGACCTGATTTTTCCAGTGTCACATTGTCTCATTTAGTCTTTTTTGCTATTCAATTTCAAGGTTTAAATCATTCAAAAAAAATAAGAGGTATCCTATTTAATAAAATAATGGACCTGTGAATACACAGTGCTTTTTTGCAAAGCAAGCAAGAATTGAATGCAGTAATTCTGGCTTTAAAATATAATAAAATGTTATTAACAGCTATATATGAGTCCCCACTATTGTATTTTCATCTTCAGAAATACACATCTATGGCTTTAATATACCCTACCTTTGGACAATCCCATGCCTGCCAGTCTTCCCTGAAATCACATATAGACAAGACTGAAACATTCTGGACTCTTTTTAGCCACTGCAAACATATTCGGTCATCAGTAACCCACGTGAGCCAACTGAAATAATAATCACTGCAAATAAATCAAAACAGACAGTTACAACCAATTTCACATTCAAATAATTTCATAATTTTTGTTTTCTAAAAGATATTTTAATATTATGGAATACTTATTCAGTAGGTAAGGAAAACAAAACTTCCTTTTCTCTGGAGAAAAAGGACAAATATATATGTTGACTTTTTAAAAAAATATCTATTGAATTCTTTCATCTAATGAAATTATTTCATACTTAAGTTTTCTCCCCATTTCTGTAGTTTTAAATCTTAGAAAAGAATTTAAGACATAAGGTCAAAGCTACTGGTCAATAGGGTATGGGGGGGAGAAGCATTAAACTGGGTATTTTGCAGAAGTAAACTCAACTTTTCACTTTTTAACTAGTTGAGAAAGAGCCAAATGTGGTGAAAAGACCACCTTTGTCACCAGGTAAGTTGGTATTGGAAGCTGAGTTTTAGGTGAGTTGTAGGTCAGGTATTCAAATTCAGGTTAGTGTAATAATTACCTGTGAAGTATATGCAGTAACCCAAATGTTTGGCACATGCTAGATGTCAATGAATGGCAGCAATGATTACTTGGCTCTTGTAGACAGAGAACATCAACATAAAATGAACCACAGAATTTTGGATATTAATGAAAAGAAACCACAGAGCTGGAAGGAGTCTCAGGCTCGTATTCTGGCTTCATGTCCTACAAGTTATATAATAAGCCAGTTGCTTAACTATTTCATTTCTCTATGGGAATAATAATATTACCAATTTTAAAGGTTGCTATAAAGATTAGCTGAGAGTGCTTAAAGTGCCTGCTACATAATGTTTTCAAGATATGTTAGCTGTTACTATCATATTGTTAATATTGCACAGATGTTCAAATGAGCCTCTTCACTCCTTATACTGTGCTCTTTCCATCATTCCATTTGCCCCCTAAGGAGAATGATGCTTAAAAAAAAAAGGTGTATTCAGTCAAGTTTTCATCAAGTAGATTGGGGTGGGGAATAGCAGATAATTCGAAAATTTAAAGTCAATTTTGCTTATCTAAGAGTGGGCTCATCTTGGTGAGGCCCAGCAGAGACCTCTGATGCCTCTGATGGGGTTGTTTTCCCTATTGGTGATCAATCATTTGGCCCTGGTTGATTCTCCTTCAGGAGGCAGGGGGAGGAGACCCAAGCCTTGGCCTGCTAGGTGTCGGGAAGTGGTCAGGAGGCCCAACAGGCAGGGCGTGGGGACCCCTTTCTAGTATCCACTTCCACCAGAAGACCACAGAGGACTGATTAGGGCAGGACTACTCAGACAAGAGCTACATGGGACCTTGTGGTGGGGGAGGGAGAATGCTTCACATCCCTGTCTGCCTATAGTTAATCCACAAACAGACAACTCTTCAATCAAATAGTTGAGAATAGACTGCTTCCTAGTGAAAAACGCTAACATTGAGAGAGGGTTAGCTTCTCTTCTCTTATTTATCATGCACATGTGATCCACAAATCCTAGACTGAGAGAAAGTCGGCCAGACTTGAATGAAGCTGGGTGGAGGACGTACATGACTTTTATTATCTGCCTGTGGGTCCCAAGTTCACAGCTGTACATCTGAGGAAAGTTTCACTTAGATTGATGCCGGCGATCACCTTTATATGGGTAAAAGAGCTAATTTTAAAAGATGAACTTGTTTGAAAGAACTTGTTTGTCATTTTTAATTTTGTACGTATTTAGTTTTGCATGCTACTTTTATTTACTTCTTTTCGCTTATAGCATGCACATTATAAACTCACTAGAAAAAAGTATTAATCCTGATTAAGAAATTGCAGTGTTAAAATTTAGTTTAAAAGGTGAGAGGGATCTGAGATTAATTACCTTGAGGCTATCATTGCTGGAACTGGAACTTCCGTGGGACCTACGTGCCCAGGGTAAGTGGTATCGATAATAAATACCCGAACAACAGGATTCTTAGCCCCAGCCTGCCAAGAAAATGGAGATACATAAGCTCATAAAATTCAATTATCACCAATGTTTTAAAGATACTTTAGAAATTTAGATATATCTTTATAAGCTAATAATATTAAATACATTACTGTTGAAGACATTCTATTTATAACATGACTGGAGCTTCATTTCAATTTTACTTTCAAGGCAATTACAAACGTTGTGTCCACCAGAGTGCAAATATATATTTTAAATACCTAATGAGAGAGCTTTGATTTGTAGGGAAAAATATTTTGAGAATGAAAATGCAGTTCTGTGATCCATATTCTCTTTTTTGATTTCTAAGACAGATCTCTCTCATTTTCATTATTAAGATAATTATTATATAATAATAATCATATCTCTGTGTGCTAAGGGGAGCACAGAGGTGGATTGGTTTGGGAGGAGAATGGAAAAAATAAATCAATGAAGGATACTTTTTGCTTTTGCCATATGATTTGGTCTAGGACAATCACCAAATGTCAGTCTCTTAGCTGCTTATATTACTACTGCTATCATCCACAAAAGATCAGGAAAATTTCACCTCCAAATAAAGTGTCCATGGGCTTTACACTTTTCTTGTTTTGTGCTTTCTGTGCTACTGTATGCTGAAAATTTACATGATAGTGTAGCTCATGCCTAAACAGTTTCTTAGAGTTCCTCTGTTATTTTACTGCAGGAAACGAGAATCTTAACAGTTGTAATAAAATTTAAATCCACAAAATTTAGACACACAGTCTTCAATGACTCATTGCTGTTTGAATTCATCCAAAGAATTGTTTAGTCTCTCTTAGGACTTCCCTGTTTCACCCCAGGTTTAGCTTTGCAATTGTTCCACCTCTCCATCCAATGCCAGATGTTTCAGTAACTTTAATCCTCAAAGAAATATGAGAATTTGGGTCCCAACTTCCTTGTCAGTTACAGTCACTCCTTGGTTCTGGGTTTCCTCATCTCTTCCTGCTTCCATAGACACTCCCAAAGATCTTAATTCTTTTACACAATGGGTCCCAAATACCAGGCCTCTCAATTCCAAATATCTCAGCTTCTAGACTTTCCACACAGCCCTTGAGGGATGTCCTATCCACACATTCATCTTCTATTCATTGTCTTTTCTCAAATGACTTTACATAAATGTAGACTCTCTGCAATTCTATTTCTCTCTCTATGGCCACTCTGGCTTGCTTCAAAATCCACTCTTGTGTATGCTACATCCATCCATCTTGTCACATACAGGGACCCACTATAGCCATCCATGGCAGTGTTCTCCTTGGCAGGTAAAAACAATAAGGACCAAAGGATAAAAAACTACATTCCAAAATCACATCTGATTCCTTGCTCAAAGGGTGAATTTATGCTTTAATTCCACTTTTTCTGATTTCTAATCTAAATTGGAATTAGGATGCAATGCTTTTTCACTGGGACCTGGTCATTCTCCTATTACACATCCAGGTCTCCTCTTTCCAGACATGAGACTGAATAAAAAGGATGTATGATAAGAACTCTAGAATGTTAAATACCCAAAAACTCTGGGCACACACCGTGTCTAATTCCCTCAAGGAAGAAACTGAGGCTCATAAATGTAACCTATTTTGTATATCCAAAAAAGACCATAACTCCTGCCTGCTTCTACCTGACAGGAACATCAAATTCAACATTTGTATTTTCTGTTCTAGTTTGCATTTACATGAGAATTCAAGAGGGAATTGCAAAACAGAACTTTACCCTGAATTTGGAGCATGAAATATGAAAAAAATTAAAATTAAGTTAAGCTTGTTTTTCCTCCATGATGTGGACCATATGTTTTTCAAAGATTCTGCAGTGGATTTTGCAAAGACTACTTCATCCAGCACAACCAGATGTCCAAAGCAACAGATGTCCACATAAATAATAAAGCACAGTACAATGTTTGCCTTACAATGCACAAGGATAAGAAGCCTCCAAACTTGTTGATCCCACCTCCGTTCATGGTAATGGTTGCTCATTTTGACACCAAAGAAATGAAAGTATCTGCTAAAAGTATTCAACATACCTTTGGGTATGGAATATTTATTGTTCTAGGATACTGGTCATCACCAAAATATGAATAGGCAATAACTGGTATGCCTGTATCATTAAATTCCACATATGCCAAAAATCTTCCATTAGGAGACCACCAGAGAGCATACTTTGTAGCAAGCATTCCCTCTGAAAAATAAATACTAGCATATTAATTATAATAATTGCATCTTACTTTTAAAATTATTATAAATACTTTTAAATAGCTATTCACTGACTGAAATCATTTTTTTCAGTGTGGATGTGACATATGCCATACTTTGGTTATTAAAAAATAAATAATCTGAGTTAAGAGGAATAGTTTAACCATATACCTCATATCAAACATCATTTAGTTTCGTGAGAAATTGACATTAATCAGAAATTTAATTTTTTAAATAGATAATAAACATGTCAGCAATAATTAATCTTTCTCTTCAGGGTAGCTTCTCATTTTTATAGTCACCTAATGCAGCCAAAACAGAGAGAACTGTACTTGTAACTACAGAGTGACATAAACACTGAAAGTTGAATTTCTCTCCCGGCGATATTGAAAAACAAAACAAAACAGAGTTAGCTCAGTTGTATATAGTTTTTATAAAGACAGAGGCTATTTGTCTTTTTAAAGTCCGGTTAAGTCCTGGATTCTACTTGAATTAGAATAAGGACAAAATTAATAGAGTTTTAAAAACTAAAAATATTTTCCCAAAATATAAACTGTTTATAACATAACAGTTTAGTTTTGAAAAAACGATTTCTTTCTGAAGAAAAAGAAAACAGGAGAAAATGTACTAACACAGCACCTAAGGACTATATATTAATACTTTTTGGAATATAAATCATTACTATCACTTCATAGTAATGTTTATGAAAATAAATTTTACCAGTCATCTGATAACATGTATGCCCTATTCATAACCTAATAACAGCTTTCACAAATGCTCCCATTCATTGAAATAAGATGCTACTCATCGAAATCTTATTAAATGTATGAAATTATTTTAAATTAAAAGCCTAAAACAGCAGCAGTAGAAAAAGAATACAGCTTACCTTCATAAACCCAGTCTGGGATTCCATTAAATATTTTATTTTCTTTTCCATTATATGTTATTTGAAAAGGTGGATCTCCTGGTCTTTGTTTGAAGTAGATATTGTTTTGATAGACATATGCCTAGAAGTGGTGGTAAGTTAGTCAATAAGGGGAAATTTCATAATAAATACAATGAAGGCTGTATCTTTTAAAAATTATTCACCTAATACCTTTGAAAAGAGTGGTAATCCAGATACAAAAAAGATTTACAACTAAAATATCATTTTAATAGGTCAAAAAACACAATCAACCCACATTAACATCAATTATGATTTTTAAAGTCTATATCAAATGAAGAATAAAGTCTACTATTTTTTTAGCTGTTTCATTAACTCCAAATAATTATGTATATTGACAGAAAGTTGAATAAATCTCTGAATATTAATAGCTAGCCAGATCTAATCTTTATTTAGAGTCCTTAAATAAGAGCTTGGACAAAATTTCATGTTGTCTGAAGCTAGTCTGGGAAACTTGTGAAAACCATATTTTTCCTGAGCTTTCTGGCACAACGCATTCTGGCTGAGTATAAGGATAAAGTTTTTGACTGCGATATTTAAAGAAGTCTATCCATGAGCTTGAGATTTTGCGGAATTCTCAGATGGGTTTCAATTTATCAAAACTCTTCCCATTTTTAACCACTAAAATAGTCATGAATGTATTTTTTTTTCTTTCAGGCAGGGAAATTTAACAAAGGCCAAAATCAAATGGCTCCTCTTTTATTTACATGATTAAACACTTCAAAAATTTAAACACTTACTAATTTACTCCCAACAGGCGACCAGCATAAATACTGAATTGGACGAGGAAGCTCATTTCCTTTTACAAATTCTCTAGAAGGAAAGAAAGAAAAAAAAGAAAGAAAGAAAAACAACAAACCTTGCCGTTCAATGCAAAAAATAAAAAAAAAAGTCTGTACAAACAGACAAAATAAACAAACAATAAAAATTAAGGATCATCCCCTCTGCATCTACAAACCTAATGGGAAGAACATAGAAAAGAACTCCAGACATGGTGGCAGTTGCCACTCTTTCAATAGTTACTTAAAAGGCACTTAACTTTTCTGGGTCTCAGTTTTCTGAGCGTTACAGTGAGATGCATGGATTAAACACATATAGATTGTGAAAGTGGGAACAGCGCTGGAGATTATCTAATAGAACGCTCTCATTTTATAGAAAATAAATATGAAGTGTAGAGAGATAATATTACTTTTTAAGGTAACATTGCTAGTTCTTGGCAGACCCCGAATTAAACTCAGATCTTTTAAACCCCCAGGACTGTAAAATTTGCACACACCAGACTGAGATGGTCACTGAATTGCCTTCCAGCTCTGAAATTCTATAATTGTGCTGAAGTTTAATATGTGCTCTTCTACATTCTCATTCACAATCCCCATCTCTGTGAACACATATGCATTTCAAATTTTTGAAAATAAGATGCCATTTGACAATCTCCCCAGGGATCTGACTTGAAATCAGAAAAGGAAAGGAACATCTGATCTCAAGCTAAACTGAAAAACGGATCGTATACTGGGCAGTATGCCTTAAGCTTGCAAAGTCCTCCACCCATCGGGAAATTTCAAATATTCTATTGGCCAAAAATCTCACTTTAATGCTTAGAGTCACTCTGCTCTGCAAGTACTCAGTTGAGTGACTTGCATTGTGGGGCTTTTGTGCCTCTTCAACAAGAATGTATACAGATTTTTATAAGTGTTAGAAGTCATAAGATACCATGTTTAAGTTTTGACTTTTATATTCTTGAAGATTGTATTAATAGTTTCATCAAGACTGTTTTTAACGTAAAGCAAAATGAGACCTACCTTCAATACTTTGAAAAGCCTCAAGAAAGACTTTCACCTATCCTCTCAAAAAAAATCTCTCCAATCTGGACCTGACATGTGCCTGACATTTCAATCTTTCCCATTCTTTTAACACTTGGACATCTGTGAAGACCTGTAACACGCATTACCCTGATTTAATTTATTAGGTCATGCAGCATAAGGCTTAGCAAGCAATGAAGGAACTTGGCACAGTTTTGATTAAAGAAAGAATGATGCCCCTGGAGGTGACCATTGGTGGTGTAGTGGGAATCCTGGCCTCCAGAGGGCAGTGTGTGAGCACCAGGTCCCTGGCAGGTAGGAAACATGGAAAGAGATGTGAGGTAACAGTCAAGGGAATGACCCAGAAAGAAGGCATTCTTCACCTGGTTCACAGCTCTGTCTCAAGTCAGTTGTTCATATTGTCTTTGACATTGTAAGACTGTCTTAGTTTTCTGCCTGTGGTGGAATTATCTATGCAATCATGTAGACAGCTTTAAACTGAAAATCTCAGTACATGTCTATCATGACTGGCAAGCCACCACAGCTGCCACTTCCTGTGTTTTCTGAGTCAGAAGACTCAGAAGAGGAGGATGCTTTACAAAGACTCTCATCTTCTCATTGTTCCTTACCTAGCTTGAAACTAGAACTGTCTTTATTTTCTCTGTGCTAGATTTTCATAGTCTTCCCATGCATATAAAAGACTTGGAAATAGTGATATTAAGTCATGCCTTGAATATCAACAAATTTGTCATCCCTAACATACCAAATCATACTGTATTTACCTGACAAAAAAAAAATCTGGAAAATTAGATGGTTGTACAGAAAACAAAACAACCCCCTCCCCAAAAAAACCCAGTGGTTTGATTAAATATAATGCAGAAAAACTAAAAATGTAATGTGATTCTAGGTTCTAAAGCCTTTACAAACCATGATTAAAATTTTAATATTGTCATCTTCTTTTGGAATGCTGTTCAATTTGGGGAACCTCAAAATAGAGAATTTCAAAATAATTAAAAGAAAAACAAGGACATGATTAAAGCCTTAAGAAATTGTACTGAAGACAAAGATCCCCTCCCACCTCAGTAGTCTAAAAGTTTCTTGAGAATAGGGTTGACACTTCAAGCTCATTTGTATCCCCCTGCAAATATATGTGTTTCACATACAAGTGCTCAATAAATACTGCTTGAATTTGGAGATAGTGTGGATACAGAGAAGGACTCAGAATGCATTCGATAGATTTAGATTCACTTCCTGTTTATTAATTTGACCATTTAAGGAGATCAGAGTTATTCTTTTCTAAACATTTAAAACAAGTAGATAGATAATTGTTTTGAATTTTTGTGTTCTTGGTAGACAAAAGGGGAAATAGACTAGAAGATTTTTTTCAATACCTCTTCAAGCCATGTGATTATTTTCCCTGGTATAACAGCAAAGAGAATATCACATTAAGATGAGTAACTAAACCAATTCATTGTCCACACTCAGTCAGAGTGATTTTTCTAAGGTGCAAATCTGATCATGTCATTTCCCATTTAAAACCCTTGAGTGATTCACTATTGTCATCAGAAAGAGATCTAAACTCTTTTTAATGATTTCCTCATCATTATTTGGCCTATGCTTCCTGCTTCAACTGCTTCCCAACCTTACACCACCTCCCACTAGTCAGCAGGTTCCTCCAATTTCAACTAAACTGATCTAATTTGAGTTTCCTGAACACTCCATGCTCTCCCTCCCCTTTGGACCTTACATACTCTTCCTTCTGCCAGAAATTCTCTCCCTCAATCCTTTGCCTACCTGAACATTCATTTTTTTGCTTTTAAATGGTAAATATTTCAAATAGTTAAAACAAACATATAAAGAAAATGGCACCTGTCTGAAAATATATCTACTATCTAAATTTAAGAGAAACTAAGGTCAGTATAAAGATAATGTAGTCTTAACCTCAAATCAGAGCTTGGAATGAAAAGAATGGGTATTAGATTTAAGCAGTATTAACGAATAGAGGTGGTGTTTTACCCATTCCTAAGGTCATAGATGTGGTATGTTGCCGTGTAAGAGTATCTCCAAAGCTGTCAGAAAGAAGAGACACAAGACAAATTACAGTTTAAAAAAAGCTTACATCAATAATGTATAATCATATATCATCCAATTCGAAGTTCAGAATTATAAAAGGACTACTTTTACAAGGCACTAGGAAGAATATGTTTCAATTCCAAACGAGTCTTCATTTAAAGAGTTTTACTGTGGACTTTTGTGCCGTTTGTCCAAGTTCCAAAACTAATCTCAGCAATGATTCAACCCTCACTCCATAAAAAGCATATCCAAAGACATTTCCTAACACAAAAAGCTTATCTTTGACACACTAGGAATCCTAGGAATTTTCCCTTCATGTTTTACCTGTATAGGAGTAAAACCACTATGATTTCCACAGCCCATAAGAATTATTCTGTGCTTGGGTAATTCATTATAATGATACCCTTTAAAATTAGGTAAAGAAAATTTCGTATAACATATGATTTTGTTACAAAAGGATTGCCTTTCTTTGAGTGTAGTTTTTAAATAATAGAAATTTTAAAATTGAATAGGAGATATTAAGCTTATAATTCTTCCTGAGCAAAGCTATTCTTTTTCTTGGTAGGTGTGTTTGTGCTGTGGTTAGTGAATGATGCAAGTATTATTTTGGATTCTGTTTCTTAAAGGGCTTTCAAACTCTTGATAGAGAAGCTCCATCAGATTGAAATGGGTCTTTCTGAAGATTGTTGGTGACCAAGTCCTGAACATTTAAAGAAAGACTCTTACTTTCTCTTACTTTTTAAACTAACTTGTGGATTAGTAGGAGATATAATCAGATATACCCAAATTAAATAGTTGATACCTTTGAATAATCACTTTCTAGATATGCAAATTGCCGATCAGGTGATAAGCCGTAATTTGAAGCATTTATACTTTTCTGAAATTGTGAAAAAGTTGATTAGAATACAGAAAAATAACAAAGAGCCATGTAAAGTTGTAGTTCTAAAAGAATTCTATATCATTGATATACTCCTACATAAATATTCTTTCATTGCAATTGAAAAAATTTTATGCAGTACCTGCTGTATACAGAGAACTTTACTAAACACTATGGGGGAAGGATGCAATAGATAAGACATGACATATGATTTCAAGAACCATATGATGTTAAACTTGTAATGGCGTAACATATCACAAATTAGAAAGCTCTAAAAAAGAGATTCAATACAGCATTGCAAAATCATTAAGGAGGAAATGATTGAATCCAGATGAGGGGATCATTGGTTGCACAGAGGAGGAGAGTATTATTATATCTGAACTTGGTTTTAAAAGATTAGTAGGCTTTTAAGGGTGGAGAAAGTAGGAGGATTAAGAGCTCAGGAGAACAGAACACCATGTGCCCATTTATCATAGCTACCACTTATTGAGCATTTATTCTGTGTTAGTCATTGTCCTAAGCACTTTCAAATGTTATTTCATTTAATTCTTATATTAACCCAGAGATGTATTATTATTCCCACTTTACAGAGGGAAAAACTGAGGCATAGTGAGGTTGATGTAGTGTAGACTCAAGATTCCAAGAGTAGTAAGTGACAAAGCCAGGATTTGAACCTCAATTTGCCTGACACTGAGGACTGAGTTCTTAACTATCTTATGCCATACTACTTCTACAGAGGAAGAAAGATACCCCTAGGTGATTCACAAGAAGGCAAGGACAATAGCCTACTGTGACTAGAAGAGAGAATTGCAGGACTCTAGTAGGAGATGAGACTGGGAAGTCCAGATCAGGTGCTAAGACTTTGAATTCTGTCCTTGGGTCAGTGAGGAGCTGGCAAAGGTTTCTGAGGAGGAAAATGATGTTGGATACATACCAGGGTGCTATTACTCAAAATGGTATATGATTCTCCTGTTTCAATATTATAAAATACTACATTATTATCTGCAGATTGACGAAGATATTCTTGTCCTTTAAGCAAGAAAGAAAACAAAACTTGAAATGATCTTTTAACAGAAAATACATTTCTAACAACAATAAAAAAAAAAAAACCCTCTCTTATTTCCCAGACCTACTTTGTTTTTCCTACCTGTGCAGTATATATTGCTTTGTCAGATTTAAAATAATAAGTTGGCGGTGGAAGGGAGAGAAGTATGCTTTTCTGTGCTTCACACAAAGATGCCGCATTTGCTAGCAGCAGCCCTATTCTAACTGATTCAGGGTGCTTAGGAATAACATTTTGTTTTCTCTGAGTTACAAAGAGGATAAGCTAGTTTAAAATAGTACATTTCTTTTGCAATGATAAAAATAAGTTACATTTGGGTTGTGTTTGATTTAGTTTAAAACATACTTTATATGAATTTTATTTTCTAAACAAAAAAATAAAAATATTCAATTTGTTTAGTGGCACTTAAACATACAACTATAATGTCACAGACTATTTAGTTGATCTCACCATCTATTTGATTCAACTTATTTGATAACATCCTATTTTGAAAAGCATATGCAAGTAACAATTTCATAACCCTTAAAGGGTTTGTTGTCAGAGTGGGATTTTGTCTGTTTTCCAGATTATCCAGATTAACAGTGAAATTTCTCTTTTGGTAAAATTATCATAACCTCTCCGAAATAGGTACATATCTCCCATTCTCAAAAGCTGTACCAGACCCTCAAATTATTCAACAATGCATTTTTAATGTTTCCTTTTCTGTTTAATCTCCTATTGGCCTCATTACTATTAGGCAAATCCAGTCTGAATGGTCTTGTCAAAACTGTTTTGGTAGGCGCCTGGGTTATTCAGATAATTACTCTTTTTGTCCATTTTAACTGATACGGTTTCAGTTACCATAGAGATTTATTGGCACCAAAATCAGGACAAAACAAAATACATTTTAAAACCCCCCAAAAGATAAAGAAACAATCCATTTACCTGAAATCCAGTTTGGAAAAAATGTTTTATAAGAAAATGTCCCATTTAAAATATCTTTCAGTGTGAGTGCTCTCGTTGTGCTTCCTTCAGAGTTGTGGACTTTGGGGGAAAAGGAATTATATTCTTATTAAAAAGAAGGGTAATAAATCAAATAAATTCTAAGCCTGGCCTTAATCTGTTCTTTCTCACATAATGATAAAATCTGCCATTTGCTAAGTGCTTGCTTAAATCCTATCTTAATAATTATCATTATTAGCAGTATTTTCTTTTTTATAGACAGGGTAACCAAGGCTTTAGGGAGGTAGTTTGATTGCCTGGAAGGGAAAACTGGTGGGAAAATGTAAAGGAAGGTGAAAGTTGCAGCAAAGAGCCTTACACAGTACCTGGGACATTATTCCTCAGGCAGTGAATGAAGAGTTGTCAGTGGTTTTTGAGGAGGAAGATGAGATGAGGTTCCAATAACTCTAGACCTTGCAGAGCTGGGATTATGGACCGTGTGGTTTTGATTATAAACTCAGACTCTTAAGCAGTTCACTGTATTTCCTCACACCAGGCTTGGCTTGAATTTCCACTGATTGATCAAGGATGTATTTTGGAACCCCAGTTGGTCAGATGAGATCAGGCAGAATCCTAACCTTCAGAAATCTCAACAGAGGCATTAAAGAATGTAGATAATTTTCTTATTCTGACTATGGATTTTTAGAATGAGAAAGCCGGCCAGAAGAAAAGAAAACCACATGATCTATACAAATTATCTTAGAAATCGCAAGAGTAGAGGTTGTCCATAGAAAAGTTAGCTTAATCTAGCTCACAAACCCCAAATAAATTTCATCTATATTTGAATCTTTCAAAACAATTGTGTTAACCAAACATGACCCTAATTCTCAGAACAAACTCATTATAGAGCTCTGAAATAGTCAGATACACCAGGCAGAAAATAAAGCAATCAACTCCCAATCCCCATTTGTACACTTACGGCCAGTCTCTCTCTCTCCCCCCCTACCCCTTCTCCAGATCACAACGTTGCAGAACCAAAACTTACAGAAATGCCCTATACCTTCAATAGCATTTAGGTGAAAATAAAACTGTCAAAGATGAGAGCTATAACTTTATCTTTGTGCTAAAACTCTTACCTAGCTTTCTATGATTCTTCGGATAAAGACCAAAAATGGTGATTTGGACAACAGGTGCTGGCTAGTCTCAGACAATCTATCCTGCCAGCCCTCCCTGTCCCTCTTTCATTACTTTCCAGTCTCCAAACATACTTGGCTTTCTGTTCCTCCCATATTCTTTCTGTAGGGCTTCTGCAGCTCTTCCCACCCTCTCTCTCTGCCTCATAATTTCTATTCAGCTTTTAGTGCTCAGTTGAAGGGCAACTTCCTCTGGGAAGCCCTTCCTGACCCCTGGTTAACCTGGTTAAGGTCAAGTTCCTTTGTTACACATTCTCATAGACTATATTGCCTTCTTTTAGAGTGCTTGCTTTGGGTTGTAATCATGTCTGTAATTGAGTAATTATCTTAATGGTTTCCCACCTCCCACTATATAATCAAAACAGTTACTATAAGGCCAAAGACCATGCATGTCTTGTTTTGCTCACCCTCACATCCCCAGTGTCTAACACACACTGGCATTTAATAAATACTTGAATGGATGGATGCTTGAAATGAAGCCTATCTGGCTGGCTGAGATTTGTGCCCTTCTTTTAATTTCCTCTATGGCTTTGGTGAGTAGATCTCTGGCACCCCCGCTTGCTCATTTATAATATAAGGGACTGGACTAGAACATGCTGACAATTCTTTCAGCTATGCCATACTAGATTTTAAAATTTGAAAGTTACATAAATGCACTGCCATGTATGTAATAAGAGCAAAATGATCAACTGGGTAATAGCATCTTCTGCTATTTTAACTGATTCACACTGATATATGTATGCTCCATACATTTGAATAAGACTATGAGTTTATTTTCTTAAGTTAGCAAAAACTTATTATAGTAACTATAAGAATGCAAGTGGCTGGTAAGTCCCTTTGCAACTAGACACTGAATACTTAATAACTAAGTTATTCTATTTTTTTTAACAATGATCTTCCTATAATCTCTTTGCATCCTAAGTAAGGTTATATATGCTATACAATTATTTATAATGAAACATCTAATGAAATGGAATGGCTTTGTGCAGAATTTATACTATTGATTTTGTAATTCCTATTCAACGAATAAAAGAGCATTTACTATAATAGCATTATAATAATTGCCAAGTACTGCATTTAGTTCAATTTTATTTAGTTCTTCTAAGAGCAAATTACAATCTGTTTCTACTATAATCAAGGGAAAATCATAACACTTTGTAGTGGAAATTATTTTCTATTTGAGATACATTTAGTTTATGTCTACATAATCCTGAATATACAGATGGAAAAATTTTAAGTATAGTAAATCCATTTACTGTGAATGCCAAAATAACTAGATAACTGTTTTTTTAAAAAACTTTTTTGTTATTAATTCAATAAATGAATATAACCTTGGTGATGTCTTTTTTGAGTATAAATAATGATTTGGTTATGGCTAATGATTTATATCATAGTTTTTCCTATTTAAGTATCTTTGCATATAATTTTTCTTACTTGCAGTTATGCTTAAGACATTCATAGTTATAATTAATCTTCATTTTTATAGATGGTTAAATTAACTGAGATAATTCAAATAAAACATTTAGCTCTATGCTTGGCACATGGTAAGCAGGCAATCAATGTTACCTTTTAGTATTAGCATAACTCATCAGTATTTTTCAAACAAATATTTTAGATCAGTGTTTCCCAAACAAATTTGACCATTGGGACTTTTGGTTTTGAATATCTACTAAAACCACAGTTTGAAAAATGCAGTTTCAGATTAGGCTATTAGTATATACAATTAAGGTTTACTTTTATTCTAGTTTAATGAAATTCATCAGTCATACTAAGGACATTTTGTCTGTTGTGTAGCCTCATAATTGAACTGTTATAATTCTGTTAATAAACACAGTTAGTACTGATATTGTACATATTGATAAAATTTATATAAAAACAAGTTTCAAATTATTTTTTAAATATCTACTCATTTTCCTTTCCATGCCACTAAAAAGCATCTGATCCTTATCAGACTTCTCAAAAAGATTGTAAGGATTAGTTATTTATTCTTTTAACACCCTAATTTATATTATACAAGAAGGTTGTACTTAATAGTATATTTCATATTACTTCCTAGGAAGTCATTTATTTTATATGGGTGCATAGTAGCTATAAATGCCAGCAATCTATATAGAGAGCTTAGCATATGTCCTATTATGACTCAAAATATCTGTAAAGCAATTTTAAACATGTATTAATGTACTACTAATTGCCATAATCAGAATAATCCTCACCACCACCCAAGAAGTGATGAGTGGATGTATGAAAAGCATGTCTTGATGAGCCAGCTACATTTATATGGGAATAGGGTTAATGGCACAGATTGGGGTAGGATGACTACTCCTAACCTCATGTTATTGTTGTAAACTATCTCACATGTGATGCAGCCAGGGCTTGGACAGTGTAATTATGTTAGTGTCAGGCTGGGTACAGTTGAATCTGTCCCCAGTATAATGGGAGAAATTTAAGTTAGGCATTCTTTTTTTCCTGTTGAAAATGACCACATGTTCATAAATGCAATGGAGTAATGTATCTACTCTGAGATATTGCATTAGGTCACATGTTAGAGTAGAAATAAGTCATCAAATTTACTTAGAACTTTCAATACAAGCTCTGATTCTTTGTATATGTAGAAAGATTGTAAATATAATAATGTTTTGCTACACTATCAATTTTGACCACCATATCAATCACCAACAGAAATAGCCTTCCACTGGGCACTATGAAAATACCCCTGGCTTTTTGCTTTCTCAACATTTATCTAAATTTATTGAATATGAATTTTTAAAATCTCTATGTGGAAAATAATTGTGTAAGGCATAGGTCTTTATCCATGATGGCAGAGGCTGTGTTTGATTTTTCTTACTATTATGTGCCTGGAGGCTAGGACAGTGCTTGACATACAGTGGGAACACAATAAATATTTGTTATATGAAAAAATAAATGAACTTGACAGATTCTGTGTCCACTTGTTTTTGATAATTCTCCCCATTACTTTCTGCCCTCTAGTCCATGTTGTAAATTTCATCTATACACTCTTTTTCCTAGATGTGCCTTCATTTAAATATTTATATGAAAATTTAGTCTTTGGAACCACTTGGAATGTTTGTTTAAAAAACAAATTCCTAGTAATTTATCTCAATCCTACTAAATCAGAATCTCTGGGGGTGGAGTCTTTGTAGTTTTAGTTTTTACCAACCCTCCGGAAGATTCTTTTGCAAATGTCCAGAATCCAAATGTAATGATTTCACTGAGTCCACTCTGTTCAATGTACTCCTATGCTTGTCAATAGAATCCCTTCTTGAATACAAACTTCTGCCATGTGGGTGAGGCTGGCCTGCATAGCACTCTACACTGCATGGAGAACAGATCCACACAACTAAGTGTTGCCCATGGTTTTAAAGGAATGTTAATGGTCTCCTTTAATGTTCATTGCCTTTAAATGGACTCTTCTTTAGGTATATTCCTTTTGCTGATCCTGGCAAACTGGAGAAAAGACCAGGAGACTGATTCTGCTTCAGATTAGATTTAAGTGAGATTACAGAGAAAGCACTAGAATCATTGTTTTCTAGTGTTTTTAATGTGCGTGTGTGTAAATTATTATAAAATACATCTCCACAGCAACACACACACTAAATAAGTTCCCAACACCTGAAAATATTCCATTAATAATTATTGGATGAATGAATGGATTTTTATGTCCCTTTTCAAATAATGTTTTAATATCAAAATATAATGATTTGATGATTTTGGAAGATTAGCTTTGGCAACTATAACTTTTAAACTCTAGTAGTTGAACAGAAGTAAAAATTAATTCTGAAAGCGTATCGCTCCACTATACATAACTGACACTTACTTGATTAACACTTAATTCCTTACAGTGCCCTTAAATTCGATTTGGCCCATCTTTGGCATACTCACATATTGCTTAAACACTCTAATTAACTATGCTTTAATTATTTGCATTTCCAACTTATTAAAGCAAAGATGAAAATTATTTCAATTACGAATCCAAGAAATTACAATTCACAGAAATGATTCACAAGCAAGTAATGATTCACTATTCTCCTAATTCTTTCTTAAAACTTTGTGCTGCTTCTTTATTAGGATTCTGTTTCTGTTTCTGCCATGTAATGGTCTAGTCCTGAAAATTTAGAAGTGTCAGAGCAGGGACATCTGACGTTAGCTCTCATATTCATCATAAACCAATTGAGAAAATATTGTTATATTAAGTGGGCACACAATGGCTGGCAGGTCCCTTTGTTCTCATTTTTGCATTTGATTTGGAATTGATGCTTATGAAGCCACTCCAAAGAAAGTGACATGGGCTCCCAGGCCCACCATCCCCCATCCTTCTGCTGGCTCTGCAAAGATACTATCTATGAGGAGGCATCAGTTCCAACCATCACATCTCAGGTCATGTTTGTTTTCTGAGTGAGCACAACAGGGGCAAGGATAGGAAATAATAGGGTAGGAAATAAATTACTTACAAGCTAATATGATCAAATTTGGGTAAAGACTGACAACTTTGAAAAAAATGGATCTGAGCTAGTTTTATACTAGAAAGTGTTATATTTTACTTAAGTTCTTGTAAGAACTAAACACTCTACATGCATGGGCCTGTTAAATCCTCACAGCAACCTTCCACAACAAGTACTATTATGAATACCATTTTACAGATCAGGAAATGAAAACTAGAGAAGTACACTAATTTGCCTAATACATAGCAAAGCTGGAGTTTCAATACAGCTTTGTCTGATTTTGGAGGCTGAGTACTTTACTACTATACTATATAATTAAAGTGAGAGCACACATGTGATAAAACAACAAATACAACAAACACAAAAATAACACAAGAATCAAGAAACACACAAGGGGGTAGAATAATTTTACCACAAAACCTAGGTTAAGAGAAAGTGAGGCAATTTGAGCTTTATCAAAGCAAAGAGGTTGCTAGCTATAAACTCTTACTGCCCAGTTGAAGAAGGTAGTAGCTCTCAGCTCTAAAAACAATTTTCTATGGTTCTCTTAATAAACAATACTGAACAACATGAGTTACTCAAGGGAAATGTCAACCTTCTTTAAACAGCCCATTTGTGTGTTGTTTTATTGTTGTGCTATATTATTTCAACTAGGGCTCACTTATTTTTCAGAAAGGCTAAAGCTTTCAAAGATCATAGGATATGATCCACATAATGCATAAGAACATGAATGGCAAATGACATTTTGGTGACCCTGAAGATGAAAGCAAACCTTGTTTATTTTTGAAAGTCCACTCAGTCTCCTTTGCCAGCTCATCTTGCTCTAATCTCCACTTAAATTTTGGTGTGGCTTTTATTGCTATTGCTTGGGGCTTAAGGAAATGCTACTTTCCTAGGTCATTTAATTCTCCCAGGGTTTCTATCACAAATCTCTGGGCTGCCTCACTCCTATCACCACTGCCACACCTGACCTCCACTGGATTTCTTCTCTGAACTCCAGACCTGTATATTAAACTTCCTCTTTACTATCCTCACTTGCATATCTCAGAAGCATTTCAAAATCAATATGTCCAAATCTAAGAGAAGAAAATTTCATATTCCTCCTCCAGATTTCTCCAAGTAAATGGCACTACCTACCATCCATGTGTTTCCTCAATACAAATTTCTGGGAGTACTCCCTGACTTTTCTCTTCCCTTATCTCCTTTGCCCAACACCCAGGCCTGACAACTCTCTCCACTAACTCTCTCTCTACTCTGTCTGCATTTCTCCATTTCTATTGAACCCGGTATTTCATTGTGGTTTTGATCTGCATTTTCCTAATGACTAATGATGCTGAGCATGATTCATGTGCTTATTAGTCATTTGTATATTTTCCTTGACAAAATGTCTACCTTTTATCCATTTTTTAATTGTGTTATTTGCCTTTTTATTATTGAGTTGTAAGACGTCTTCATATATTCTGGATGCCATTCCTCATTATATATATGATTTGCAAATATTTACCGCCATTTTGTGGGTAGTCTTTTTACTTTTTAAATGGTCTCCTTAACAATCCCAAAATGTTAAATTTTGATGAAGTCCAATTCATGTATTTTTTAAATTTGTTGCTTACTCTTTTGGTCATATTTTAGAAACCTTTGCCTAATCCAATGACCTGAAGATTTAACCCTATGTTTTAAGAGTTTTATAGTATTAGCTCTTATATTTGGGTCTTTGATCCATTTTGATTTTTGTGTATAGTGTGAGGAAGGGGATCCAATATCATTCTTTTGCACATGAATATTCAGTTGTTCCAGCAGCATTTGTTGAAAAGATTTTCCCCATTGAATTGCCATGGGACTCTTATCTAAAACCAATGAACCATAAATATATGGCTTTATTCTGGACTCTCAATCTATTCCATTAATTGATATGTCTATCCTTATAGTAGTACGATACTGTCTGGTTTTTTTATTCGAATTTTTAAAAATTTTTAATTACTATGGATACATAGTATCAATAGTTTAACATATTTATGGGATACATGTGATGTTTTGATACAGGCATACGAAGTATAATGACCAAATTAGGGTAATTGGGACATTCATCACCTCATGCGTTTATCATTTCTTTGTGTTAGGAGCATTCCAATTCTACCTTTTAGTTATTTTAAAACATACAATAAATTATTGTTAACTAGAGTACCACACTGTCTTGATTACTTGGGTTTGCAGTAAGTTTTGAAATCAGGAAGTATGATTCCTCCAGTTTGTTATTCTTTTTCAAGATTGTTTTAGCTAGTCTTGGTCCCTTGTATTTCCACATGGATTTTAGGATCAGAAAAAAAAAAAGCTATCCGGGATTTGGATAGAGATTGTGTTTAATCTGTTGACAAGTTTAGGGAGCATTGTCATCTAAAAAATACTGAGTTTTCCAATCTATAAACATGCGATGCTTTTCCATTTATTTAAATCTTCTTTTTGGATTATTCATTGCAAATGTATAGAAATACCATTGATTTTTATGTCTTGATCTTGTATCCTGCAACTTTGCTGAAGGTGCTTATTAGCTCTAGCGGTTTTTCAGTACAATTCCTTAGCATTTTTCTATAAACAACATTATGTCATCTGCAAATAGAGATAGTTTTACCTCTTCCTTTCCAATCTGGATACTTTTATTATTTTTTCTTGTCTAATTGCCCTGGCTAGAATCACCAATAAAATGTTGAATGGAAGTGGTGAGAGAAGACAGCTTGTCCTGTTATTGATCTTAGAGGTAAAGCACTGATTATTTAACCATTAAGTGTGATTTTTTATTTTTTTGTTTTTTTTGTAGATGCCTTTTATCAGGTTGGGGAAGTTCCTCCTACTTCTACTCTGTTGAGTGTTTTATTACGGAAGGGTGCTGGATTTTGTCAAATCCTTTTTCTGTAACAATTTTAACAATTATGAGGTTTCTCTCTCTTTCTCTATTAATAAGTTTTATTACGGTAATTGATTTTCAAATGTTAAACCAACCTTGTATTCTTGGGATAAATTTCACTTGGTCATGGGATATATATATATATATATAATCCTCTTTATATATTGCTGGATTTGGCTTGCTAGTATTTTGTTGGGAATTTTTGCATCTATATTCATAAGAGATATTGGTTTACAATTTTTTCTTCTTGTGACATCTTTGTCTGGTTTTGGCATCAGGGCAATACTAACCTTATAGAATGAGTTGGGAAGTGTTCTCTTATATTTTTATTTTGAAAAAGTTTGTGAAAGATTGATAATTTTTCTTTATGTGTTCAGTAGAATTTATCAGTGAAGCCATCTGAGCCTAGGGTTTTTTTTTTTTTTAAATGGGGAGTTTATAAATGACTAATTTGACCTCTTTAGGTGTTATAGTTCCATTCAAATTTTCTGTTTATTCTTGAGTAAGTTTTGGTAGTTAGTATCTTTCTAGGAATTTTTCTATTCCATCTAAGTTATCTGATTTTTTTGACATACGGTAGCTATATCCTGTTCACTTAAAGAGTCCTAACATATCAGTTTTTCCACCAAGTATAAAATCATAACCTTTCCGCCAAGTATAAAATCATAACCTAAATAAGTATTTAATTTAGATACTAAACCATACTATTCTTTTTGTTATTAACAATAATAAAGGTTAATAAATATTGTAAGTTATTCTGGTTTTACTCGGTAATTTTAGTCAATTTACAAGGACACCGGAAATAAAAAATAAGTTCTTTGTTCTGTATATAATGGAAAATATATTTTAAAAAGACTGATGAGTATTTGATTAACTCTTCTATGAAAAGATCATTTTGTTATCTGCCTACTGTGTTAGTTATTGCTATATTTTAAAGCTCAGTTTGGCTGTCTCTGGTTCTTAAAAGCTTTTAGTCTCGATTCTACATCCCTGATTTGAGCTTTGGAACATGTTTTTCTCAAGGTATCTCTATGCCTGGATGTTCTTGTATAAGTTGTAACACAATTTGCCTTGGAAATCCAAGATAGGTAAACTCCCCCACAGCCCCCAGGTTTTGTTCTGTAAAATTTGGATTCAGTCAAAAGGCCACACTCAAGGATCCAGAAGGCCACTGTGGCTCCAAGGATGCAGGTTCCCCGCCCCTCTAAAGACTTTGATTATTTTTTAAATTATTTAGGATTTGGCAAAACTCAAAGAGAATTTGCCAAACTTCATCTTCTGTGGTTTCAAAATCCAAATTAGAGAAATATAATCTGCAAACTTGATTTATTTATGCAACTCAAAAGCTCTTTTATGTCCATGACCTTTCTGAATGTTTTCCTTAAGATTTTAGACTTCCCCATATTTCCTCCATGAGAACAGTGAAAAAATAAGCTTAAAAGTCTTAAGATGTTTGGGGGGGTTTATTTTACAGACTCAATGTTGATACTAGGAAAAGTTTTAAACCTTCAAAACATATTTACATTTCCTTTGAAGATGATTTCATATCACATATATCTTATTTTCCTAAAGGTGATTGTTGAGGTTATATTAATAGCAGTAATATAGTGATAATGATAATAGCAACAACAACAATGGATTCTGCCTAAAATATTGGCATTTTAATTGTAAAAATTGCTTTTTACAAAATATTGATCTCTCTTCTGTCCAATTTGTCTATGACTTTAGATATCTTTGTGAATGCCTTGCATAAGGTAGAACTTAGCTAAATAAATAATCACCACAAATTTTACATATGTGTGTGTATGTGTGTGTATGTATAATCACAATTACATATGTATATACATATTTTCCTTGTTAATTTATTTAAGTGATTTTGGCCTCACAGCTCTATCAGTTTCCTTTTGGTTCCTTAAATTTCCCAAACACTTTCCTGCTTAAGTGTCTTTGTATTTGCTACTTTCTCTTCATTGAGGGCTTGTCCCCCAGCTTTTGGATTTTTTTTTATCCTTAAGATCTCAGCTCAGATATCATCTCAGAGAAGCTTCCATTGGCCACGATTGTTATGGACTGAATTGTGCACCTCCAAAATTCATAGATTGAAGCCCTAACCCCCACTATGTTTAGAGACAGAGCCTTTAAGGAGGTAACTAAAGTTAAATGATGTCATAAGGGTGGGGCCCTAATCCCACAGGACTGGTGTTTGTATGAGAAGAGGAAGCAATGCCAGGATGCACTTGCAGAAAAGATCACGAGGAGGGAGGAAAGCCTCTGGAGAAGCCAAATCTGCTGATACCTTGATCTTGGACTTCCAGCCTCCAGAACAGTAAGAAAATGAATTTCTGTTATTTAAGCCACTAGTCTATGGTATTTTGTATTGGTGACCCGAGCAGACTAATACAAATCTTGGTACTGAGAAGTGAGGTACTTCTGTAACAACTATCTAAACATTTAAAGAGAAGCCAAAATATCTAACTTTTTTATGTGAAATCTTCTGATGTTTTAAAATTGGCCATTAATATAAATTTGTACAAAACACTGCAGGCCAAAATCAACAATAAAAACAGCAGTAGAAGGAAAAGTGTATAAAGGTAGACAGAGGACTTCAGGGAGGTCTGAGGCTAGACCACCAATGGCTCTCCTTTCACTGAGAAGCACCAGAGGCACCAGCCAGGGGAACGTGGGATTTCTTTCTTTTGAGACAGAGTCTCACTCTGTTGCCTGGGCTAGAGTGCCATGGCATCAGCCTAGCTCACAGCAACCTCAAACTCCTGGGCTCAAGCGATCCTCCTGCCTCAGCCTCCCGAGTAGCTGGGATGACAGGCATGTGTCACCATGCCCAGCTAATTTTTTTCTATATATTTTTAGTTGTCCAGCTAATTTCTTTCTATTTTTAGTAGAGATGGGGTCTCTCTCTTGCTCAGGCTGGTCTCAAACTCCTGAGCTCAAACGATCTGCCTGCCTCGGCTTCCCAGAGTGCTAGGATTACAGGCGCGAGCCACTGCACCCGGCCGGGAAAGTGAGATTTCTTCACACTGTGTAATCCCTCTCTGTTTTATTCCCCATCCTCTCTTCAACTTCCTTTATCCTTCTTCCTTCCTTCCATCTTGCTTTTGCCCTAAAGCTGCCAGTGTTCCTTATGTGTGCCTCACACACAGAAGTTTCTGAAATATTTGTTGTCTTTGGTCCAAGGAGTTGGGGGATAGGAACAAGGATGATACTCAAGGATAAAGACTCCCTACATTCAGAATTAAAATAAACATTTAAAAAATTGTAATATATCACACAGAAGGGCCTAGTCTCCATCTTTGAGTATATATGTACACGTATGTTAAGATGGAGAACACAAATGCTAGCCTCCATTTGTTAAGTGTTTCCTACATGTTAGAAATTTTAGAAAAATAATAGCTAACATTTAATGAGAGTTTGTTCATCACTACGTGGGGACCTCTACACTTAATAGAATCCAAGGGGAGGTAGGAGAGCTCCCATAATTCCTTTTACAAAGGTCCAGGAATTCAGAAACTATAAAGCATGAAGCAAGGCCATATGGAATTTACTTGCAAAAATCTGGAGCCTCTGTAACTTTCTAATTCTAGTTTTTGTCTTTGTCACCTCTGTCAGTCTCTTGAAACAAGGAGATCTGTGTCTTTGGAGTCAACAAAAATGAGAGGAAGCTGGGAGCTTAATTTCCGCTCTCACCCTTGTGGCGTCTCCACACAGAAAGAAGAGTGATGCTTGGGAAGAAGAACTTCGAGAGAGAAAAAGTGAACAGAGGTAGGAGAGAGGAAAAGGGGTCATTGAAGGGGTGCAGGCTGAAGCCAAGAAGAACAGCCTGGGACCAAGGGTAGAAACCCATGTGTGTTTCCCATTTTGGCAAAAATAAAAATGGTATATTTTAGAAGTTTCAAAGTTGTTCCTTATATTTACTATTATGTAAGTGAACTATATGGATCTTTCTCATTTCACTTCTACATGTTCGCATTTGTTCCTAAGATCCTACTTAACTCCTCCAAAGCCCTTTTAATCCCAAGGTTGGTTCTCCCGGGACCCTCTCCCTTCCTGGAAAAGCCTTTCTCCTTTTTTCTTTTACTTAGATCCAGTGGGAGATGACAGGAATCCTTCTCTGGTGTCAGTGGTGATGACCATGCATCTTTGGGTGCACAAAACACTGGGTCCTTATTCCTTAACCTTCCAGAGGGAGATCCTGACTGTTGCACCTTTATAGCCCAGCAACTAGCACAACGGTGGGCAGGCAGTTAGTGGGACTTAAACATTCATATATAAATAATGAAAGAATGTTTCTTAAGTGTGTCTTTAAGTTTCTCAAAAGAAGACTGTTCTTACACTGAGGCATAAAATGCTGGGCTGAGGATACGAGTGCACCTAAGGCCAACGTGAGGTAATGGGATTTCTGATGAAGTGCGAGAAGCAGGCTAAGTAGGAGTTCACTTGGCCTTGAGTTCTCTGTTCTTTTTTCCCTTTCCTCCTTCCCCTTCCTGCCTTGCCACCTTGGATCCTATTTTCATAGGCACTGGGCAGATGTGAGTGAAGACTGGACCTGACTCTCCAGACAGATGATTGAGGAGTTGGGAATGAGAAGAAAGGAGGAAGGTCAGAAGGAGGCAGCACCGCACCTAACCTCAGGGCTGCCTATGGCACGGACTCCGGAAAAGGAGGGCTTCTTGCCCTGGTTCTGCTCACGAAAATAGGGGAATGACTAGTGCTATTTATGAGCTATTTAAAAGTGACATTCTAAGAAGTTCTTCAGCACATTTAGTAAAGAAAGAGAATGGTTTAATAGGCAAAACAAAACAAAACAAAAAAACCCAAAAACAAAAACAAAAAAACAAAGAAACCAGTTCTTATATTATTTGTGATTTTTCTATTTCTGAATGAGTACTAAAATTTTATCTCAAGTTTAATTTCACCCTATCAGGAAATAATTTTACTCTGAGAATTATCATGTTGGTAAAAAACTATGTTATAAGACTTTTATACGGTACCTCGTTTATAACATATATTTATGTGTATGTTGTAAACTAAACTTGGAAAGAAGGTAAGAATTGGGATTATATATAATTACACAAATGTCTGTGTGTGTATACTTATGTACTATTTGCAAAAGTATAAATAGGATATATTTCTTATTATAGCTTAAATTCCAAAGTGCAATCCACTTTTTTCTTGTGGACCTGGAGGCAGATTCCCCAATAAAATCTACATACTTTTCCTCCAAGAACATTTATTTCTGAGAGAGCAGAGTGTCAATTTCACATACTGTTGAGTTTCTTTAAAAATCAGAAGCTAATGTTTAATGATCTAGTGTTGAAAGGGTTAAGAGGACCTAATCTGCCACCTGATAACTGCTGGTAGGAAGGAAATGTGGCCTCAAAACCATTGAGTTGAGAGACTGGTCTGAAACAACTTTAAAATCTGTGAAAGATATGTACATATACACTGCATATATCTCAATAGCTCAGGAACAATCTTGTGCTGGCAGAGAGCAGGAAAAAAGACAGAAAAGTAACCCTAACGGTGTAAAAGCATTGTCTTTATCTTACTGGTTAACCTATTCATTTTATATAATATTGGGAGAATCTGATGATCATTTTCAATTTTTCAAACTGTTTTTCTATGTTTCATTTTCTTTAAAGCAACAGTCATTCAGGACTCATACATTCTTTAGCTGAAGTTGTGTCATCAATCTTTCTTTACTATAAGGTAATTTTAACCAAAGATATTTCCCAATTAGTTATCATAAACTTTCAGAATTTGTTGGTACAAATTTTTCCCCTATCCCTAAACCCCAAGACACAAGATCTGTTATTGTTGTTTTTTTTTTCTGTTTTATAAGTTTGAGTTTCTCTTCATAAATATTTTTATAAAAAACTTCCCCGAATATCATTGGATTATCTCTCAGCAGAGTCTTAATTTACATTCAAACTAGCCTCAGTGTCAGTCCAGGGTATCTTCTAATTTTCAGCAAAGTGATATCAATGTCAATCTAAGCCTTTTTGTAAGAGAATACAATGTATAGTTGATCATAATCTTGCTTAACAATATTTAGTCTTCTAATTTGATTGCTCAATGTTACTACATCTAGAACAACAGTTTCACCTTTTCTATACAGATGCTCCTGAGATCTCCATTCTCAAATTCTTCCCTAAATTTTTGAAAAAACTATTCAGTAATTTAAAAAAATAACTCCATAGGTTCTGTTTTAACTTTTCCATTCTTACTTATTTTTACTTTCCACGAGACAAACCTAACAATGAAAAACAATGTTAGTTAAAAATACTGTCTCTAAAGGCCTGTCAAAGCTTGTATTTAGCATATATTTTTGGGGGTTGTGGGGGTGATGCAAAATAGTCCTTAGGTTTTTCTATTGCTGAAATAACACTGTAAATCTCTTCCTACCCATGCCTTAAATTCCTCAGTATTTCTGGTCTTGCACAACAACATATCTGTGAGCTTATATATCTTCTTAGAAATAACAGACTTACTTTGGAACATTAGCACTTATGAAATGTTCAACCACTTGTGATCACGCATTAGTGCATTTTCCAAGCTATTCTAGGCATATAGAGCAAATCAGAGAAAGTACTTACCTCTTGAAGGACGTAAGACAATGCACATCACCAACAAAGCAAGCACAGCAGAAGTGGCAACTCCAAATACGATTTTTAGCCATGTCTACATAAAATAAAGAAAGTTAGGCACATACACATTTCGTGCTAAATAGTAGAAATAGCAAGATTTTGTTTACACGTAAATCCTATTTCTCCTTCCCCACAAAGCTTTTGGTTGTCTTTCACTGATCTGGCTATAATTGCTGGAATTCTTCCAGCTCTGCAGGGATAAATGTTTCTATAATATATTTAGAGCAATTTCCTAATCCCAACCCACTCCAGGAAGTAAATGCTTATGTACAAATCCTCACCTTCTAAACAATAGAAAACTCTGATTGCTTTAAATCCAGCCACCCCTCATTCTTTAGCAGTACCTGAGGCTGCATATACTAACCTTCATTTTTCCAGATGTTTTTGAAAGTTAGTTAATTCTGACTTCAGAACGTGGGTCACTGGATTTGTGAAAACCGTTGAAAATAAGCAAGTCTGCCTTCTTAGTTGTTAGCTGAAGCCAGGACAAAGTTTTTTTTTCCTTTCCACGGACTTTTGAGTACCGTGCCAAATTTCAAAAGATTTCTATAAAATTAGAAACAGATTTTGGGGGCGTTTCTTGGCCCTCGAATGAACTGTGAATGGCTCAAGGGAGGTTTTATAGCCTTCTCATCCTTGTAAATTCTACACCAACATCTGCTTACGTTGACATACAGAAGTTTTTATTTATTTATTTTTTTTACAAGTTAGGTTCATGTTTCATTTTCTTCTAGAAATCACTCCTGGATCGCTTTGGCAAGTCATTCGGTCTTGTATAACCTTCCTATTTGCAACCAAAAGACGAATTTAAAATAATGAAACTTTCAGGTATATACATTATGCATATTATCTAATTTTTAACAGAGGAAGAACCCTGAAGTCACATAAGATTTTGTGAGAAATACACCATATAACTGCACTTTTTTCTTCCTCTGGGAGATTATGAGGTATTGCAGACAGAAATGTTTTTCTTTCAGCACAATTTCTTTGTCCATATAGCACCATATGCACTTTCAGTAAATACAGAAGTTTAAAAATTCAACTGTCTAAACCCACGGCTGCTTTACTTTAAAGAAATAAAATGCCATCTGGTGAAATTTAGTATGGGTTAGGTGTGTATGCACAGGCTAGAAAGATGGAAAGATCAGTAAGAATAATTTACCAGTAGACCTTTGGAAGAATGGAAATGGCTTTGCAAGCGTGATATTTTTGCTTTCCTCTCAGAATATCTTCTGAGAGAGGAGAACATTTAGTAATTATAAAAACTTTAAAATAAATTTAAAAAAACCATCTGAAAAGAGAAGTAAATCTTATGTACAATTTCATTTTGGCGAAATCTACATAATTCCAAAGCAATTGGTCATCTTGACAGATTAATAAATTGGTTGAGTGAATTAAAACACACACACACATGCACACACACACGTACAACAGTTCCTTGGAGTATTCTGGCTGTTGCAATGCAATTCACTTGGATGGATTCTGTGGTTCTACAAAAACACAGTTGTTAACCTACTGTGTCTTTAATTTTTCCACTAATAGTTTTGGAAGTTTATAATGTTCTCAACTTGATTAAAACAAATTTCATAGTGACCTTTCACGGATTATACATGAAACGTTATGAGGAAATGTTATGGAAATCTGCTGCTGTTTGCTTTAGTCAACTGGTCTGGCTGTCATGGGATGCTTTCTCCAGCAAGGAGCGGGACAGTGGCTTGTGAACTTCCTTCCAGACATTCTCCAGACATCCCTCCCTGAATTCCAGCCTTATGAAAGCTCTGTTGAGGAAAATGAGTCATTAAGCACTTACTGGCAGAGAAATGTATCCATGGCAGCTTCTGGATGAGCACCCCTCCTCTATAGTTGGTGGGGCCACCTCTTTACAAACTGAAGTAATCGTTAAGAGTAACATCCAAGGTATGTTATACGCTTGTCGATATCTCCATGTGACTGTAAAATCCTCAAATCCAAGATGAAAGCCCCTAGCCTGGTCCCAAACGAACTGTCGTTCCGTGTGGGTTCTCTCAGATTGATTGCCTTCTTTGGAATAGTTATACAGTGTGTTCTCAGAAGTTCTGTCCCAGCCTGCCAAAGCTCCAAAGTCCACAGGTACTTTTCAGTGGGTGATTTTTCAAGACTTTCTATTCTGGAGAAAAACTGTAATAAATGATTAGGGTATAATTAAAATACATACTTACTAGCTTTAGCAATTAAAAATGCATTGACACATGACTGTCTGAGTACCACTTAGGATTCTACAGCTGAGTGTGGTTGTCCACAAGAGACTCATTGGACAGGGTCTGTGGGAAATTGAGGTACTTTAGGAGGGACATCTTTAGGTCAAAACTGTTAGTAACAGGGAAAAATTATAAGAGTGAAACGTGTTTATTTAAATTTTGTTTGTTTTTTTCCTTGGAAGGTTGGGTGAGTCAAACTGTAACTTCTGGAAAATTCTTACTGGTTTGAATTGTTTTAAGAAAAATGAGACTGGATACAGAAATAACAATGTCAAGAGTTTTTCCATCTGATTTCATGGTTTCAGGAGGTATTTTTTATAACAGAGTTATGCATGTCCATTCCTTTGGGATAATGTGTATGTTTCCTAATTTTCATCCAAACAATGACTCTCGTAAAATTTGGATATTTTAAAATATTATAACATCTTTACTGGCTTCTTCTTCTTTTGGAGTCAAAGCGAAAATGCTTTTGCTAACTTTTTTTAAACATTAAAGAAACTGGTTCTTATTGCACAGTTTGTTAACATCTAGTGAACATTTTTGTTGGGAAAACAAAAATAAATCAGACACAGCCTGTATCCTCAAGGAGCTTGCAGTCTTGTACAAGTATGGCAGGGTAAGTTCTTACATGTTTGCTTCTTTTTGCTTCCTGAGCTGCTGGCTAAGGATGAGCCTGAAGCTGGGTTTGTGTTTAGTAGAAAGAGTGCTCTTATTGGTTGTGATTTCTGCATGGACCTGGAAGGAGGGCCAGGAAGGACACATATCACATGTCTGTAATCCTTAATTCAAGTGTAAACTTTGTCAGGATGGAAACTTTTCTCAGAAAACAGCTGTATTAAAATGCCACAGAACCAGAAAGGATGGCTTTGGCATGTAAAATTTTAAGGCCAAGAATGAGGATAGGAGATGCTCATCAGCTGAGCTCATTCAGGGAGGGACTCCATAAGGCTTGCTCTGGAATGTGACTATGTTCTGGTAATCCTCACTGAGTAAGTGAGCTATTAACATAAACCCTTAGGTTATTAGGAGAGCTTACTAGAACTATTTAGTAATAGTCAATGTATATCTGCAAAAAATGATTTTGATGTATGTTTTCCCAGAAACGCAGTCAGCTATATATTTCTAGAGTATGAAGGTAAGGCCATGCTGAGAGCATAAATAAAGGTGGGGAGATAAAGAAAAAGGGATGCATTTATTAACCGAAAGCTATGACAAATTATTTAAGGACAAGTTATAAGTAAGCAGTATGAGGGTATGAGTGAAGCCAATGTAAGCCTTGATTTTATTCTCTTTAAAATATGAATTTGCTCCTAAAAAGCCTAAAAGTTCCTAAAAGCCTGCCCATTTGATTCCTCAGATTCAATAAACATTTATTGTTCACTGTTACTTATGAAGTGCTTTAATACATTTAATCCATACTAAAACTCATGATACTGATTAGGAAACAGAGCCCAGAAAAATGAGATAACTTGCCCAAGATTCTAACAGGACCCAGTGTTACTATATTGCACTGCTTCTTTGTGATACTTCCTGAAGTTGATTTCAAAGTAATCAATATATTTTTTAAAAAAATTTAATTGACATCTCACTGATTTTCTATTAGAAGACACCTTCAGGGTATGGTAGCAAAATCATTAGACCTAAATGTGCATGATCCTAACATCCTTAGAGTACATTGTTACACATATCTCAAAAGAACACTATCTCACTCTGTAAGGACTGTATCCAAAATATTAATTTGGTAAGGATTTTGTTAGAATTGGGGTCCCAGAATCAGAGAAATGTTCACATAGTGCCTGGGGTTAAAAGATCTTCCTCCAGGGACTTGTTTAAATTAAGGGATTCATCAAAATCCCCATCATCAAAGAGACTTTTGAGATCCAAACTAGGAAGAGTCCCGAGGTCTTCAAAGCTCATAATGACTGTCCCACAGTTATAGATCTGGAAGAAGAGGCATAGCATAGCATCAACAAGAAATGATATAGCTTAAACTACAGTTTGAATATGATCTAATTTCTAAAACCACAATTGTTGCATAAGGAAGAATATAAAGGAACATGCCTCCCAGTTTGTAATTGGTACCCACTACCTTCATAAATGTCATAATTAGATGTCAGTGGTTCATCATCTTATCATAATTAGGGAAAATTCTCCTCAGAGGCCCAGAGTGTTAACTACCAAGGTTGGATGAGAAAAGAGAGCAGAGAAACAACCCATTTCTTTCTTTCTTTTTTTAATTTTGAGGTTGTTTTTTTTAATTTCAGAATTTTACGGGGCACATAGGTTTTGGTTACACAATTTTCTTTTGTACAGTTTGAGTTCAAGTTATAAGTGTGTTCTTCAGTCAATTAGTGTGCATTGTACCTGTTAGGTGTGAATTTACCCATCCCCTCCTCCCCACTCCCACCTACTTGATTTCCCTTGAATTTTGCTTCCATATGTGCACATAAGTGTTGATTGATTAGTTCCCATTTAGTATTGAGTACATGTGGTGTACACTGTTGGTGGGACTGCTAACTAGTGCAACCTCCATGGAAAGTAGTATAGAGATACCTCAAAGAACTAAAAGTAGACCTACCATTTGACCTAGCAATCCTATTACTAGGTATTTACTCAAAGGAAAAAAAAGACCTTTTATAAAAAGGACACTTGCATTCGAAACAACCCATTTCTTTGGGTGCTGAGGACACAAAAAAAACTCAGAATCAGTGTTTTGATGTCATTTAAAAATGTAAATATTGCATCTCTTTAGAAGTGGTTAATCAACAATAAGACTGATTAAATAGTATCAATTGAATACATAAGCACTTTATATACTTTAACACAACTTATTAAAGCATATTTCTATTTCACTAGCATTTTTAGGTTAGAGCATATTACTACTGCTAGTTAATCTTTATTGAACACTTTTATTGAGCCTGACTTTTTTGTAAGCACTTTGCATGTATTATCTCCTTTCATTCTCTGAACATTAGTACCATTATTATCTTCATTTTACAGATGAAAACATGGATGCACAGAAAATTTAATTAACTTCCCCAAAGTCACACAACTTACAGGTGGTGGAGATAGGACATCAACCCAGATAGTCGTACATTATAAAACAATTTGATTGATCCATATTTGGGTATCTGACAGGAGGGTATTTATGAGTACAGTAATTGGAATGTACAATCTAGGCTGGAACTAGGAGAAAGTGAAGACAGAAGGAAAAAATAAATGGGCTAATAAACTGGATCTTGATGAGTCCAAAAGTATGTGTCCTGGTAGTAATTGAATAATAGAGTGGCAAGTAAAGTTTTTACCAGATAGCAACAGGTTTCAGTTTAAGATTTCAATTCAAGGTCAAGGCCTAGGGTACGGTTATAGAAGTGAGTGGCTGAGATAGAGGAAAGAAGTGAAGATCCCTAAAGATAGAGTTGGCAAAGCAGTGAGAGGCTAAGGTATTACTGTTTGGAATATTCACCTGAGAACTTAATTTACCCCAAATTATGCCAATAATTGGGGGCAGGGGAGAAATATTGACACCCTGAGTCACATTCTTCATAAAAGAGTTGGAGAGGTCTATAATCCCAGCTACTCAGGAGGCTGAGGTTGGAGGATCTCCTGAGGCCAAGAATTGGAGACCAGCCTGGGCAACATAGTGAGACCCTGTCTCTAAAAATTTTTATAAATTAGCTGGGTGTGGTGACATGCACCAGTAGTCCTAGCTACTCAGGAGGCTGAGGCAGAAGGATCACTTAAGCCCAGGAGTTCAAGGTTATAGTGAGCTATGACGGTACCATTGTATTTCAGCCTGGGTGACAGAGTGAGACACTATCTCTTAAAAACAATAATAGTAAAAAAAAAAGTTGAAGAGATTTCCAGTTCAAGGT
>VBSM01001562.1:10467613-10563069 GCA_008086735.1 Cheirogaleus medius
AAAAAACTAAGAAGAATCAAGACTCTAAAACATGAAAGAAAAAAATTTTTAAAACTGAGATAAATATATATATAAAAAAAAGACACTCAAGGGAAACATATAAAGTGACCTTAGAGATAATTCTGAAAGGAGAAGTCTTTTTTAAAAGCTTGAATTGATATTCTCAGTGAGATTCAACAAGATACTGTCAGAATTTAGACACCTGGTTATGAAAAAGTAACATTCAAAAAAACTTTTTGTGATGAGTAAGTTTATGGGTCAACTTGAATAGGTTGAGGGATGCCCAGATAGTTGGTAAAACATTATCTCTGGATGTGTCTGTTATGGTGTTTCTGAAAGAGATTAGCATTCGAATCAATGGACTGAGAAAAGAATATCAGTCCTCACAAATGTGGGTGGGCATCATTCAATCTGTGGAGGGTCTGAATAGATCAAAAGGCAAAGGAAGGATAAATTGTCTTTCTGTTCCTGAAATGGAACTTCCATCTCGGTCCTGCCATAGGATCCTGGTTCTTCGACCTCCTAATTCCAGGATTTAAACCAGTGCCCTTCTCCCCTTTCAGCCTCCATAATTGCATAGGCTAACTCCCATGATATATCTCCTTTTATTTATCCATCTCTCTGTCTATCTGTCTATCTAATCTATCTATATACTGTTGGTTCTGTTTCTCTGGAGAATCCTAATACACTCTAACATACTGAAAATATGATTACCAAAAATTTTTTGAATCAATACAGGTTTTGGGAAATAAAATTGAGGAAGTCTCTCAGAACAGACAGACAAAGATGGATGATGTGCTAGAAAAGCTAAGAGACATAGAATATAAAAACAAGAAGTTTGAGGAATAAAGGTCAGAGAAAGCTGAGGTTGTAAAAGGCTGTTGTAGAATGAATGCAAGACAATTTCCTAAAACAGAAAAAGACAATACATCTTCAGGGCCCACAAAATGCCCAGTACAAAATATGAGAAAATATTCACACTTAGTCACATAACTGTGAAACTCCACAATATCGATTATAAAGAGAAAATTCTATGTTCTTCCTGAGAGAAAAACAAGTCCTCTGCAAAACAATCAAGAATCAGAGTAACAACAAATTCGCCATCGCCCATTAGATGCTGCAAAACAACGGAACAGTGTTTTCAAAGTTCTGAAAGGAAACGCTGATCGTACTAGGATCTACCTAGCCAAAATACTGTCAACATAAGGACAGAATTTATGGGTATTTTCTGATGTGTGATAATTTAGAGTGTTTATATTCAAAGCATTATTTTGTAGGAAGGAAGTTAAGGTTATATTTCAGCAAAATGAGGAAGCAAAGTACTAGAGTTCTCATTGAGAGAAAAGCAAATGAAGAAACCAGTTACTGACAACATTGTGTGAGCTCCTATCTCCAGCCACTTCTGAAATCAGATCTATTCTTTTGAGTAAGTAACATTTTTTCTAAATTTGGGTTGTTTTTCAGATCGTTTGTAACCAAGAGTCCCATTAGCCACAGTACACTCAGAGGTACTTGAGAGAATGTCATAGTAGAATCTTAACGTTCTCCACTGAGCAACATGAGAATTGGCGTCACTGAGATGTTTGTGAGTTTATTATCCTACCAGACTACTTAGCTGAAGAGCAATACTTAAGCAGTCATAATAATTTTAACTGTTTATTGGTTTTAAATTTTTATAATTCACTAAGGACAAATCACAGAAGACATGTTTATAGTCAGGGAAATTATCAGTCTTGACAAGCATAAAAATAAATGTACATCTAACAAAAGTTGGGAAGTGAAAGGCCATGAAGAAGGGTAGACAGAGGGCAGGAAAGCTGATGCCCTTCTCTCCCAAAGCAGGCAGTTGAAACATCTCTCCTGTGAAGAACAGGATAAGAATTTGAGGTACACATAACAGTCCCTGCCATGTCATCTCCAAATAATATTGAGAATCCGTTGTAGGAGAGGAATATGTACATTGGTAGAAATTCAGACACCATATGATTTTTCATGTAACATCAGAAGTTCAAAAACTGAGTCTACAAATTCATGTGATGGATATGAAGTCTACTCCTAAATAGTCTCATACTATGGGACAAAATTTTTGCTTGATCTTTTCTCCCTCTTTTGGAACATTTGCTCCACAGTATAATAAGAATAATAATAAAAAAAAATGGGTTAGGGACACAAGCAGGTAGTTCACCCAGGCAAATCCACACATTCACAAAATGTACATAAATAAAAATAAAAATGCTCAATATTACCAGAAATCAAAGAAATGCAACATAAAATATTAAAATACAATAGTTTTATTTGTTGGATTAGCAGAAATTAAAAAGTCTAGAGATCCGCAGTGGTGGCAAGGCTGCAGAGAAACCGGTACTCTCATAATCACCTGGTGGTAGAGGAAAGACCGAAAACTTTCTGCAGGGCAGTTTAGAAGTAAATCTCAAAGCTGTGCATACTCTTTGGCATAGCAATTCTAATTCTAGGAATGTTCTTTAAGGATAAGTGTACAAAGATGCATTTAGAAGAATATTTGTTGAAAGTTGGTTTGCAATATCCAGGAATGAAAGCAATTTGAGTCCATCCAGAAAAATTGGACAAATAAATTAGGCAACATATGAAAATGAATGATTTAGGTTTAAATTTGTTGACATGGAGAACGCCTGTAATCTATTTTTTGGAATGCATAATATGATCTCATTTTTGTGGAGGGGAGGAAGGAAATGTTTATGTAGGTGTATTCAGAGTAGAGACTCTGGAAATACATGCCTCACAGCCATGGGTACCAAGAGGGTGCCAAGGTGGGGTTTGCTGGGCATAGTCTGCCCTGGAAACAGAAAAGAAAAGGGGTGCATGGTCTAGAGGATATTTATAAACAATAGGAAATCCCACTAAAAGTTGGTCTGTTCTTTATTATCACCATGCCCAGCAATTCTAAACAATTTTAGTGATAACATACTCCTTCCTGCCAAGGCAGGCTGTTCCACTCCTACTACACCCCATCCTTGGTCTGTTATTCCATCAGAGGCTGAAAATATGGTCTCCCAGTGAGAAAATACAATTAGATCGGAGGGCCAGTTGAGCAAGAAAATTGTAGGAAAGCATCTTTTCTTGTGGAAGTGACAAATATTCCTGTGTGTTTTTTGTGCAAAGTGTACCAGGCCAAGTGTAGGACCTTCTGATCCCTGCCTGCTCTCCTTCCTGGCCTGCCTCCGCTCCCTGCCCTCCAGTTTGGCCCCTGGTATACCAGTGTAAGCCTGGGGTCCTCTGTCCACACACCTGCCAGCCTAGGCCACAGATACAGCCTTTTTCCTTCATGAACTTGCATGTTTTTTCTTGAGTCTTATTCTCCTGGCAAGTTTGAATTTTAAAAGAGAATGGCTAAAAATGCTATGTTTTAATCTAAATTAATGAATATCTTAACAGTGGTGAATTCAGGCAGCATGGATGGCTGATAGGAAGATTATGTAACTGTTTTAGGAAGTGGATTTTAAGTCAGTTAAGGGACTGGGAAAGGAGGAGACAGGACTTTTTGTAGCACATCTTATATCACATCATTTAGGTATCCACCTACTGTTACCATGGGTAAGGCCAGGCCTCTCAGGTTCTCAAGAGGTACATCATACCGTAGCATGAAAAAAAAAAAAATCAATTGGCTCTGACTTAAGGTCTCTATAATCTTAAGCCTACACATAATTTTTCTCAAGTGTCTGGCAGAAGGCATCAGGAAAAATAATGGGAATGATAGTAACATAAGACTGATGGATGAGAAAATAGTAAAGACATTACCAGAATGGGCTTACATCCTTGCCCAAATGTTGCCTTCTTAGTGAGGCCTGATTACCCATTTAAAATCAACTCTCATTGGTTTCCAGTTTTTCTCATCTTTCTTTTCTTCCCATAGGACTTACCACTTTCCAGCCAGGTACAGTGGCTCACGCCTGTAATCCTAGTGCTCTGGGAAGCCGAGGTGGGAGAATTACTTGAGCTCAGGAGTTTGAGACCAACCTGAGCAAGAGTGAGACCTATCATCTCTAATTGAAAAAATTAGCTGGGCTACACCTGTAGTCCCAGCTACTCAGGAGGCTGAGGCAGAAGGATTGCTTGAGCCCAGGAGTTTGAAGTTGCTGTGAGCTAGGCTGACGCCATAGCACTCTAGTCCGGGCAACAGAGAGAGATTCTGTCTTACAAAAACCAAAAAAACACACATAAAAATCCCCACCTGAACTCTTGAAAACTCCTTTTTTATTAAAAAAAAAAAAAAAAGAACTTACCACTTTCCAACATGCTATAATGTCTGTTTGTTTATTATTATTTATTTATTATTTATTACCTCTTTTCCCACACAAAGCTCCTTTAGGGCAAGTGTTTTTGTTTGTTTCACTCATATATCTCAAGAGCTTAGGAACAAGGTGTGGCATAAAGTAGGTATTTAGTAAATGTTGAGGCGTGAATGAATGAATGAATGAAAGAAAGAGGCTATATAGGATATAGAGCTAGCTCTTCTGCTACCCTCTTTTGGCCCAAACTAGAGAATACGAAAGGGAACACTTCCAGGTTTGGCCACTAAAGTATCAAACTCCTTTTTTGTTAAACAATCGGACGTTAACCATTATTATCTAAAAATGGTCATTCAGATGATCATGCTTGAAGCTCTGACTCGAGGGGGAAGGGGAGGCATGGGCAATATACGTAAACTTAACATTTGTACCCCCATAATATGCTGAAATTTAAAAAAAATGGTCATTCAATCTTATGCTCTGCTTCAGGGTGCCTTTCAACAGGAATTGTAGTTTGTTTGGTTTTTTAATTATAACATGGAGAATTAGTAATAGGAGACTTTACTGCAGCTATTCAGTTATTTTTTCCTGAGAACTGAGGACGGATTACCAGCTATTTATGAGAAGTATCTGTTTTACGGCTTAGTAAAGTGAGAATTAGTTGAACTCCATGTCTACTCCCTTTCGGCATTTTAATGAGTGAGATTTGAATGAATATGTAATCTAGTCAATACCGTTTTCCACCCTGATAATTTTTCTAGCAATTTGTAGTTTTTACAAAAATATATAATAGTACCAGAATGTGATAATTACTTATAAGGACAATCATTTGATTAAATTCTAGAAATACTAAACATCTAGAAAAAGGTTTGTGGGGTTCATATGCCAAAAATGTAAGACTTTTTTCGACAAGCGATTTCCCATGTCTCGGTGGACAACTTGGTCTAACATCGGTTTTAGTGGCAATGCTGAGCAATGCATGGGGGCCCCTGTGCTCTGAAAAGCCTGTGGGGCCATCTGGACCATCCGGCTGCAGAGGGATCGGGCTTCTCCTCCAGTTGGCACACACTGTGATGCAGCAAGCCCTCCCTTTCCTGCTGCCTCCTCCTCCAGACGCAGACTGATGGGAGCTGCCTGGGGAGGGAGTTGTGAAGAAGGAGGGAGGAAGCAGAAGGCAGGAGAAAGGAAAAGCAGGAGAAGGTGGACTCTGGAACCACACAATCTGCTCAGGCATTAACTTTTTGTCCTATTATGTGACTGCCACTACTGCTGGCAGGTCTTTGTGTGGCACCAAGTTTTAAGACAAAGGGGATCTTAATCTCCCCACTCTTCATCTTTTAAAGGTTGAAAGGGCTGAACCAGATGACCGATCTGAGGCTTGCAGGTGCTGCGCAGTGGAGAGAGTGTTCCCAGAAGGCAGAGATGCACAGACCCCAGCACGGGGATATAAATGTAAAGGCTAGAAAGGTCCAACCTCCCTGAGGAAGAAAGAAGAAGCAAGAAGCAGAAGGCAATGACTGTGGTAGAGCGATGAAGCTTACTGTGTTAACTGCAGAACTGCTCAGCATCTCTGCCCACATGGACAGGCCCTGGAGAGCCAGGAAAGGCTATGGAAAGACAGTTAAGTTGGTGTCAATAAACATATGGGCTGCAATATCTAGCTGTTGATATCTTTTTCATGTGGGGATGAGTTTCTCATGCTTCACCCAATATTGTTGCTGAATCTCAGTTGTGCCTATAACCTTTACTCAGTTGTCACTTTGGCCTTTGGAAAAGATACAACATAGGAAAAGAAAGATAGTGGGAGTGAACAGCCATAAAGAGAGGATCAGAGAGAGCTCTGGCCTTGCTCACATGTGGGGAGGTGTAATTATAAGACACAAAAATGAATCAAAGCCTGGTTCTGCTTTTCCCCTCTCACCTGGCACACTGCTTCTGATCTTGCTTTGGTAAAAGAGAGACTACTTTATTCTCTCTTATTCTGGGCTCTTGGGAAGCAGACTCTGAGTGGAGAGATGCAAGCCTAGTTGATTTATTTATTGTTTGGGTGGAAGGAGTTGTTCTCAGGAGATACACCTCTAGGGGAGTAAAGAAGGAAAGATGGGGCAGAGGGACATGCTAAACTTCAGGACACTCACAAAGGAGGCCTCAACCAAGAGGCCTCAGGAGCTAGAATGTCCCTTTAGAGATGTCCAAAATAGAGCAAAGGGGACCAGCCCCAGGAGGGCATAGCCTGAGGGGAGACAGCTCTCACAGCCTATGACAATACCCATGAAGAGTGGCAGCTGTGAGCTGTCAGCAGCCATATTCACATGCCCGGGGGGATGGGTACCTTGGCCCCTTACAGAGAACCTGTCCGTCCATCCCTGCTGCTAATAAGAAAATATCTGAGACAGAGTAAATTACAAACAACAAAAATTTATTTCTCATAGTTCTGGAGGCTGGGAAGTCCCCAAGATCAAGGTACTGGCATTCAATGTCTGGTGACAGCCTTCTCATCCTTACATGGCAGAAGGCAGAAGGGCAACGGGGCCTGAGCTCATTCCTTTAAGCCCTTGTATAAAAGGTGCTAATCACCTCCTAAAGGCCCTTCTTAATATTATCACATTGGGTCTTAGGTTTCAACATATGACTATTTGGGAGACACATATTAATACATTCAAACCATAGCAGAACCACGATGTCCATTATGTAATCTCACAATTAATTATTTTAACAGATATGAAAATGTGTGCAACCAGAAAGATAAGAAGGCTTCAAAGAATTAAGAGAAAAATAAGAGAATTCAAAGTTATGTAATAACCCCAGGAAGAAAATTGGGACTTCATTTTTCAGCTGAATTCTATCTGTCTTTCTTTAAAAACCAAAATACCCAGAACTGTACTATCCAGTATAGTGGGCATTAGCCACATGTGTCTGTTGAGCACTTGAAACGTGGCATGTCCAAATTGAGATGTGCTAAAAATATAAAATACACACCAAGTTTTAAAGACAGTAGGAAAAACTATGAAATATCTTAATGATACTTTTTACATTGATAACATGTCTATATAATATTTTGACTATATTGAGTTAAATAAGTTATTAAATTTAATTGTACCTATTTCTTTTAACTTCTTGAAGTGTGGCTATTAGAAAATTTTCAATTAGCTATGTGTATCCCACTGTAGTTTTATTGGACAAGGCTGGTCTACAATAATCTTAAAGTCTAATAAAGGTGTCATTATCTCAGGCCACAGCCTAAAGCAGAGCAGCACTAGAAAAGGCCACAGAATGGGGACTGCAGAAACCCTTTCCTCCTCATTCTCAGAAACTCATTTCCCTGGCCTTTCTAGATTGGTAACCCAAAAGCTCTTCACTTAGCTCTTGAAAGACTGACCACGTTAGTCAGCTTAGTTTGCCATAATAAATACCACAGACTAGGTGGCATAAACAACAGAAATTTATTTTTTCCATACAGTTCTGAAGGCTGGAAGTCTGAGATCAGGGTGCCAGCATGATAAGGTTCTGGTGAACCTTGATAAGGTTCTCTTTTTGGCTTGCAGAAGGCCACCTTCCACTATGTCCTCATGGAGCAGAGGGGCTGAAGGGGGAGCTCTCTGGTGTCTCCTCTTACAAAGGCACTAATCCCATCATAAGGGCCCCACCCTCATGGCCTCATCTAAATCTAATTACCTCCTAAAGGCCCTATCTCCAAATACTATCACAGTGGGGTGAGGACTTCGATATACGAATTGGGGGTGGGTAGTGAAATTCAGTCCACAGCAGAGAACACGAAAGCATATGACTAGTTTACCCTCATTGGTGGAGTGAAAATAGACATTTTTTTTTTTTTTTGAGACATAGTCTCACTCTGTTGCCCCAGCTAGAGTGCTGTGGCATCAGCCTAGCCCATAGCAACCTCAAACTCATGGGCTCAAGAAATCCTTCTGTTTCAGCCTCCTGAGTAGCTGGGACTACAGGCATACACCACCAAGCCTGGCTAATTTTTTCTATATATTTTTAGTTGGCCAATTAATTTCTTTCTATTTTCAGTAGAGACGGGGTCTTGCTCTTGCTCAGGCTGGTTTCGAACTCCTGACCTTGAGCGATCCTCCCGCCTCGGCCTCCCAGAGTGCTAGGACTACAGGTGTGAGCCACTGCGCCTGTCCGGTGGAGTGAAACTAGACATAGGAAATACTCAAGATTCATTGTGTCACTCTGCTAGGAAACCACAGTCCCTGGGAAGTAACAAAATTTGTTTTATTTGCAATCAAAAGAGATTCTGTCTCACTATAAACCTTTTCCTTAGGACAAGAGAATGAATTGTATCTGTCATAGCTCAGTGTGGATAGACAAGGAAATAGCTGAAGCCCAGTGAGCAAGTTGTTGGGTTACAAGGAAATAATTATTCCATATGCCAGGAATATGATAACATGTGGCACTAGATGGTGACCAAGCAGAACTATGAGTCATATTTAGAGCAAAAATAAGGTAATGCAAAGAAATTACTTGTATTTATTTATATTACCAGCTGTACTTTTGTATTTATTTATGGTCATCAATTTCATGCTAGCTATGTTTTCCTCAACTCATTCCTCCCAGTCCCATTCCCACTGCCAATGACCAAGCCCAGATTTTCATTAACCTCAGCCAGAATGACTGCAACCAACTTTTTCCTTGATCTCTTTCCTTCCAATTTTTTCCTCTTCCATCTTTGATTTAGCCTATTAACTTCATTGAGGTCATCTTTTCTAAAACATGTCATTTCCCTGCTCAAGAAACTAGAATGACTTCATATTGGGTACTAATCAAGCCCAGACACAGGGTGGCATTCCAATAGACATGCAAAATACGTTAGACTTTCTTCTTCCTTCTTCCTCATTACCTCTTATCTCCATTTGAAACACACTTCTTACCCTTTTCCTATCTTTAAATTATTTTAAATAAATATGGATTGAACATCTAATATATGTAAGACACTATCTGAATTCCTTATTCATTCTAATTTTCTCAAATAATCTAGAGCTTTTCTCAAATAATCTAGAGCTTTTAAAAATTGATTCCTGACTTTTCTGAGCTCTATATCATCTATAATTTGTATACCATGCTACTGTTGTATGCTTATTTTTTTCTAATAATTTTATACCCATAACCATTAAACTCTCAACCAATTTGCTAAATCCCCCTGGTCAGAGATTACATCTCATACCTCAAACCAGAAAAGAAAATTAAAATTTTTGAATGATTTCCCTGTACCAGTCACTGTAAAAATGTGTTTAATATTTGCTATTCAGAATTTTCTGTATCCACTTTTCCTTGTGTGTGCACTCTTCCTTCATCATTTCCCTATTGCCCTGCCAGACAGCCCTTTCTGCTAATGCCAAATAACACAGACCCAAGTAAGTAAGTAGTAGATTTACTAATGCTTTGGGGCAATGACTGTGGTATTTCCACTAGTCATCTCTTCTACTTGGGCTGTATCCTCTTGCTTTGTTCCAGGGACTCCTTCTTCCTTCTCCTCTCCCCTCTGGCTCCTTCTAACTATCGTGTTTTATGCAAAACAATCTGACTATTTCTTTGATTCATTTCCAATAGAATCATAGGAAAACCTCATCATAAAAAATAAACACACCCATTAGGAAGTTTCTAAAACAAAGCAGTTCTCTCTTTCTCTGTGTGTGTGTTTGTTTCTAAAACAAAGACAGTTTTCTGCAAGTCATAAAGTAGTGTTTTTCTCTGCTATACACGCATTTTTTCATTTAATCCTCTCACTAATCCATTTTACAGCAGCTAGCAATAAACATTGATTGAATGTTTACTATGTACCAGCCGCTGTTCTAAATGCATTATCCATAATATCTCATTTAACCTGTACTATATAAACACAAGAGGGAGATAGTATTATGATTATTCACATTTTACAGATTAGTAACGATAAGAAATTTGTCTAAGAGAATAAGTGAAAGGGACAGAATAAAATCTAGGCAGTCTGATTCTAGGGCCCAAACCCCCGATGTTGCTGTACTGCCCCACAGAGAAGGAAACAGACTTAAGAGGTTAAGTGATTTTCAGTGGTCACAAAGATGGTGACTAATGTGACTGAAATCCTTGCTTTGTCCACCAGAACATCATGTTCCATTCTCTGCTTTGTTTGCAAGAGCATTGTTCTCATTCCCTTGATGTCCTCACTTGGCTTCCCTAACATGTACTTAATGTAACTTGTGTATGTTAAATTCACTGAAATACAAAGGATAAGTCCATCCTTTTATCAGACTCATCCTCAATTTCCCCTTTTACTTGATTCCCCCATATCCAGTCTATCAACGTATGTGCCACCAGCATGTCCCTTTCCAGTTCATGCTATTTCCATCACCCTGATCCATACCAACATACTTGCCTAGTGTCTGTCCTCTAACTGTTCTCTCTGCTTCTATTCTGCTTCCAACCAATTTATCAGAGTAGCTGAAGAATAAATCAATTCTTGTCACTCTCCTGATGAGAATCACCAATGGCTTCTAATTACCCTCAGACTGAAATCCAACTCCAGACAGTGTATGACGTGGCCCTGCCCTCCTTTCCAACCTCATTTTAGGTCATTCTCCTAACTCATCACACTTCAAACACACTGGCCTTTTCTCAGTTCCTTGAGTAGACAAAGCTTCCTCATTTGGGGCCCAGCCAATGTTGTTGTTTTTGTCTGGGAAGGCTTTTCCCTCCAGTCTTTAAGGTGGTCATCTTCTTTTTTTCGAGATCACCTCTATTCAGAATTCTTCCTTAACCCTTTTATTCTCTATCATGCCATGTCTGTTTCCTGTGTTATCTATTGATGAATAAATACATGTTGAGTAGATCCATTGGAGAATGAGTGTATGAAAGAAATGAATGCTGAAGAGGTGAATAGATGAAATGATAGATCCATTAGAGACACAAAGTGAATATACCTAAAACAACCAAAAAATAGTTCTAAGGTGATATGTAAAAATTTTTGCCAGTGTGCACAGATTAAAAACATGATGTGTGAGGGAAGCCAAAATAAAAGAGGAGAAGATTAACATAGGGGTTTAATCAGAGACAACTTCTTGGAGGTGGTGAGACTTTACTGTGAACTACTGCATGATTTTGGATTGGCAGAAATTATTATACATAGAAGGAAATGGTAAGAAATCTAACTTGATAGAGACAGAGAGGCTATGTTGAAGAGAAATAATAATAACAGTATGGGGTCAGTTTGTGATGGACACACGGAATGACATGTTCATATAGCAATTGTAAATTCATGTTAGTGATTGATATTTTTTTTAAAGTGTAGTAGAAATTACACAGTCTAATTTTGCTGCTGTTGCTCAAAACTTTTAAAAATGTTTCTTGTGAAATGGCTTAGAGAGTACAATAAACCTTTTTTTTCTCAGAATAGTTTAACAAATATTTCCTCTTTTGGATTTGAAAATAGGCCAATGTCATCTAGAGCCAAGCCCAGTGGATGAAATGGTGATAAGTTGTTATTAATATCTAAGGTCACTCTAGTGATATATATCATTATCTCTATCTAGCTATCCATTTCTCTCTCTAACATCCATCTGTCAATCAATCTATTATTTATCTACCTATCTCTATATTCTATATATCAATCCTAGTATTCTCTGAAAGTCTTATAATTGAAGTGATTCCAAGACTTTTCACGGAAGTACAGTATAAGTGAAATTAGAATACAGCCTCCCAAAAGGGAAAAACAATTTCATTTGCAAATATTGGTTCTGGTAGTTTCTTTATTAAAAAAAAAAAAAATTCTTTCTGCTTTTTTTTTAAGCCACATTTTTTTACTTAGGCCATATTTATTACATGTAAATATGCAGATTTTATAAAAGAAAAATGCCTTATTTTTAAGAATTGGTTATTTTGGCCAAGTCAGCACTCCCCTAGGCAGCAGTCCCCAACCTTTTTGGCACCAGGGACCAGTTTCATGGAAGACAATTTTTCCACGGATGGGGGTGGAGGGAGAGGGAAGGGGTTAGGAGAAAGGGGAGGGTAGGCAGAGCTCAGGCGGTGATGCGAAGCCCTCTTTTCCTATCAGGCCACTGACCAGTATCAGCCTGTGGGTTGGGGACTGTAGCTCTAGGGGATTTCTGTGCTCAGAACCAGAACACAGTGATTCTTTATAACAGAATAGAGCTTGTTTGCTTTGGGATTCTAAAGAGAACATTAATATGTCTTGGTGTAAAAATCAAAAATCTTTAAATAAATAATTTGTGTACAACACTAATGATAGTGCCTAGCACATATGGTATATTCAATAAAATGTTGTTCCCTTTCCATTAATCATGCTTTGAAAGTTTAATGTTTTCTATAGCTTTATTTAACTTTATCAATGGTGATTCAGATGTTTAGGACACACAGGAGCAGTGGAAGTGGTAGGCCTATGTATAGAAGTTCAGTAACAACATGGTCTTTCATATGATAGGAATTTTTGGTTCAGTTACTGTTATTACAAAACTGGTCATTTGGACTGAAAAAAAATGAAAGCATCTAGTTATAAAACACATTCTGTCCTGTTTCTAAATTATTTGGTTAGAGAATTGGTCAGATGTGTTTGAGTCATTTCCTTTGTGAAATATGCTCATAAATAAGATAAATGGATATTTGAAAATTATAACTTTGTATGAACTAATTTTCATATTTCTTTAGTTATTATTGTATCATACTGAGTCCAGTCTGGAGGGAGAAACACATAGTAATCTGAGCAGATTAAGTTTAATATAAATAATTATCAACTATAGCAGTACTGAAGTAACATGACTAGCTAGTAAGGAGTCAAAAGAACTCTAAAGAATATAGAAACAGCAGGTATACGAAGCAGCCACTACCCCTGGGGCCCAGAGAGAGCAAGCAAGGCTGAGTTCCAGACTTCATTGGAGAAGGCTATTGTGGGTGTGGGTCACTGAACAGTGGAAAAGTTGTTGTGGTGCCACTAGAACTTGCTGGAAATGTGCCCTTTAGGGTACCAAGAAAAGCTGTTCACAAGAGGTGTCTCACTTGAGACTCTACATAAAACTGCCTGAGGAGGGGCCAGCAAAGTTGCTGGCCACCGAATACTGCTGGCTTCAGTGCACTGTAAGAACTTGCTTCTGCAGAAAGCCACATAGACTGCAGGAACTGGTTGCTGGAGAAGCCACCCACACTGCGGAAGCTGGCCAAGCAATCACACAAGAACCAAGAAGCAAAACCATTTCTTCCTGCAATGTGCCTCCAACACCTGCTATTTGCAAAGCTTAAAGTCATGCCAGGGGGAAAGGTGAAAATATTTCAAGGGCCCAGATGCATTTTTAGAGAGCAAACAAAAAGGTTGAATTTGGAGGTAAGATAATAAATTGATAACTGGCACCATTGTTTTCTGATATTCTAGGGACTAAAAATATTAATATGAATATTCACAAAAGTTCCCTCCTCCTCCAATTCCCACTTCTAAGGTAGAAAATGATTTGTGGTTCAGGCATCCATCAAGCCTGGAGTAATGAACAGAGAGAGGCACAAAAAAAATAAATGTCGTAAAATCGTATCAATTTACATTGCAAAAGGAAGAACCTCAGAGAAGGCACCAGGGAGATAAAAAGCAATACGGGATGATTTTAGGGGGGTAATTTTGAGGAGTTTTGAGTAAGAGAGCTGGTATCTCACTATACTGAATGGTTTCTTGGGAACCACAGAGATAAAAGGATTTAAAATTGTTGTAAATTATGTAATTTTCCTTTGTACTTTTTTCTATTACATTCCAGAAATAAATATTTAAACTAGTTTTTAATTAATTTAGATGTTGAGTTTCTTCTGAACACAACCCCATGCTGACAGAGGCCTCAAAGTGGACCACCTTCATTTGGGTTACATTGGCCATAATACTTTAAAGCTTTTCAGCTATGTAAATATTATAGCACTTAATCTAATACCTTGCCCTTAAATATTTATTAAATCATTGGCTCCACATTTATTATTTCCATTTCAGCTGGGTCTAATAATACTGCATGCCGATCTTCTTATCAGTTTCTGAGTAGTCATTTTGCATTCATCAGAGCAGGTTTAAAAATCTTTACTACTTTCATTATGTCCCCATACCCATCCATAAATCTAAAGTCCACCTCTTAGCAGATAGTCTAATGCTTGATGCCAGGAAAATTTATTTACACTAATATCATTCATTCATCTTTACTTCTCTCCTGCTTCAGAAGTAGCAGCAGCAACTACCCTTCTGTTGAACTTTTATCTATTCCTGTGTTCTTGATTTCATCCTCTTTTGTGTCCCCAGTCATCTTGCTCCAACACTTGTACCCTCCTCTCTCCCTTTTGTGTCTTGAATCTCTCCTAGTTTCTTTTTTTTTATTTCAGAATATATTGGTGGTACAAATGTTTTGGTTACATGAATTGCTTTTGTACCGTTTGAGTCAGTTATAAAAAGTGTGCACATCCCCCAGATGGTGTGCATTGTACCCGTGAGCTGTGAATTTACCCTTCCCCTTCTCCTCCCTCCCAGCTGCTTGATTTCCAATGAATGTTATCTCCATATGTCTCCTTGTTTCTTGACTTACTTGTAGGCCTGTGAATAGACTTGAAACTTTAGGTTCCCTTGCAAAATTTTCTCCCCCCTCCCCTTTATTGCAATGCCCCTTCAAAGGTCATCTATGCTCATTAAATCCATTTCCTCACCTCTCTGTTCACTCTTTGTTGGAGAATATCTACTAGGCTAGCTTAGTAGATCACTTTTCCCTAGCACAATCACACAGTTAATTAAATTTAGCACTCACTATAAGGCACGTTAAAAAGATTTTTTTAAGTGTCATTGGATACTAACCATTGGATGTTGTGAATGAAGGTGTACAAAGAACCAACTACCCATTGCTACATCTGCCACCCTGGATCCAGAGCAAACTATGGGCATTCTTTTTCTCAGGGTGGTTACAAAGCAATGATCTTGCCTGGGCCAGAGGATGACTCTATTGGGCCTGTTTCTGAGCCCTTTGTCTAGGAGAAGGTTGGGAAAATAGGGAGTGTCTCAGGGCATCTTTTTAACAGCATGGATGTGATCAGGGCACAGGCATCTCAGTTTTCCTCCCACCCCTAGCTCCATTCAGAGAATCCTGATTCTCCCATGACTGTTACATCAGAAGTTACCATCCTCTTTTATTAATTTATTTCCTCCTTAACCATTTACAGAGCATTGAATCTTATTAATAGTAGTTTAACTCCTATATAATTACTTGGTAAATAAATTTTAGTAATATCTTTTATCTATACATTGCTGACATTCACAAAATTATTTCAAATTATGCACTTTAAAAAACCAAAAAATATTTTATTTTGAAGGTAATCAGAATGACTTATGCTTTTCCAAAGGGAGGTTATCATAATGATATTTGATAGTGAAATTATTTTTTATGGGCTGTCATGTGTTTTCCTTTTTTCTTATCTTCACAATATCCATCCTTGACACTATAGCCCCCAAGATGTGATAACCCCCCACAGGACTTTGAAAAATCTTCTAGACATTCCAAAATCCAATGTGATCTTTCTTTCTTCCCTGTTGAAAGTAATCTCTCCATCTCCTCTCCTAGGGCTTTAAAGACAGTGATTGTCAATATATTATTGATGCTTCACAACATAGCTAATTTCTGTGAATGAATCCTGAAAGCTATGTGAGCAAGATCCTTATTTTATTCACTATTCTTTGTGCCTAATAGTTCCTTACAAATAGTAGGAACTTAACAATATTTGATGAATGAATAAAACAAATTGGCCACTATTAAATGTATTGCCCTCAGTAAAATTTACTTTCTTCCCTTCTCATTCTTTGTCTAGATGTTTTAGTGTGGGTATCTTTGTATCCTTTTGCTTCTATTTGACTTTGTTTCTATTTACTCCCATTCTACTTTCATTTCCTCTGCTTCCTCTCTTGCATGGAACATAACATTTTACATGGAAGGCAACTTCTCTAATGTTTACTATAGTTATTTGGTTTGCATTTTATCTCAAAACAAACAATTGATTAAAAAAAACACTGAGCTAATTATTTATTACAAAATTTAAGGAATCTTAACTGACTTTTCCCTATGAGGTTAGTGGCTTTCAGTAGAAAAAAAACTATTTAGTGTAATTAAATACACATAAAAAATTAAAGTTTTAGAGAAAGCTTTGGCATTCTCTTGTCAAATGAGAAAAATCCTGTGAACGGTATGTTAAGTTGTAATTGTGCAACGTAAAGCATGAATTGTGCAAAGTAAAGTCATGAAAATACAAACCAAGATCAAATGCTAAGGAAGAGAGTAAATTTAGTGTGTAGAAACCTTGATGCGGCACTGAATTGACATTAATTTCCGGTTGGCAAACAAGTCCACGATAATTCTAAATTGGTTGTTTTGGTCGTTTTAGTATTATACAAGTCCTCATAGCTTGATGAATTATGAGGTCAAAATGGCCTGTTCAAAATGAAAGCACTAACCATGAAGCGGTCCATTCACCCCATGTGCATACAATAAGACACGTAACTGTATAAGGGACAGCAGAAGACAGGGTTTGAAAGAGACATTTAGTTGAAAAAATGTTATTCTTCGGTTCGTTATTATTTTATATATGTAACTGAATTAATCACTTAAAATTTCCTTCTTAAGTGTCAAAATAATGTCCATTTTGAAATTAGTATATAAAATATTAATATACTTCATCAAATATATTCAACTTAAGTAGTGGCCCACATGTACTCTAACAACTGCATGGTTAAATATCACTTTCTAAAAACGGTTGTCTTTTTCCCATAGCACCCCCTAGGATCTGGGCTTTAACTTGGAGTTTAAAATTATTAACTAATATATGGGGCTCACCACTGTCCACATTTCTTCTTCAAATGAGATGCTTATGGAATGATTAATTTCATATAAAAAGGAACTTGATAATACTTTGTGTGAAAAATTTCTAAAAATGATAAAGAACATCTGGAAGGCTTTCTAAGGTTTTCATATTTTTATAACGTATGACCTGAGAAAAAGTTTAGGGATTTAGAAACAAATAAAAGACAACCATTATTTGTGCACAAAAATTACCATTGACATGCTACAACCTGAGTTTTCATTCTCTTTCTCTCATGCAGTTGATGACTGGGTCAGTACAGCTGCATTATCATATTTTCTTGAAGATGAACACAGAATCTCATTAAAATTGTATCTTTATAATAGACCTAGTTAAGTACTATAGCTACTTAATGAATAAGTATTTATATTTATAATGTTGATACTTATCTTTTTGTTATGCCCATAGAAGATCTGGACATTAAATTCTTCCCCTAGCTACATTGAATAGTATATTCATAGCAATCATATTTTATTATAGATGCTACTTACTTCTTGGGATAAGTCCTTTAGGCTAACCATTGGTGGAGGAGGAAGAACTTCAATCTTGTATATATCCTACTTAAACCTTAAACATAGATCTAAAATGCACCATTATTATGCTATACTTACAGCTGTAGCTACTACAACAGCTGCTGCTCTTCTGGTAACTCCTGCTACTATATTTTATACGTTAACCCCTACAATGTGCCAACTGCTAGGTATGTTCCATACAAGATCCATGTTTTCATGATAGTCCCTCAAGGTTGGTATTAATTTCCTACAGTCTTAGAGAGATTAAGTGGCTTGCCCAAGTTACAAAGCTAGTAAGGATCCAAACCCAAGTATGTCTCATTCCACGCTATCCCTAAAAAACAAAGATATAAAATCATACATCTATTAATAGTAAGTCTAATTAAATAGAAATGCGCAAACTGAAGAATGTAGAATAAGTTTACAGTCATTTCAAATTAACTTCATAACTCTTAGGAGGAAATAAAATAATTTTCTTTTTTTTACTTTATTGTTATGACTCATATAATTGTTAATGAGATTGTGGAAGTGAGCATTTTATTAGACTCAGGGTGAATGAACAATAGTTTTCTTACATGTTTTTTCCATTCCAGTTTTGAAATGTGAACTGTGTTAAATTCAGGATAGTGACGTTTGGATTTTGTCATTAATGATCGTACAGGATATCTGCTGAAGAGCTGGCAAAGGATGACTTCTAACCATGTGCAAAGACACACATTTGAGAAAGGACAAGAGTGACTTTTCTGGTCAGAAAAGACTGTAGCAAGAGCATTTGGTAGAATATGTCAATAATATCCCAATAAGCAGTTTATTTTGGAGTTGGACAATGCTAATATTTTATTACTCTCCATTATTCTTCCCCATCAGCACTTATGTGTGTTTGAGTCAAATCTCTTACATCTTTTTTAGAGAAGGGTCTCACTCTGTTGCCCAGGCTGGGATGCAGTGGTGCTATCATAGCTCACCACAGTCTCTAACTCCTGGGCTCAAGGGATCATCATGCCTCAGCCTCCCAAGTAGGTAGAACTGCAGGCATGCACCACCATGCCTGGTTAAGTTTTATTTTATTTTTTTTTAATGTTTTGTAGAGATGGGGATCTTGCTATATTCCCAGGTTGGTCTCGAACTCCTGGCCTCAAGTGATCCTCCTGTCTCAGCCTCCCAAAGTACTGAGATTACTGGCATGAGCCATCTCCCCTGGAAAGTCTTTAACATCTTAAAAGCAACAATGGCAAAGAGAAACAGCAATTTTGCTTGGCTTTATGTTCAATTGAATTGAAAATAACACCAAAAACTTTGATTCCTTTAAAGCATAACAGTCTGCTGTAGGGACTATTAAATTGCAGAGAGGAAATTATTCACCTTATAGCACATTTCACTTTCAACTGTTATTTGTGACATGCACTAATCATCCATTGGGAAACCATTTCTCATCCATGTTTGTGTTGCCTCGATCAATGCCTTACGTTTAAGACATTTGCACAAACTCTAAATTACTGTATTGAATTTCATATGGTCTGAAATGATCTCAGCCTTTTGGGTTTATGCTTCACATTTCTTATCCACAAGGTCTTCCTTGGTCTGTTGGCTCAGAAATGCTTGTTCTAAAATATCCTGACATTTATGGGCCTTTTGAATCTGCCTCAAGAAACATGACTCTAGCCAGTGTACCTGTTCTGTGAGATCCCTACAATGCCCTTTAACAGACATGAGCTACGTTCAAATGTGTAATGTATTCAGCAGATATTTAGCCCACAGCTGATATCACCATAAGTCATTGGACAAGGTCTTAAAATGAAAGCAGCCCAGGAGCCAGAAGCATGGACTATGAGAATGCCATTGTTGTAAGGGGCCTTTGATATCATTTAATCCAATCTCTCATTTTCCAGGGGAGGAACCAGAGGTTGCTCAAAGTCACCCAATCAACTGAAGTTCTTACAGACACTAAAACTCGGGCATTCTAACTCCCAGGTTGATGTCTACGTGTTATGAGTATATTCTGTAAGGGACCCTAAAATATGAGCATTAAACTGCTCAGGAACAATCACTTGAAATGTTACGATAATCACAGCTGTTCTTTGAATGGAATATATGCATCCTAGTTCAAGTTTTCAGGTACCATCACATTTAAGTTTTATACTATTTGAAACATGTATTTTAAAACTTTAAAGTAGAAATAACACTTTTTTAATTGAAAAAAGTTACTGGAAAACATAGATGAAAAAACCTGATATTTGTTGACACCTCAAAAACAGTCTACATATGTTACAGTAGTACATTTAGCTATTTTATGCATTTGGTTTCTTGCATAGTTTCCAAAACATTCTAGAAGACAGCAATACTTTAAATGGAGTCAGATGGAGTTTTAAAAAGTATTTTAAGAAAACCACCATCTTCTTTTGTCTTCTTACATACCCAAGTGATCTGATTGGTTAGTATTCATCTTTGCTTAGATCTTATCAAGTAAAGGTTCAAACTTACTGTAATGTGAATTCAATTAATCTACCAAAGCCACAGAAGAATTTTCTTTTCATACCCTCCAACAGTTTGTTTCTCCCTAGTCACAGGAGGTAACTGTTTCCATTGAGCAAGCCATCTGTGAGACTTGGTCAGTGTTGGTTAAAATAGTCAATTGTGGTTTTTACTCAATTGTGTGGCTCTTCTGTGTCAAAAGGGGCTGCTTTTCTACTGGGAGAGTGCTCTGTAGTGAAGACTTCTGGCCTGTGTTCATCTTCAAATGATAGTGCTTCCTTAGAAACACTGAAAATGCCCCAGCACCAGAAAGGTGACTCTTCTGCCTGGGTCTGGGAAGGGGCAGAGGCAGCCATTTTCTCTCTAATTGTTAATAACATCCAGTAGCCTTTGCTCCTTGCCAAATCCTGTGTGAACCCTGGACTGGCAGGTAAGCTGCTTTCCAGGGACACTGGTAATCTGGGAGGCATTAATTAATCTCGGAGGCCTGGATTTATCTACCACTCTGTCATTAGGTAGTTTTCCCGCATAGTGTTATGTTCATGGAAAAGAAGGCTTCTCAAAGCTGCTTCTCAATCATACCGTGTCTTTTATGGTGCTTCTTGTTTTTTAAAGTGCTGTCCTATGGATACATATATCATTTCATCACAGTCTGGGCAAGTGATGTGGGAGGCAGAATTCTAAGATGCCCCTAAGATTCCCACCTGCTGATGTGATGCCCTGAATAATCAATCCCCTCACCCTGAGTGTGGCCAGGACCCATGGATATGATGGGATAGCCACTTCCACGATTATAATTAAGCTATATAAGACTCCATCTAAGCAGACTTGAGAGAGAGATTCTTCTGCTGGCCTTGAAGAATTAACTATCTCTGCTGGGAAAGGGCCTTGAGCAGGCCCTGTGGTAAGGTTGTTGCAAGAGCTGAGAACAGTCTCCAGTGCACAGCCAGCAAGAAGACAGGCATCCCAGTCAGATAGCTGCAAGGAGACAAACCCTGCCAACTATTTGAATGATCCTGGAAGTGGATTCTTCCCACAGTGCCTCCAGATGAGAACATAGTCTGGCTGACATCCTGATTTTAGCTTTGGGAGACCCTGAGCAGAGGACCCGGCCCAGACTTCTGACCTATAGGACATGTGCTATAATAAATAATTATTGTTTAACCCACCAAATATGTGGTAATTTGTTATGCAGCAATAGAAAATTAATAAAAAGCAAAGGCAGAAAATATTTTAAACATTTCACAAATAAGGAGACTGGTTCAGAAAGATGAACTGATTTGCCTAATTTTATTCTGAAAATTAGGACAGAACTGAGACTGGTACCTTGGATTCTTATTTATATTCCAGTATTCTTTCCACAGGACTATAATGTTCCATGCTAATGAGCATCATTAGTAGATTTTCCTTACCCCTGACCACCAAAGATGGATAATTGAAAACAAAATATACTGTGTTCTTGTAAAGGCTCAATACAGAGGCAAGCAATTTTATTAATTCTCCCATCAGTTCTTCAGCATAATAAAAACCTTAATCAAAATCATATTACATGTTAAATTGATAATATTTTAAAAGAATCTTGAATCAGATGCTAATCCTCATCACTAAACAAACAACAGTCAGGATAATCAAGATCAGGAAATGTGATAGGCAATTCAACCCACTTTTTGTATTGCTTCTTTGTTGAATCATTTTTGAAAAACACTACAAAATGTTTTATTTTGAGACAAGGCAAATCTAAGCCTTTGTGTACCATCATTGTTCCCCAAGCCTGGAAAACAAAAAGAGAGCAAGAGGAAAAATTAAAGGCATATTCAATTAAACATTCCTTTTAACCCAAGTAAAATGGGACCCACAGAAATTTACTCACTTGGCCACATTTGCAGATAATCTCACCATTTGTTTGATAGTCGAGAAACTTCTTTTGCAGTGCTTTGTTTTCTCTCAGAATGTACAATTCCCTAAAATTATCAAGGAGGAAGAAACATCGCTGAGAATTGGCAAAATACCAACATGTGGCCCATGGTTGTCGGCCCTGAGCTTATCCATATGCGCGTATTATCCCACCCTCATTCCTTCCCTCCCTTTGGCTTCTCAGGGTCATCATGGCAAATTAGGTGGATGTTCCCTTTCGACACACACCTTTTGAGGGGCATGCTGCCTTTTGTGACTTCTTTCAAGTCTGCTGGTTATTTTGACTTGATTTTAATTGTTCAGAAATTTGAGAATCAAATATGAGCAGGCACAAATTATGTGCATTAGACCAAAATGGCTTTGGTTCTTATACTTTTCCTTTCCTACCCCAGGATAGTTTATTTAAAAAATAGACATTTGCTATGGGAATATAATTGGAAGATTAAAGGAGGAGAAATTGTTGGAAAAAATCTTATTTGTACTATTTTAAAAGAACATTTACACTGCATCCTGCTACATCTCTTGTAGAGATACTTAAAAATGGGTCTTTCTGGACTCACTTGAATTCTGGTGTCCTATTGACATGATGCATCTTATCAATTATGTGGATATCTTCCCCAGAACAGGCTGGCACACAGCAGTTTTTGCAAAGGAAAGTTATTAGCGATGGGTTTTCCTGGTAATGCTTTGTGATACTTCTCTTGGTTTTCATTTTCTGTTCCATTATACTTTGCATCTGTAATTCCCAAATCTGCATAGAGAAAGGAACAATTTATGGGTTTTTTCACAGTTTCATTGAAGTAAGTCTCCTGAAATTTGGAAATCTTAGATAGTTGTGAAAATATACACTTTGCTCATGGCCTAGGAAATAAAAATGAGGCAATGGTTCCCAGAGAATTTATAATCGTCTCCTGTAATCATAGAAATGTAGAACCCTTAGTGTTCAAAATCCAGCCCATCCAATTTAGAAAAGTTCTATTTTGAGAAAGTCCTCAGCAATATTCAACAAAAAATATCTCTCCTTCTAGCAAACGCACTAGTTTCAATTCTGTCACATGAAATAGGTCTAAACTTTCTTCTACATAGAAGCTCTTTAAAGAACTAAACACTGTTATTACCCATAGTCTTCTCTAATTCATGGTAAGTACCTCAGTTCCTTCAGCCTTTATTCATGGTATAATTTTCAGGTCCTTCACTGTCAGCCAATGAAATATAAGTCTCCTAAAAAATTAGATATCTGGTATGTATACCTTTTGCCCTTTCTGTCTTCTTACTTCCTGCTTAGAATGAGGATGTGGCAGTTGAAACTCTAAAAGCCATCTTTGACCTTAAGAATGAAAGCCTAATGTTATACGTGCAGAGAAGAGAGAGAGAGACTGGGCCTGGGTTCCTCATGACATCATGGAGCCTATACTGCCCAGATTCCTTATGAGACAGAACGTGCCTGTAAACCCTTGTATTCGAGGCTCTGTGACTAGCAGCAATACTTATTTCCTACCAGAAACAAGCGAGTTAAGAGAGAGATGAAACCTGAAATAGGGACTAACTGGTGCTCATACCAACGCAACTTCGCAGTAGAACAACCTGGTTCTTAAATAATTTACCTCCAAACTGACATATTTATATTAAATTACGAAGGAAGCCACTGTTTTCTTAAGACTGAAGGCAAGTTTTCAGTAAAAGTCAATCATCAGTGCTAATGAACAAAGCTGAATGGCCCATCTCCCTGGCTCCAGACTCTACATTTTAGGCCTCTGTTTGAGGCAGCCATATATAGCATAGAAAAGGACAAAACCTTGCAAGCCAACTTGGAGGCTATATAATAGATTAATCAGACAAGTACAAAGATTAATTTCCTATGTCAATTATAACAAAATAATAAATTGAAATATTCTTTTCCCCAAAAGTTTAATAAGGTTGTTCTTATAGGAAGTTTACAGTTCTGTGAGCTAATAAAAAGGTGATCTATCATGGGATCACATACATGTAGGCAATTAAGAAATACCTATAAGTCTGTGTTGCCTCCATCCACCAAAAAAAAAAAAAAAAAAAAAAAAAACAAGAAAAAAAATATCTATGAGTGAGACAGAAACAAAATAAAACCAGTCATTGTATAGATATGCAATTGGGACATCAGAAGCTAAAACAATAGCTCTGAAATAGTAAAGGAATATGAAATAATTAGAGGGGCATGCAAAAAAAATCATAATAAATATATGGGAGGCACAGCTACAATCAACCTAAGTCCATATAAAATGTAATAAAGTAGAAAAATTTGTTGAATCAATGTTAGGGAAAATGTTTAAGATCCTCAACTTGCTCCTTGAATTCTGATTTGATTTTTAAGAAGCTCTTAGTTATGTACAAACTCTGGGCATGACATAGAAAAATGATTTTCTCTTATGTGTCAATTCTCACCATTTGTTAGAGTCTACCTGAAGACTGCGTTGAGAAGGTTCTCAAATCAGAAGAATGGAGACATCCTCCTAGTAGCTGTGACCTAGTAGCAATGTTTGCTAGAGGCTTTGAACAGGCTACTGGTGACATGTATCCATCTAATTGCCCTTCCTGCTCTAAGTTCATCTACCTGGAGTACTTTTAGGAGGACAGATATTTTAGCTAAAGGAGACCTAAAAAGATAGTCCATTCTGGGGCTTCCAAAGAAACTGCCTTATTCTAAAGATTTTCTGGAAAAATTTGACACATAAACTCCAGAGACTGATCCAGAGTTTAGCCAAAACAACTAGTCTTAAAACATCAGTCTTTGTAAACATCTACTTGATTCATTCTCCTAGGATATTAAATGTGAGGCAGTAACTTTCCAGTGGCATTATTTGGTGACAAAAGTTTAATTTGATACTCCAAAATGTTTGCTTTGCCTCATATTTAAAGGGGTTTTAAAATAAAAGTTGGTGCAGAAACCTGGCCAGGAAACCTTGGAGTTGGTAATAGCAATGCACACCAATTTGAAAGCATCCCTTTCGTGAAACTCTATTTAGGGCAGAGCCAATTCCAATGTTAAGAAACTAACATTCACACCCATATGCAAGGGTGTGAATTTTCTTCTAAATGGATTGTTTGCTATTATAGTAGTTAAAGTCTTTAATTCAGTGGTATGGGGGATTTCCTGAAATACTGTAGAAATACATTCTTCCTTCACTGCATTCCTTCACACAACTCAAATAACTCTGTGTTAGTAAACTGAGATGTAGCTAGATGACATATTATGCATTTTTCTTATGATTTACATTCAGCCTCAATGTCACTCCCTCTAAGAGACCTTCCTCAACAAACCAATCTAAAGTACCCATCTAGTGACTTGTTTCCCATCATCCTATACTAATACTCCAGCATTTATCTCTATATGATGCACTTCTTGCTTCTTTATTTTTGTTCATCATTTCTCTTCTCCAAACCTCACCAGACACATACTAGAATGTAAACTTCATGCAGCAGGAGTGTTATCTGTGTCATCTGACACCATGTTGGCTGTTCCCATAACATTGTCTGGCACACAGTAGGTATTTCATACATATTTCTGGAATAAAAAAACTGTGCCTATACAAATGGATTGGATCAAAGCAAAATTACCATGTTGTGTTGAATGAGTAAGTTAAGCTCATCTTTCTGGATCAAGGCAGACTAAATCTATATTATCAAAGTTTATGGTTGGTTTCACTGGACATAGCCATGGTTCCCGACAATTTCTTGCCCACCATGGATTTTTTTTTTCCTTTTAAAGCGTGCATTTTAATTTTTCTCAGCTATCCAGATTATGTGACTTTTTTTATTTCAGCATATTATGGGGGTACAAATGTTTAGGTTACGTGTGTTGCCTTTCCCCCCATTCTCCTCCCACCCAGAGTCAGAGCTTCAAGCGTGTCCATCCCCCAGATGATGCGCATTGCACTTGTTATGTATATATATATACCCATCCCCTCCTCCCCCCTCCTACCTGCCCGATAAATGTTATTCCTACATGTCCACTTAGGTGTTGATCAGTTAATACCAATTTGCTGGTGAGTGCATGTGGTGTTTATTTTTCCATTCTTGGGATATTTCACTTAGTAAAATGGGTTCAAGCTCTATCCAGGAAAATACAAGAGGTGCTATATCATCATTGTTTCTTAGAGCTGAATAGTACTCCATGGTCTACATATACCACATTTTATTAATCCACTCATGTATCGATGGACACTTGGGTTGTTTCCACATCTTTGCAATTGTGAATTGTGCTGCTATAAACATTCGATTTTGATTCTTTGTATGTGAGTGTGGACTAAGTACAGCTCATTAAACTGGAACTTACAATTCAGCACAATTTCTGTCTGCAGACAGCCACAAAGATACCAACAGCAACCACATGCAGCCATTTTTAAAGGAAAACCAAATTCAGAGGTGGCCAGAAACAATACCTTATGAGCATACTCTTCTGGTTTCATATTTTGAACACGGTCTATAGCTTTATACATCATCTTCTCTCGGAAATCATTAACTGTCTCACGTTCAATAACTCCTGAACCACTGTTAGCAAGCACGACATAGGTGCTCTCATCAGCTCTGGCTCGACCTCGGGCCTGAGAATGTAAAAAGAAATCAGGTACATGAAAGATTATGACTTGCTACAAATTCTCCTGGTTTGGGCCTGGAATAATATTCATTGCTCATCATGGAATAATATTGGTTGTTGAGCATGCCAGCCTTCAAATAAGCTCTCTATTCTCAGTAAAGCTAGTTATTATCTATTCTTTGTAAGTCAGCTCTATGAAACTTAAAATGTGCTTTAATACAGAAGGAATGTACTAGATTGATGGTGGTTATGTCCCTGCACCAACCTCCAAAGGCCTCAATAATATAACACCACCCTGTGCAGCCATTTTGTCCCCAGAGCTTCTCTCTCAAACTACGAGGACCATGATCAATGACTTGGACTGGGGCAGCTCTCCTGTCTGGTAGGAGGGTAGGAGGGATGAATGAGGAGGAGGGATGTCTCTGATCTTGACATCAGGGCTCGTAGGAGGGCAGGTCTCTTTCTGGCATCCCACATTGGATTTTCTGTACATTTTTCCATGAAAACGTGTTCAACATGGTGATAATTTTCTATAGGCTTCTTAATAAAGTGATATTCAGGTACATTTTGAGTAATATAAACTTTTTTGGCCTGGCTCAGGAGCCTAATTATCAACTGTAATATTATGCTCAAGGAAAAATGCATTCTAAGTAATAAACCATTGACTTACACATCAACTCCTGAAGTAAAATTACTTCCTAATTTGATGGCTATCTGGTTATCTTAGTCTCCTACAACTTGCCTTCCATCCAAGGATACAATTTAATGTTTTTAAAAAAACTTTTAGGCCGGGCGCGGTGGCTCATGCCTGTAATCCTAGCACTCTGGTGGGCGGATCGTTTGAGCTCAGGAGTTGGAGAACAGCCTGAGCAAAAGTGAGATCCCATCTCTACTAAAAAATAGAAAGAAATTAGCTGGACAACTAAAAATATATATAGAAAAAATTAGCAGGGTATGGTGGTGAATGCCTGTAGTCCCAGCTACTCGGGAGGCTGAGGCAGGAGGATCACTTGAGCCCAGGAGTTTGAGGTTGCTGTGAGCTAGGCTGATGCCACGGCTCTCTAGCCCGGGCAACAGAGTGAGACTCCGTCTCAAAACAAAGCAAAACTTTTGGTTAATTTTATACGAAGAATATTATATCTATGAATCAGCGTAACTTCCGTACATACGCAACAGAAAGTTATTATACAATAATACCATTAACATAGGTGGGTAAGAGAAAACGTGAAATTTGAATGGAAATTGGGACATGTCACTCTTTTTTTATTTTTGCATTTCTGAGTCCACCCTCACCCAACATTTTATTCTGAAACATTTTAAACATACAGATTAGTTGAAAGAATAAAGGAGGAAAATGCAGAAACAACAGGGCTCCCTAAGGTTTGGGCATGTTACTTTGTCAGGCATTGGTGGGACAGTTTGCTCCAGATTCCTGGTCCAGCCGGGGGCTCATGGACATCCTAGGAATGAGGAAGTCTCTTTTGACTCCTAAATGGAGGCAGTGTCATGGTCCTGGAAAGCCTTAGGACACAGAAATAACAACCAAAGAAGAGCTGTTGTTTAAAAATACAACAGGTATCTGGTTGTCGTATGAATTAACAGCAATATCAAAGGGAGCTCTTTAAAATTGTTCTTTTAGCAGGAGAAGAGATATATTTTTAAAACTAAAGAGATGTTTTGTGCTGTTTCACTAAAAGAAAGCAATTAAAATAGGAACACAGAAATAAAAAACTAACACATTAGGTAGAGGTTATTTGACTGTACCTGGACCATGGCTATTTCATTCGTGACGAGACCATAACGGATAACAACATTACACTCTTTGATATCCAGCCCTTCTTCTGCCACTGTGGTAGCGATAAGCAGATTTATTTTTCCAGTGCGAAATTTACTAATGACTTCTTTTTGTTCATTCTGTAGAAACATTTTTAATAAATTAAATTTTGTGGTGCTAAACACATTAAAATCTTCTAATTAGGAGAAGAAATAATAAATTGCAACTGGTCAGTGTAAATCAAAGGATTAGATCATACATGGATTTGCTGCCATCTGTTTTTGGCATTGAACAAAGACATAATGGTGAGACAACATTTGATTTCCAATCTGGGATTACTACACAATAACAAAAATATTTCCATCCTCCAGTCTGGAGGTGGGAAGACTATCATTATGCCAAGGAAATAAATTGACGGGTGACTTGGGGAGAAGAAATGAAGAGCTGTCAGTTGAGGATACCGCAAGGGGATGCTAAAATGGGCTTTTCTTTTCATTACATTCACTTCAGAATTTTTAATATTCAGAGAATAAGAGGCAGTGATGCTTTTATAGATTGTTAAGTTTTGAGTCACAGAGCAATGCACACTGTATAATGCATTAGGTCACTTTAAGAGTCATTCAAGCAAGGAAAGTATGGAATATTTCCTGAAAGGACATGTGAGAAACTGAAAACCTTGGCTACCTCCAGGGAGGGGAGCTGGAAGCCAGAGGACAGTGGTCATAACACTAAAGCTAATATAATAAAAACTGAAAAACAGGCTCCAAAATGAACAAGTATATCACTTGTAAGGATTAACACAGAGGCTGTGAGACCAAATTTCAGTTTTGCCTGCAAGCTTCCTAGAAGCTAAGGCAAAAAGGGAAACACATTAAGTAAACCAGCTCTCATCAAAAAAAGGAAGCAAACTTGTTACCCAAGGAAAACAGAGCTTTTTCTGGCATTAGTTTTAGTGGCAACTCTAAGATGACTGAATGTGGAAGGTATAATGACAGTTATAGTGAACAATTTCAAGAATTTTTGTTTTTCTTCAGCAAACGCTAAAACAGATTTCATTTGCTCCATTAGCCCAAATGATGATGACCATAACAGAATGGAAGTATCCCCTGGCCCAGCAAGACTCCGGGTCAATATGACCCTAGCCTTCAGAGGAATATTTTATTCTAACAATTCATCATTATTTCATGCACATTTGTAATGTCTACAAGTGCCTTTTTTTCTCTCCTACGCAATACGTAGTATAATGAAAACAAAACAAACAAAACACTTTAAAAAGAACAGAAAACCTCTCAGAACCCAAAATCTCTAACACATCAAATTCTTTAATTTTTCCTTCCAGGTCTCATTCTATGCAAACATATTTTGCATAGTTCTAATTATAATGCACATATTTCCGTGGGGGCTTGATTTTTCCACTTTATGTTATATTGCAACGATTTCTCTACTCTGTGATTCAGTTTAAATGTTGCTCACTTTTACAAGGGAAACTCAACTCAGAAAGTTCTTCCAAGTATGAGGGGAAAAAATGACTCCCAAATCAAATACCACAGATTAGATTGCTATTAAATTCAAATTTTATTTCAAAAACAAGTGTTTTAGTCTATAAATGTATTTGTGGATGATAAGAGAATTGATTAAAAAGACTAAAAACAACTTGAGAAGAGTAATAACAGCATAAGCCCAAAAGGTTGTACATACCTGTGTCATAGGCTTGAACTCACTGCTGTGTCCAGCTCCAATTAGGTGGTGGGCTTTGACTCCTACTTCTGCAAATTTTTCATTTTCAGCAATCCACTGGGAAAGGGCAAATGCGCTCTGTCGTGTTTTTGTGAAGATTATTCCTCGTGCTGATCCCTCAGTCCTAGTATATTGTTCCATTATGGTGTTTCTTAATTTGGTCAACTTTTCATTTTCATGTTCTGGGTTTTTAGCCAGCCTTTTCAACATTCGTTTGTTTTCTTTAAGAAATAATTATAGTGGATCTGTTAATTAGCTTGATTCAGCCATTCTACAATGTATGCATGTATCAAAACATGATTTTGTATACCAAAACTACATATAATTTTTACATCAATCAAAAAAATTAATGTTTAAAAATATTTAAAAAGAAATACTTAGTCTAAGTTAGTAAAATATACAAATAATTACACTAGAAGACTTTATGTAATGATGCACTGAGATGTGGCTCATCTACAGTTAATCTTGTGTTATATCTAATAATCAGGATGGTTTAATAAATAAATTCATTGTAATTGTCTTGACAATAAAACTGAATGGGCCGGGTGTGGTGGCTCATGCCTGTAATCCTAGCACTCTGGGAGGCAGAGGTGGGTGGATTGCTCAAGGTCAGGAGTTCAAAACCAGCCTGAGCAAGAGTGAGACCCCATCTCTACTAAAAAATATAGAAAGAAGTTAATTGGACAACTAAAAATATACAGAAAAAATTAGCCGGGCATGGTGGTGCATGCCTATAGTCCCAGCTACTCAAGAGGCTGAGGCAGGAGGATTACTTGAGCACAGGAGTTTGAGGTTGCTGTGAGCTAGGCTGATGCCATGGCACTCACTCTAGCCTGGGCAACAGAGTGAGACTCTGTCTCAAAAAAATAAAATAAAATAAAATAAAATAAAATAAAATAAAATAAAACTGAATGACCAAATGATTGGTTGTGATCATACAACTCATAGCTAATCTGGTCACATCAATTAGAAGTAGCTCCAATCTGAGTGGGATTTCTTCTTTCAAAATGATTTCTCCTTATGGAGAGCTTATGAGAAGCAGTTAGTTCATGTCGAAAAGGTAAATGCATGAGATAAACTCATGTTACTTTGAATCTTACCAAAAAATAAAGTCATGAGAAATCTATCTGTCTCATCCAATTTCAAAGGTTTCTTTAAATCATTCCCATTTTCAACACCATCACAAACATCATCGTCACCACTTTCATCACTATCATCTTCTTGGACTGCAAGCTTCTTTTCTTTTACATCATTATAGAAAGTTTCAAGGTGATTATACGCATCAATCATTCGGATTGTATCGTTAATTTGTAGGGCCTCATTGTACTTCCTCAAATGTTCTGCACAAACACGGTCTTTGCGGTTTCCTTCTCTTGCAGCTATGAAAAAATATGTTAGTAAAATAATGAGTGTACAAAAATTGTGTTGTGGACTAGAACATATTTATGATACTGACTTCAAAATCGGCTTCACCTTGGTTCTGAAATGGGCAAGTTAAGGTTCAAAATGTGTCATGAGCTCTACAAGGGGGCAAGTGTTTCCACTCCTAGACTTGAGCCCTGCATCAGCAAGAACATGTGCCTGATGCACGGAAGAATGACATGAAAACATATTAGTTGAATTTGCCTTTGGAGACAGCTGTTAATATTTATCTTAATACTTTAAATATACAATAAATGAAAGACTCTGGAGATAAAGAAAAAATTGGATGAATTGGAACCTCTTTCTTTAGATAAAGAATTAAGAGCACATTTATGCTTGTCATAACAGGAACATAGAAATTCTATTTGATAGTACATTTGCTTTCAGCTTCCCTGGGAATATGTGACATAGTCTTCTGAAATTATGGCATAAACCTGGAATAAACTGTTAGGTTAAAATCCAAATTACCTTCTTTTTCCATCTGGATGACCCATTGTTCATAGGATTGAGTTCCAAAATCTGACATTGGATTCATTTGGCAATAAGTTTGAATACTTGTCATGATTTCTAGAAGTTTCTCTTTAAATGGATCCTAAAAACAAAGTATTCACTTATTCTTACATATTTATAGTTAAAGAAATAACATTATCTTTGTTAAAATAATTTCCATCTTACAATAAGTTTGATTCAGAATCTTTGTCTAGATAAAGTTTAGTTAATGTCTGATCGCTTCTTTGTACATTTATTTTTGTCAGTTTCTCTTTTACCTCTGCTATCAAGCCACATCAACACTGACAGTACCAAAGTACCCAAAGTAAAGATAATGAATGCTATAAACCTTAAATCTTAAGGATAATTAAAAAAATATATCGAATTAATGTCACAATGATTTAGAAGGCCTACAATTTAAATTCAGAAACATTCCCCTTTGATTAACTGGTTTCAATATTATTTCTACCAAAATAAAAAGTTGAAGTAGAGTTTGAAAAAAGCCAGACACAAAAGAGTGCATGCCATATGATTCCATTCATACAAGGTCCAAAATCAGTCAAAACTCATTTTGGATTTTAGAAGTCAGGACAGTAGTTCTCCATGGGGCATGCTAACTAGAAGGGGTAATTGGAGATTTGGGGGGTACTGGTAATGTTCTGTCTCTTGATCTGGGTTTTGGTTACACAGGTACATTCAGTATATGAAAATTCAGCAATTGATACATTCATAAATTTGTACTTTTCTGTACATGTCATACTTCAATAAAAAGTATATCAAAAAGTTAAGTTCAAAAGAAGTCGAGTTCTTTTTAAAAAATAACCTGAGACATAGATTTTTTTTAAACAATTATGAGTAGAAATATGCATTTAAACTTATCAAATAAAACTGAATAAGTAACAAAAAAGTGAAAGTAAATAAGGCATATTCAAATGTGCTAGTGCAGCTGGAATAGATAGTAGTCTTTTTTAGAATTTCAAACAAAAACCAGATCTATGGAGGTTGGTCGCTAACATTGATTGGTTTAGTGCCTACTACATTTCAAACACTGTACTATTATCAAACATTATCTACTGTGGATATCTCATATCATTTTATCCCAGCAACCGTATTTTCAATGGCATTATTAAGTACATGTGGCTAAAATTTACCATGCTTTCTAAATTTTACAAACATATTGACATAATGTACTGTTTATGTCCAAATCGACTCTCAGTTGATTTTTATCATCAGTGAAAATATTCGTCAGAAAAATATCATTAAAATAAATATTTCACTTTTTTAACATGGCAGTGTTTTTCTAATAAAGTAAATATGCAAACATGCAAATTAGGTGGAATTCCCATTATCACTGCCAACCACAATTTGATAGTAACAAAATGACTCTGTAGAATGTCAGAAAACCAATCCTGGAATTCACCAAGAAATTAAAAAAGGATAAAATGAACTGTCATAATCCCTCTAGTTTAGCTATACAACCGTAGCACCCCTATCACCCCAATCCCTCAGTGGTTCATATGTAGCCAAACAATTATAGAGCTATTCTTCTTATAAATTAGAAAACTAAAAGAAGAATGAGAAAAGAATTCACTATAGTGCTTTGCTGCCTAATATATATATATAAAAAACCTGTAACTTGTTCGCCCAAATTGTAAAATAATATTGTTCAGATGGTCAGTATAAAATAGCCTTTTCCATCTTTCAATTGAGTATGGTATTGCCGATAAAATATTAATACACGTGAAACATTAAGCACATACTTCTCTGGTGTCATCTGCGATTGCAAACTTCTTGCATGGCTCCTTTATTTGGTCTTTGAGTTGATCAAGATTTTCTTTCACAGTTTTAATAGTAGATGCATCAAGATGGGCACAAATCTGGAAAAGAGACATTTTTCAATATCCAGATTATTACTTTTCCCTTTCAATTCCTTCAATGTAGAACTCTCTTTTTCATGTAAGAAAAAAGAAGCATTTAATATGTGGCATAAAATTCCATGAAAGTAATATGTAGCATCACTTGCTAAATATAGCATTTTAGTATTGTTTTACAATGGGAATTCATTAGCCAATAATCAATAACATTTGTCCTGATATAGTAAAAATGAGCTTCTAAATCAAGTTGGTAGATAATTCCAGAAAAGAAGCGTATTTGTTTTAATTCCTTAAATTCCACTTTCCAGCTGGAAAAAAATCACATGGACTTTACAGAGATTGACAGAGAATGGTTTTGAGATAACCGCATTACATGATGAATTTAATGCATATTAAAGGTCATCTGGACATCCATGGATCATGTTACCTCCCTCCCCTACACATGAAAAGGGCAGTCAAAGCTGGGAGCAGCATTAGCCCAAGTACCTGGATTATGAGACTGGAGTTATTCTTTAATCCCAGTAATAAATTATACTTTAGAGCCAATAATTAAACCTCTGTGTCTACTCTACATGATTTTTACTGAATTCAACTTAAAGTAAGGGACTTAAAATTCAAATGCAATTGCCTTTGTGCCAACATACTTCTTGGGCTACTCTGATTCATCTCACACTTGAGATCAACTATAACACTTTATGTAGTATTACCATTTTGTGGCAGCTGACAAGTTCATCTTCAATGAAACATCCTCATATCTCTATTTCCCATTTAATTTGAATTACCCAGGTTCCTAGAATTACATATAGCAAGACACAGACAACATGCAGTTTTGAAAGTCATGGTGTAAGATTTCACATATGTGAAAACCAGAAACTTTCAGAGTTTATGCATATTTCTATATCAAATAGATCATTAAGTTTCATTATAGGAGTAGATGTTCAAAGAAGGCATTCTATTTGTCTCAATTTCCCATGAATTATGTTGTTCTTCATAATTTTTGTGATATTATTTTGATATTTATTAAGCTATATCACTGTTGTAGAAGACTGAGTATATTCACTGTAGTAGAGCAAATAGATTTCACTTAATTGACGGTCATGGCACTTGAACTCAACCTTACGGAGAAGGCCCAGGAAGCACTGGCATTTGTTTTAGCTTTGCTTTTACTGGTTATACATAAAGTCAGTGACTTACTTTCAAAATGTGTTCTTCAGCTTTGGCTTGCTTTGTGGCCCCTCCAACACCAGGTGAAGCTGTTAGTCCCAGTATCTGAGGAAGGGGAACCACTGGTTGGTTTTCTTTCTTGAGTTTATTGTTCTTCAACTTCTGTTTCAAGTAACGCCTCATAATGTTGTTGTAGACTGCTTCTTTGTTGGTGTGATGACATTCATCAATGATAATGAGAGAAAAGTCTTAAAAGAAAATGTAGATAGTTCATTTGTCTACAGCAGCAAACTACAGTGAGAGAAGCAGCTTCACGCTAGTGAACTGAGCTGCTCTGGGGATGCCTTTTCTTGGGCAGGATGCAGGCGCAGCCCTCTTTCCCTTTTCAGGAGGGAAATCTAACTATAGTAGGAACCTGTACACACAGAAAGAAATTCATGTACACTAATCACAAAACTATCCCTGTTGGATATTATCCTCATTTAAGAGATGAGATTCAGAAAATTTATAGAGCTAGAAAGTGTTAGGGATGGAATTCATACCCTGGCTTATTCCAAAACAACTGTCAGTATTACACTTTTGCTTTTTAATAAAATGTTTCATTTTAGCTGTGTGAATTTTATTTTTATTATATTAAATGAAACTCACACTATTTAAAGAGGGATAATTTTGCCTTGTTTTAACATTGCATTTAATTATTATAAATTATTTCTACTTCTTTCCCTTCCTTTCTTCTCCTTTCTCGTTCTATCCCACACAGAATAGAAAGGATTACATTTTTATTCCATGGAGAAGAAGGCAGATCTAACAGAATCTGATAACAAATAAAAAGAACTTGTCACAAGTAAAAGGAAAGTCCAATGAGTGCTTGATTTAATAATGGTATTCTTATGCAGAATAAAATGATCTAATTAAAAACTTATTTTTTTTTGTTTCCTCCAGGAAGTAGAAGGGTTTTAATGAAATCTTAAACAATGAAAGACAATCTATACCAGGATTAATTTTTATCAACATTTTAAAAATTATTTAACAAGTACAGTCATAGTTACTATCATTAATATTACTACTACTACTTCTTTTTCTAAAAATAAACACTTCAACCAACCTGACAACTGGACACCAGCATCTTCTCCACTTTCCCAGTTTAAAATGGAGTTTTCAAGGATTTGAGCTGTACTGATAATAACATCATAGGATTTGACAACTTCTGGAAATGATATTTTCAGTTGAGTATCACCACTTAATCCAGTAATACGATACCATTTCTTCAAAAATGGTTTGAACTCTTTGCGGAAGAGCTGTTCAACTAACGGTACCTTAAAAAATGTGATTATTTTTAAAAAAGAGAAAAAGCACATTCAAAGTCAAAGGAGTATTGATCAACGGCCTACTGTGTAACAAGCATTAAAAGAGATATTTACATTATCAGTTAATTAGACATAACCTCCCATCATTCCTTCCATTCATCTGTTAATAGGCATTTATTGCATACTTGTTAGGTTTAGATATTGTGTCCCAGACACAAAGATGTTTAAGATACGGTTGACAACTTTGAGGAACTCAGTCTAGCTGAGCACAAAGACCAAGACTAAACAAAACAAAACAAATTAATATAGCACAGTGTACTAATGCTCCCCTAGAAATACACACACAGTGACAGTAAAGAGGAATTAGCAAATGACCATTCAAAAATAAAGAGTTTAGAAGGAATTTGAATCTAGTAAGCCATGGGTCAGTGAAGAGAGAAGGTGAAGCTAGATTGGATAAGAAATCTATTTTTAATTTGTAGAACAGGGCCAGACTATAACGGGCAGTGAACACCAAGCAGAGCGTTATACATTTAGTATAACAGCTCACAGGATCCCTACAAGTAGAATTGTAGAGGTGATTTATTCCCGTTTGTTTTGGGGTCAAGCCAGAAACAACAAGCCCCCAGATTAGGAAGAAGCAGGGAACCACAAGGGAGGAGTTCCAGCATCGACTGGGCGAACAGATGTGGAGGAATGGACTATCAGAATAGCTTTAGCGGCTGAGTGAGAACAAAAAAGCAAATAGACTTGGCAAAAGAAGTGGACACTTTTGGTTCTTTTCAGCTGGTCCTGTTTGCTTTGCGATTTTTGTGTGTGTGTGTGTGTTTTTTTGAGACCGAGTCTCACTCTGTTTCCCCCGGCTAGAGTGCCGTGGCGTCAGCCTAGCTCACAGCAACCTCAAACTCCTGGGCTCAAGCGATCCTTCTGCCTCAGCCTCCCGAGTAGCTGGGACTATAGGCATGCGCCACCAAGCCCGACTAATTGTTTCAATTTTTGGTAGAGATGGGGTCTCGCTCTTGCTCAGGCTGGTCTCAAACTCCTGAGCTCAAATGATCCACCCGTCTCAGCCTCCCAGAGTGCTAGGATTACAGGCATGAGCCACCGTGCCCGGCCTGAGTTTTAATGTCTGCTAAAGGGGGCTGGGTTGACACCTCTATGCTCCACATGACTAGTCAGTCAGAATAACCCCTGGATTACTCTGAATAATGGCCAGGCCGTTTTGATGGTCATGTCCATTTATACAATGGAACCCCAGAGGTGCACAGTGTGGCAAATAGAGAGTTGGCAGGAGGAGTTTCAAGGGCAAGCCTTAAAGAATGTACATTATATTCTTCATTATGTGACTACCTGAAATGCAATCAGTGGTTACCTTTCCACTCGTCTGTAGGGTATGTGTCATAGCAGAACTGATGGAGGCTTCTAAGATTGAATGTCTGGGGAGCAGAGAGGGAGGGAAGAAGTAAAACGGAATACATGAATTCCAAGGAAGCAAAGTGGGCTTAACATCAATAATCAAGGTTGGTGAGTGAAAGAACATTACTACAGGGTGGAAAGGGTGGAGAGAATAAAAAGACAAACTTTGATTTAATGTTTTGTTTTGTTGTTGTTGTTTTTCCTAAAATAAACTCTCTCTGGTCTACCTGTCACAAAATCACTTGAGAGATCTTGAAAATTCAGACTCCTGAGCCCTACTCCAGTACTACGAAATCTAGGGACCATCTCTGGGCAGAGCCTTGAAACCTGCACTTTAATGAAACCTCCCATGTGACAGTTAAGGCTGTGAAATTTGAGAGCCACAGTTCTCTCTTCCTTCCACAAATCCATTCCTGATTCATTTCACTGGAAGTATTCATTCCATTCCACTTGTGCAAGACAGAGGGAATAATCTGACATGGAAGTCAGAAGGAAAGATGCGGAAGAAGAGAATAGAAATTAAATTTAGTGGAAGAGATAACATGATCCAGAAGAAAGAAAGTCAGCACTGTAAACAGCTACTCCAGCCACTTGCTTGTTGTGTTGCTTGGACAAGGTCTGAATAATCTCAATCATCTCAATTTCCAGATTAATAAAATGAGGATAATGTCAACCTATTACAGGGTTGTGAAAATTAAATGAAGTAGAAGCTGACATATTCCCAGTACTCAGCAAACTTCCCTGATGTTTCATCGTCCTTTTATTCTAAAAGTAGAGTATGGTAGAAAGGGAAGACTGTTGACTTCAGAAGATAAAAGCTCAAGTTTCATCTCTGCTGTTTCTTGGCTGAGTGACTGACCCCTGACAGGCCAGTTAAAGTCGTGGAGCCTCAGTTTTCTGATGGTAAAAAGAGAATAATAATGACTACCTCACAGAATGGCTGTGTGCATTTAATGAGCTAATGTATTTGAGAGTGCTTTATAAAGTATAATAAAATATTAATTATTGTATTATCAACATACATCTCTCCCATCTCCCTTCTGGACTGTAGATGTCTTGAGGATAAGATCTATATTTCATTTGTCTTTAAATACACTCGTGCTGAATGATTTAATTAAGAATCTCTGTACCATGGGGTGATATGGCAACACAAAATTCTACCCATAAGAGGTGAGTCAGAACCTCCCAAAGAAGCAGCCTTCTTTGATCTACAGAACAAAAGTTGTCACAGGAGATAGCAGGTGTTGGAAATCCTGATACTTGTCACTCTGGGTGGCGTTGATTTCCTACTGAAGGACACAGGATAGCCAGATGCAAGTCTGACATGGCTAATTGGGAGGTGTGTGGTCCTCTTGGAGCCTTTTCCTGAGATGTGACAGAGTGCCTGCCAAGACCAATCAAACCCAACTGCTACCCACTCCTGCTGAATCATATGGGGCTGTATTACAGCATCTGAGGGAACCTGGGATTTATGTCTCATGATGTTGAAGCCCTAGATAGGAAATGGAAAGTCTGGGAACACAGGTGGTGTTTTCATTTATCCCTGCATTTGAAGGCTATAACTCTGGAAAGAGCGGAGGAAGGGAGATGAAAGTAAAAGGTGTTAGGAAACAGGATTTCCCTTTTCTAGATCAAGGGTTACAATACCTGGTGCTGTTGGGCCAAATACAGTACACAGGTTATGTAGACTTCTGGGCTAGAGACTTCCTCACTCAATCAAAAAGAATTAAAGCTGAAACTACTTTAAAATTAAAAAAAAAAGGATAGTAAACAATTATGACATAGATGGAAGAACTAGTGGAAGGATTTCTAGTAATTCTGAAAGAAAAACAATGGGGAAGCAGATCAGGAATCAGAGTCAAGTCCTCCACTGTCCACACAACAATGCTGCAAATATTAATAATTAATGAGGATACATTAATATTTAAACATGGCCATAGATATGCATTCATAAGAATCACCTAGATCCAATGGAATGAAAGATTCCTGACTAGAATACAGCAATGAGAGGAGAAAGCATTATAGACAGAAAGGTGCACTAGACACATACAAAACCATGAGATCTGAAACAACAATCCACATGAATATATGAAGAAAGGAGCCTAAATATTTGCATTTAGGCTCAGAAATTAACTGCACAAAAATAAGTTAAGAGAATTCTATTTTAATAGATTTTCAAATAAAAAGGAACTGAGAATTTTAGGTTTATGGCAAGGTCCAGATAAGTCTGTGGATGCCAAAGGCAAACCCAGTCACGAGCTGAGTGAGTGGCACATGTCATCTCTCCTACATGCTGCATGGGTAAGATCATACCTATAGGATTCTGTCCAGCTCTGGATGCTGCATTTTTAGAGGGTCCTAGATAAATGTCTGGAAGAATATGAGCACTAAGAAGGATGAAAGGTCTGGAAACCATGTTATATGAAGAACAGTTAAAGGAATTATGGACATTTATCCCAGGGGGCAAAAAGAAAATTAGCTTAGGAGCCACATGATGTTGCCTTCTGTATGTGAAGGGCTGTCCTGAGGCAAGAGAATTAGCACTTACTTACTCTATGTAATTACAGAGGAAAGAACTCTAATCGATGAGTGTGGATTTCAGGGAAACATTTGGATAAGTGTATCTAGGGCTTTCTAACACTGTCTGTTGTTCAAAGAATGCCTGGGGCTGTCTTGTTAGAAGGGGGACTCCTTGATATTAGAAGTTACCCAGCAAAATGAGAGAACCACTCTGCAAAGGAAGAAAGCTGAATCTCGTTTCAACTCTAATAGTCTATGACCCTGTGATACAAAGGAAGTAGATGAAAAAAAAAATGGCTTCTAGGTTTTGAGGCTACATGCTTTGGAGGAGATGGTATAACTAACAAAGAACCAGATAAATGGGGAAGGAGAGGCCTTTGGGAGGGTGGATTGTGAGCTGAGTTTGAGGAAATAGCACAATGTTCAAATGGTTTCAAAAGCATCAGTTTAAGTAGCTTTGAATCCAATTAACTTTGTTCTTTTCTCTGAGCCTGACACTTAAGATCCTGTTCTTTGGTTAAGTTATTCAATTTCATTAGTTTATAAAGGTTAAGAGGAAGGAGTGAGAAAAAGAGCTAATGTTTAGGAGTAGGAGAAAGAGTCATTCCTAGGCCATATGTAATCTAATTTAAGCTTCAGAGGAGGGTAGTCATTTTTGTTCATTTTACAGATGAGGAAACTAAAGTTAAAAGTTACTAATTTGTCTAATTCCAAACTACTGGTAGGTAGAAATGGGAGTCAAATCTACGTTATTCTAAAATGTAGTCTCCTTTATAAAAGGAATATATGAAAAGCTATGGATGAATAAATTCTAATGTATCACCATTACTAGCAAAATAAATAAAAGTGTTTTAATAATGGGCATACAAGCATGAAGGAGGGTTCTTTAGACTTAACAAATACATACAAAATGCATTTGAAACTACATGATGGAAATCATTCAAATCATGGATTCTGAGTATGTTCCTTTAGTACTGAAAAGCAGGTTGCAACTAAAACTTTTAGCATAATAGAAATCCAAAAAAATACAGAAAGTTTTACAGTCTATTGCTATATTTTCTGTAAGGGAATAGAATGAGAACGGGAAAAAGACTTTCTGGTCTTGGAAAAGTATAATCAATTGTATTCCATAAAATGGTAAAAATTAGTATTACTAATTAGCAAACTTTCATTCATCTGAATAAGGTTCAAATAATTAGATTTTGTTTTACGGTGAAGGAAACATTCCTATTTATAAAGATGGCCTTTAGATACCCTAAGATATTAATTATCAAAGAAAAAAACCTCAGTTGCATCTAATATAATATGAATATAACATATTCTATAAAATATATTCAACTTAATTTTCTCTTTATCTTCAAACCACATTATATACATTTTGGATAAAGAGAACTTGCCATTTTTGACTAAAGGTCAGCAGTAAAAGACTCTAAAAACAGTGTTTGAGCCTAGCTTCCAGTGATCTATTAATATTTTGGGACATTCATGTTCACATGCAATGATAAATTAGTACCAGTTAACTTTAAAGTATATCTGGGTAAATATGACCTCTGTACCATAAGTTATAGCTATTTGATTTAATGTTCTGGTTTTATGGAAAAAAATTCCATTTTAAGGCTAATCACTTAGACATTACATATAGCTACAAAAATAAAGGTTAAATATAAAATAAATGGCTTATTTTGACATTACTTCTAATTAAACTAAATGTGTGATTTGTTGCTACAAATTTTATTATATAAAAGCTTAAAAATAATAAAATGAAAATGAACAAATAATGCTCTATTATGTGTTGTTTGAATACCTTATTGACAAGAACTATAACTTTTCCAGGCTCAGACGCCTTTTTCTTCTTGTCCAAGTGATCCTTGGCAACGTAAACGGCCACTCTGGTTTTCCCACTCCCTGTAGGAAGGCATATGATGATATTCTTCCCTTCCAAGGCTGGCTGGGCAACTTCCATTTGGTAGGGCCTGAGCTGGAGTTCTGGCTCAGGGGATGCTCTTGCTGCCACAATCTCTTCATCTGAAAGAAATTAAAAAAGAAGAAAAATAAGAAAAGGGGCAACAAAATAACTAAGGGTAGGAAGCCTGAAACTGAACATAGACCTCTCTGATTTAAATTCCTTTTCATGTGTGGTCCAAACCAATCCATTTTCTATTTTCTGTACCAATGAGTGTCAGCTCTCTGCGTGTGCAGAATACAACCCAAGCTCTCTATCATGGCAGTGGCCTGGGGGGTGAGGATGCAGAGGGAGTGAATTGGCAGGATGGAGGACTGGGAGGGGGCAACATGGGGGAGTGTTTTCACAGAGTGGGCAAGGCCAAGGGGACTCACAGAAAGGGCTATGGTGCATGCAGGATTGGCAGTGAGAGTTGTCAATGCATTAGAATTCTTGTTTCTTTCTTGAGCCATTATGCCCTACTTGATTCTCTGAGCCCTTCCACCTACAAAATCAAGAGGAACTGGGAAAGTAGGAATCAGTAGTCCTCTTTGTTCTGTATTCTCCCTTATTTTCTTTTTTTTAATTACAAAGAAGGTATTACAGCTGGTACTACTTTCCTTCATTTGTAAAAAACTTTATCTGACAACCAGATACCAAAAATCACATATGCTTGCAAGCACACACACGTATATATATCTAAAATAAATCTATCTATATATCTATCTTTCTCTCTCGGGTCATTTTTCCCATCTGAGGTTTTACAGAAATGATATTTAGGGAGTAGAGGAAAAACTCTTCCCATGGTAGCCTTTAAGCGGGAGATTTTCATTAAAAGGTGGACAAAATTTTAATGGGTTAACTAAATTGTGACTAATTTTGCCATTTAGTTTTGAATTGTGATCATTATTACTTCTTTATATGTATGTCTCTACATATTCATACTTTTCCTGAAACCCAAAGCACAATACATTAAATATACTTCCAATTAACATAGATTTTTAAATTTAAAATACTGATAAAGTAGGTACTAATATACATTATTTATATGAATATTAGAATAAAATTATTAGAATATATATTGGTTTAGATATATATTATATTTAGAAGTGACCATATCTACCCATCTCAGCCAGGGGAAAAAAGATCTAAAACTGTATAGCTTATAATGCGAAATGAAGTAAAATAAATATTATGCCTATTTAAAAGTCCATCTTATGCTTTATATAATCGCAAGAAAAAATGAAATGACAGTACGTATCAGTATTTCATCACACATGAAATAAGTGTTCTTTCTCTTATCAATGATTGCAATAAAACTGAACTAACATAATCCCATTAACTTCAAAAAACTTGCTGATGGCTCCTTTTCAGTGACTGGATAATTCTATTTAACTGGATTTTAACCTGTTGTGATAGTACTATCTGGACAGGTAGGAAAATTCACACCAAATACCACTTAAAATCATCTACTAACCTGGCAGGAAATTTGCCATCTGTATGGATGAGTAAAGACAGATGCAATACATTTAAGCTGTCATTGGATCATCTGCTGATTCATTTAGCATGATTTTCATGAAAATCTCATTCAAAGTCACCAGCATCTAAAATATACATTCACCAGTTTTCTTTCCATGCTTATTTTGAACTCCACAGTATTTTAATAGTTTGTCTTCTATGACATTTATGTAAGGTTCAGATTTATTTAAGAACATTACCTATTAAATGGCTTTTATAGATTATCAAAATCTTAATATTTTACCTATATTAGGAGCATTTATCATCTAACTTTTCCAAAAGAGCCAGAAAATTTGCAAAGGAAGATATGTTTTAAGAGGCATCTAAATGAAGATCCAGGAATTTAATTTTGCTAAATTGTTATTTGAACTAGGATGTTTGTTAAAAAATATCAATAAATTCTCTTAAATTTCAGTCTAGGTACATTTTTCCATAGATTTTAAAAATAAGAATAAAATGCTACTTCCCTCATAATAGTTGCATGTACTTTTTAATAATCGTTTTTCCCTTTTGTTTTTCATAATTATTACTATATCCTTGAGCAACAAATATTTAAAAATTGCATATAGCAATTTCCTAAGTCTCTTTCCCAGGAATCTAGAACCAAATGAGTAAAAATTCAATATCACTCATGCATATTATATATTATACTAATAAATTTAAGAAGAGTTAGAATGTTAAAAGGGCTATGGTGATCAAAATTTTACTCCAGAACCAAAGTCCTGAGTTTTTAGTGAGGTTTTTAGTGAGTGACATTTTTAGTGAGGTTTACTGAGGTTTTAGTGCTACTTAAGTGGTCACATACGAATCTATTCTGCAGTCAGTATTGACTGGGCACCTAGTATATGCCATACACTCCCAAGAATACAGGCATTGTCCTCAAGGACTTCACAGTCTAGGGCACCATACTTCTGTCACTAAAAATATCTGGCTAGATAGATAGATGGCTCAATAATCTTCCATATTTTTGAGTCGAGACTAGGAGATTTGATGGGTGGCCCTATGTTTAAAAGAGAAAAGCACAGAGTGGATATGGAAAAAATTAGAGTTGAATTTAATGTGAGAATAGCATCCAAAGAAAAAAAGCTGGGTGAGTGCTAAATATTCAGCCTGATTCTTGCCTTATCACATCCTCTGACATAGGGATGGAAGAATTTATCCACAGAAGCAATGAAAAGAGAGTTTTCTCTTCTCTGTCACCAGAAGGAGAGAACTGGGCTGGTATCAATGAGCCAAGAGCCAATTTCCTTTATAAAAGAAGTGTTTGGGTTTTTGTTTGTTTGTTGTTTGTTTGTTTTCGGCTCTTTCTCAAAAGTGTAATCAATTAAATGAAGATGGCATTTAAAATATTCACATGCTTTGAATAACATTGTGCCCTCCCTCTACAACAAATATTGATTGAAGACCTTAAAATTATATTATACCATATAAATGGTCAAAAAAGGAAATCAAATAAGGTTTAAATAATAATATTCTATTGGAACTACACCATGTGGCAAATTTCATTCTCACATTGATTTTGACAGCTGAGTTATTCTTGGAGAGAAAAGGTCTGTCACTGCATGTGTTTGAAATCGACAAAGTATTCTTTTACCTATAGTATGTAACCACAGAAAAATACGCCATTCCAGCTGGACAAATATTAATAGGCATTACCTCGAAATAGTAAGGAAACACTTTCTACATATCAGGCCAAAGTGTTATTGCCAAAAACATTGTCACTTTTTGAGAAGCAGTATATCTCTCTGAAAATGGGAAACAGAACAAAAAAGCCTTTCATAATATGATTAGAATATGTATACTTTAAAAGTACCAGTAATTATGTTTTATGTAACTCTTCCACAAGGGAACACAATGTGATTGTATTGGGTCACACCCATGACCCTCATAGCCCATAATATGACCTTCAAAGGAGGACAAAGGACATGTAGAATAAGGTACATTTTGACCTTACATTTAACCTCAAAGGTTAACAATACAATTGCAAATACTGGAATACTTTTCAGTGCTCCAATATGTGTATAATAGTGCATCAATTTATGTAAACTTTTAAAAAATTGATTTCTATTTCAGCTTATATCATGCATCTGAGGGTAAAAACTTTCATAATTTTATCATATCAGAATTTAACTACCCACTATGCAAAGTTATTCTTTGTTGCTAAGTACTACCCCATCTAGAACTCAAGGGGTATCCCTTGAAAATGTGTTTGTCTTCAAAAAATGTATTTGCCTTTGAAAATGTATTTGCTTTTCAAAAGTAGGTTGCGTTCAGATTTATCGTGTCTTTCATGCCACATTGAGGACTAAAAATCAGCAAATACATTTGCTAACAGCTCTAAATAGGCAAAATGCCCTGTACATAGAGGATACACATTAAATATTTATTGAATGAATGACTATTGTTGAAAAGCCCTTACTTAGACAAATAAAAATTAGGATGATGTCCACAACCTTAAAACAACCCATAAAGATGTTAAATATTAGCTAGAGTATATTTTGAGTTCTAACATCAATAGCATGGAATAGAAATGTTAATTATTAAATTTAACAATTTTATGACAAGGATAGAAAAAAAGAAATACAATCCACAGAAGTAAGCACAAGGCAAGAACTTAATAAGCCCTGACTGAATTGAACAGAAAATTAATTAACCCTTTTAAATTAAGATTAAAGTTATGACTGACATTTGGTGTATTGGGTTTCTTCAAACTAATTTGTTCTAAGGGATTTAGGAGTGTGATTGTGAGAAAAGGATATATAAATAAAAGAGGCGGTACAATCCAATTTGGAAAGCTTTTAGGACAGATGATCATCTTCATATAAACTATCTTATCCTTTTAGGCCTATTATAGATCTAAGTTTTTATAATTCTTCTGACAATGCAGGATAATCTGAATTTCACGATACTTTCTAAGTGGAAACAACTCAATCTCAAATGAAGAATACAGTAATTTGTTTCTTAATTTGTCAGTTCTCCACTGCTGCTTAGCTGGCCACATTGCAAAGCATTTTCTTTTTGTTCGTAATTTGTTAGTTTTAATTATGAAATATTTTAAACATATAGACAAGTATAGAAAGGTGCATAATAGACATCCAATAACTCATCACCCATACTTCAAGATGTTAACATTTTATAGCTCAGTAGTAATCATGAAAATACACATTCAAAGAGCAGAAAGAAACGATTTGAAATCTATCAGACTGACACATTAGGAAATCTGATGACAGGAAGTATTAATGAAAGTCTGGGGGATTGGGAACAGGCACACTCATTTGTTGCTGGTGGGATATACAACCAATATGGAGAGCAATTTTAGAAACACCTAGTAAGGTTTTCATTTAGTGACCAAAATATTTCACAAACTCTACTTCTATTCAAGAGATATTTATACAGATTGGAACTCTTGTAACTATATGTGTCATTTCTAGTTCTTCGTTTATCTGCAGTTATCTACAGAATCACCCTTCTCTTATTGATAGTATGAATTTTTTATTTAAAATATATTTTAATCAAAAAAGTAAGGTTTGGGAATAAACTAATGTACTAAATTGGATACACAATTTTAATGCAGTCAAATTAATTGAAACAGATTTCATAAATAAAATAAAATGACATGACTCTATGGAATGTGGCATATGCCAGACCAAAAAGATACATGCACTGGATCAAATTAGAGAGTTTGGTTCTAAGACTTTTGTAAGTTGTACTTTTAAGAAAGTGAATGGCAAAGTTCCAAAACGACTTCACTATAGAAAAGAATTGCTTTAATTGCATAAATACATTAGGGAGGGTATGAACAGCCCCCATGCTTCCCACTATATGGCGTCTTATTTCACACTTTTTAAGGTTTACACAACAGTTAGGCAGTACCTGAATCACTTCCCATGGTGCCTGAATCACTGCCCATGTTGCTGTTATGTCCAAGACTTTCATCTAAGCAGCTGACACTTCCTTCTGCCAAACTTGTGTCTGATTCTGCAAAGGAAAACATTTTAAAATATTTTTAAAATATTTCTGAGAATAAACGTATTTTAACTGCACACCTCTACAGCACACAGTACATACAGTTCAATGCAAGTGGGGAAGGCACACCCAGACAATTACGAATAAAAGGTAAGAGTTTCTGGCAGGCTCCATTAAAAAAAATTCACCGTGGATGAGCAGCTGCTGGGTAGGGAACCAAATACATATTACCTACTTAAAGTACTCTATTTCCAATACAAGAGCTAATGCAAATTTCCAAGGATTTATGACTTTTGTCATGCCTCTACATGGACATTTTACTCAAAAAAAAGAATACCTAGGTTTGATAATGTCTTTAAACAGCAAGCATTGCATAGAAACTATTGAGCTATTTTCATGTAAAATGATAGAGAATTAATAAAGTATAAAAAATTAATGAAGTACATGGATCTACTGATCAGTTATGAAAATAATATTTCACTGATAAACATAAATTTAAAATCTCTAAAAGAACTTGCTCAAAAGAATATCACTAAAGCTTGGCATCATAGTTGTACTAGAAGCGTATGTAAGGTTGGAAATAAATGTTTTTCTTTACTATAATTAAACTAAGCTTCTGTCAAAGAGTTATGGTTAGTATGAATGGCAAGTGCACACCCTTCATTTATTAATCCCGATTTCTGTTTTCAGTAGTCATTATCTATTCTTTTTGAAGCCTTTCCCCCAAGGGAAGAATTCTTTCCTTACAGTTTGTTTCCAAAGGCTTATGCAATTTCATCCTCCAAAACTATCAGTAAACCGGTAAAAAGAAACGAATGGTGTTTACTACTGTTGGCTTTGGAATCCAAAGACCTTGTGAAATTTACTATTACTTTGTTCTGAGCCTAAGTTCCCCTTATGTAAAATGGAGTTAATGCCGCTTACCTTACAGGATTTTATCACTATTCAGTTATATTAGATACAATAAGCTCTTGGCACAGTAGCTTAATTGGTAGATCAGAAAATGAAATAAAAATCAAGTAGTTGGTTCCCTCCTAGGGAAGGAGTTTCACTTAATAATGTTCTTCTTACAATTAATAATATTTACACTTGTTATTTATTATTTCATATGAAAGCTCCTCAATGTACTAATATATTATATGAAGTAGCCTTTAGTTATGAAAAACTAGTTTGAGAGCAGGTAGCCAGTTAGCTCAATTGCCTAGAGTGTGGTTCTGATAAAACTGGTCTTAGTGTCATATATTTAGGGCTGGGAATAGAAGTGGATGAAAAGTAGACACTTAGTATATTTTAATATAACTTCTCCGAAAAGAGATGATATACGACTCCTCAAAATTACAAGTATCTTCTTTCTCCTTAACCGGTTAATTTTTTCAAGTCACATGTATTGAGGTATAATTTATATACTCCAAAGTCACTCTTTTTAGGTGTATCGTTTGATGAGTTTGACAAATGTATACAGATTTGTAACCACCACCACAGTTAAGATATTTCCATCACCTCAAAAGTCCCCACTAGACCCTTTGTACTCAATCCCTCCTGCCATCCCCTGGCAACCACTGATCTGGTTTACGTCCCTATAGTTTTGCCTTTTTCCCAGAATGTTGTATAAATGAATCCCTGCAATATTGAGCGTTTCTGTCTGGCTTTTTAAACTTAGCTTAAGAGGTTTGAGACTCGTCCCTGTTGCCGTCTGTATCAGTAATTTGTTCCTTTTTAGAGCTGACTAGTATTCCATTGAGAATCTATTTATGACATTTCCCTTTTGATTTGGGTAAGCCTAGCTAGCTGGGGAGGCATAATGGAATTACAGCTGATGCCAATCAAGTATGTAAGGCATCTTTCTTAAAAGTTAAAAGAAAGCAGATGAGAAATTTATAGAAAAATCCTCAATGGACATACATACTGTTTAAGTATATTAGCACAACATAAATACACTAATGTGAAAATACTGCGCTTATCAGTTTTCATAGATTAGCTCTAAAACTCAGATTTGAGGAGTCCCTAATGATCACACAGGAAAACCTGTATATCTCACTGAGAGATTTTAAATATGGCACTTTGCAATTCCCAAAGGTATGTCTTGTTAGAAGCTCAGAGGCGAGTGTGGGATAGAACTGTCAAGCAGAGGAGCATTTTGGGCAGATGTACTGATGAAAAGAGAATATGATTTGTAAGGAAAAGGCAAGGTGTAAAATGAGATGAGGAAAATGTCATTGCAAGGATAATTCTAGATCTAGAAATATAGGCTAAGATTTTCGAGGCACAAGAGTGAATTCTGACAGACTTTTCATTTTGTTGTTTTAAACGTAGTATTGAGAACTGAAGAAATCAGCAAAATTACTGAAAAATTGTGACAAATACCTAAAATCTAACACTGTCTCATTTAAGTTTTCCACTAAGTGTAATAGAAATGAAAATTATATTAATATTTGATTTTCACTTCATTTTCTAATCTCTACCAGTTAAACCATAATTTTAAACCTGCTTCACATGTGTGTAAAGTCAAGATTTTTCCCAAGCTTTGTTCCGACATATTTAAGTTTTAGGGGAGCTATTTATGCAATGTGCAAAAAATAATATATGAATTTTTTTAAGTTGCTACACAAAATAAGGTATAATTAATTAAGTTCATATCTAGATTATTTTAATCTAACAAACAAATGTGTTAGGAAGATACTGAGCTCAGTTTTCACAGATGTAATGTAAATTATATCATAGGCTCTCAACATCCTATGTGGTAGATGCCCATTCTTGCCTCAGTTTTATAAGTGAGAAACCAAGGCTCAGAGAGGTTAAATGATTTATCCAGATCACACAGCTAGAATGGGACAGAGCTCCTATTTCTTATCCAAGTTCTGTGGCCCAGTTCTTTTTACCCAACACCAAGCATGGCCAATAATTTGTATGAAGTTTTATAAACAAGCAATCCTGTATCCATAGTGTTAAGTGAAATGAAAGCTGTGGGTTTTTTAAATAGCAACAGACATTTTCATTGTAATGTCAAATTTTCTTTCGATCTTGAAACAGAACTTATCTTTCCAAGAAAAGAAGTTAGAGAGATGATATTACTTTGCTAACACTTCTGATTTCATTGATAGATTTTTATTAACTTTACATTTAAGCATCCACAATTATTTTTAAACTTTTTTCTGCACACAAATAAAAAGGGAACACTTTTCTCCTTATTGTACAAAATTAATTGCAATAATTCTGGTAGAGATTATTATTAAAATGAAAGTGAATATATAGAGCTCTATTTCTTTGTCATTTTAAGGGTATATAAATCTCCAGTTTCTCCACACAAAAATAATTTTGTTTCCTAGGCAGCAAATTCTTATGCATTTTGATATTTTTTTCTTTCATAGAAGTATAAGTACTGAAGGAAATAAATTTAATAATAAAAGAAAATAGATAGTATTTCCCATAACACTGAGAATTCTTTCCCAGAGATTTTCCTCCTGCATTAACTTTAAAAAGCAAATTACAAACACCCCCCCCCCAAATCAAGATCAAAGAAGTGCTTATATGATACCAAAATTAAACTAACCTATTGAGTTTAAATGCCAAGAATTCCTGCAACTGGTTTATTTGGGATTATCTTGTTTCGTTCTTTGTATTTTTAAACTATGTCAATCTGGGCTTAAGTCCTGATGAATAAAGTCATGTGTTTATGATTTTAAAGTAGATCATGTAAAATAGAGTCAAATGGAGGCGGGTGTTGCCATGAAAAGAACTTGTGTTTTGGAGCCCAACAGATTGGTCTCCAGATCTGAACTCAGCCACTGCTAACAAGTGACTTAACCTCTTTTTTAAAAAAAAATATAGGCAGTAGTTTCCCATTTATTGTGAGAATGATTCTATTAGATCAAGGAAATGAATCTTGGAGAGAAACAAATCATAAATTCTCATGAAATAGCTGCTTAAAGCGGCTTTGAATATTGGAGTTATATTGTATAATAAGTTTAGTTAACTTTTATATAGGTGTCATTTCCTCTAGGGAAAATATCAAAGCTAGCTATGAAACAGATTTAGAAAATGGTGGTAATTCCTAACTGTTAGCAAAAAGCAGTTATTCATATCAAACGCTATTGGAATGAAAGGAAATTATAACCATCCAGTTAAGAAACGGAATTTTCTGTAATAATTTTGTAAACAACACAAAAAAGAACAGCTTTGCTTACAATGACAGAAAGTGTCTAAGACCAGTCCATAGGCCATGGAAAAAAACTGCCTCATTTTGCAATCACATCTTGAGTATTTTGCTAATAAAGCAGATATATTAACTGGAATCCAAGAATTTCATATTTAACATACTCTAGACCTTAAATACTTTAAAATATTTTAAAATCATTTAGAAACCGAAAATATTGAAGTTTTAAAAAAATTCAAACAAAAACCTCTTTGGTTGAAAGCCTTTTTAGGTCTATTTCAATGTAAAGTCTGCCCTCTGCTGGAAAATGCTATTATAACAAGTAGTGGACAAGTAGACACGTATTGTTTATTCAAAGAGCTAAGCTTCTCTAGGTAAAATACAAATTGGATCTTACTTCTGTTTCTACCAGGTAATGTCCCCCCTATTTTCAGCCTAGATGTATTTCTAGCCCCACAGAATATCCCTCCTTCCTTTCCCCTTGCCTGAGTCTGTCATACATTCTCTTTCCTGAAAACTGGTTTTGCATCATGGCAGGAAACAATGCAAGAGTAAAGGGCCTCTGGGCATATTGAGAAAGAAGAACAGCACCAACTGCTCCTGTTCTCCAGACAGTTACTGTTTACAAGGTTTTCAGATATTCTAATTTCACTTTTCATGGGAATTTTATGTTTATTCTAGTTCTGACCTTGTGATGTATCTTAGCTTCACTTCTTTAGCTAACCCCACCGTCCCTGCAGTTTCAAAATGCTCACAGCCTGGACTGTCCAAGGCTACCCCAAAAGCTTGAAACACATGTGCACATATGGGGCACACACACAAAGAATGCATGGCCTTCTCAAGTGGGTTTACTCTCATACTACTAATAATACATATTTCCTTTCCTTTTGAAATAACAATCTTTTTCTGAGAGGAAATAGATTATTTTGAGCTCTATGTATATGGATCTACACACATACACACACACACACACACACACACATGCGCGCTCACATTTTGGTCTGTCAGATTTTGCTCTCTGTGCCAGGGAACATGTGTTCCCGCAGAATGGAGAGAAGCCACCTCCACCCACCTTGCATATTCTCTCCTGGATCCAAGCTTCTAGGAAATGAGTTCCCCAAAGACAAAAATCACTCTCCTAGAGCCACAGGCCCACATGGCTATCCATGGAGCTCCTCTACTCCTGCTTATAGAGTTGCTACTGCTGAAACGTTTCCGCCAGAATTAAATTTGAATTATGTATGATGATGTTGGCTTAAATTGTATCATCCATGCCCGTTAGCCTTTGGACTTGGGTTCTAATACAGAAAGACAGTTATTTAAGTACAGGGTTGTGAGAATAACCACACCCACCAGAATGACCCATTCATTCACTGCCACTCAGTAATAGAGTCAGAAAGTCCTAGAGTAGAGTCTGTGATGCGTAATAAGCCAGATGGCCACATGGGAAGCAAGTCTTCGCATAACAAGGCTTAGGGATGGCAAGGTAGAAGATGAGTTGGAAACTTCTTTAGCTGGTAAGCACTTTTCAGGAAGGGCTATGGCAGTTAAGCAGACATGAAGAAAGTCCACGGGAGATACATTGAAGGGTGTCCTGGTGAATGTTCAGTAATTATACTTTTGGTGTGGGAGCAGGAGATATGATTTAAAAATATTTGCTAGTTTCCATGGTATAAATATTCCCAACATGGCCAATTTGAAGCTACCAGTATGATGTCACTGAATGGAGCTCGGAAGAGATGTGCATATTTGGTTATTATAAGCCAATATGAGCCAGTCCCAGTAGCCAACTAGATATATTTCTTTAACTAAGGACTTTCCTACAAATACCATCTGAGATGATCATACATTCATTGTACTGCTATTTCATAATTATCCAAATGATGAGTGATATTATGCTTTCAAGTTTTTTTTTTTGCATTAGGAAAAGCATTTGTAAAAATTACAGTTAGAGAAACCCATTAACTGTCATTGATCTTAGAAGTCTTATGTCCCACCACCCTTCTCTGTCAATGTTCCCCTCTCACCAAACTGTTCCCCTAAACACATTTTGAGCTTTCCTGCACCTGTGCTTTTTTGCTCTTGGTGTTCATGCAGCCTGAAATGTGGCCTGCCACCTCAGTTTACAAATCCAGCATAGGACCTTTAGGGCTGGGATGAAATGTCTCATATTCCTCCTATGGTCAGCTTTCTCTCACCAGTCTTCCTTCTTTCATGAGTCTTGTCTCCTCATTCTTTAATATGGAGATCATATGTCTCTTTTGCTATGGAAAGACTACTGTTTTTCCTCGGCGTCATGAAACTAATTTTCTTGAATTAGACTATAACCCTTTTGAGGGTGAGCACAATGCTTCAGTGCTTGGTCCCCCAATAATACTGCATTACCTGACCAATTCACCCCCCTCTTCCTCTTACTCCAGCTTCTAGTCCTCATTCACATCCCAAAGTAGTGAAGGTAAGGTCTGATAATCACATTAAAATTAAAATCATTGCTTTTGTTAAACTCTGCTAAAAAAGCTGTAAGTTTGCAGCCATAAATGGATGTCATGAAAATAAATCCAGCATGTATTTATTAAGCACACCCTAGGGAGCTTTCTTTCTGTCACAATATCTATGTCCTAATTCCTGAAGTATGAACAACAATCCTCCTACAACTATTATGCAATTGCAAGTCATATAATTGACCCAGATAGCTCATGGTGGGTTTCAAATAAAATACAAACCTATATAGCCCTTAACAAGCACCAGGATCAGCATCGGCATAATTCACTCTCTCTGTCTCTCTTTCTCTCTCTCTCCCACTCTCCACCACCCCCGCCCCCGGCTCAAATTAATATCTGCCTTTTGGATTTCCTCAGTAGTACCACTTCTCAATAATTAATTGAATTTAGAAAAATATAGAAGTAAAGGAGAGCTATTTTAATTCAAACCAGTCCTGAAACAGTGTGGGTGATTCTGACACAGTATTATTGTACACTACTGTATCAATTATCTTTTCCACCCAGGTCTCAAATGCTATGGTATTTATTTCTAGAGATTCTAAAAATCTCTAGATTTCTAGAGGTTAGTGCTATAGAAAATTATTCTGGTCCTCAAGTGCAAGGATAAATTTTGTGGCACTTTTACAGAAATTAGTATAGACCAAATCTAAGATTGGACTTTGGTCTATAAAAAGGCAAAACAAAACAACAACAAAAAAAGTGCTATAACAGATTGGGCCAGGGAGAAGGAGGCTGTTTTATAAAGGTCAATTTTTAAACCCCTCCTACAGAACATGATCTATGCAAAATATATCCACAATATATTCCAAAGCATAATGTCACCGGATAAACCTAAGGAGTGGAACATATGGGGGAATATGAAAAAGAAGGTATTAAAGTCTGAAAACAAGCAGGTTGGTATGCTCATTAGCTGGGGTGGAATTTTAAAATCTTCACGTGAACGAATATATAAATCAAAATATACACATGCATTCATAGTCATGCGCACTGTGTATTCACACATGGCACACTCTACAGTTACATTATAATCTTTCACACTAGAACAGTGAAATTCCATTCGCTTCATAAATGTAAAAGCGCCCTCTGCTGGCCAACTTGAGGTATTTGCATTTTCTAGTTTCACAGCAGGGAGATATAACAGAATGATCAAAAGAAGTTTTTGAGGGGATTTTTTGTTCCACCCTGAATAAAAGTAAGTTTATTTCAAACACAATGAAGTTTGATTAGTTTTAAATCTAATTTATTTTCTTTTATTATGGAGCATTAATTCCTAAAATAGTATAATAAAAAAGCTTAATGTAAAATAACTACTCACTTGTTTTGACAAAGCAACAATAGCAGACAATTAAAAAATGTGTGTACATCCAATTTTACTATAGGCTTATAAAATTCAAATAATCCAAGCAATTGTTTGTTTTCTATAATTAAAATATTTTTACTAGAAGAAAATGAATGCAGGCTTTGCATCCTTCTGTTGTTTCCTAGGGAAGTATGGTCTAGGGAAACCCCACAGTGTTGCAGTATCTTCTTGTTATAAGATGACCAGTGACTTTGGAAAGCAGAAGTATAACATCCAGCATTCAATTCCTATTAATAGTCTGAGAACTGTCCCAATGTTGTTTAGAAATTGATAAATTTGGAAAAAGGTAAATTAAATAAAAACTTTTTGGTATATTTTAATTTTTAATTACTCATCACTTTTTAAATGGGAAGCAATTGATTGTCAATAGAGGGGCTAGGATGAAGGAAGAAGAAAAATTAACCTCCAGTGTGCAGCCGTGACAAAACCACTCTCCAGAACTATCCACTGGAGAATTCTAATCTATCACCCCTGGGGTGAAAAAGAGATGTGTTTTAAATTAGCTTCAGGGTGGGCCACTGTTCCTAATGGTAGATGTCTTACCCTTAATAAGGTGTATTACACCTTAATAAGGTGTTTTAAGGAGTAAAAGGTGCTAAAAATACATATAAAGAATCTTTGCATTAAGCCATAAATAATTAACAGCATTTGTATGTATCGAGACTACTATGCATTGAAAAAATATTTTAGAAACTGGTTAAGAATAATTAGAAAAGTCTTAATTTAAAATTAGAAATAATTTGTTCCAGTTTTTCTTTCTACACATAAAAAAATTCATATTTACAGAATGTGTACATCTTGAAGTAACAAGTTTCTTGCACTGCTTACTTTGGCATCTATTTGAAATCTTAATCCAATATAGTGGAATTCAAAATAACCATTACACATTATCAACATCAAAAACATACACAAAACAAAATCATACAGATGCATATGAGAGACTATGGAAATATCTCCTTCACATTTATTTTGATTGTTTATTCTGTCAAAGAATGCCTATGTAGGCAAAATCCTTCTATAGTAAATTTTGCAACAAAAACTTCAATCAGAAGAACCCCAGTAATTTCTCTGCGCTAATGGTACTTTACAAATTATTCATGTCAGTAATTCTTAGTTCTTAAGAATGATAAGAAAATGAACAGACACTTGGAATGATCCATAGCCTCTATCCGCAGCAGTGTCTAAAGCAAAGGCACCACATTTCCAAAAAAAGTTACCCTTTGCTAATACCCTGGAAAGGGCCGGAACAGATTAGAGTAACCTCCTGTGAAATCCACCTGAGAAATCCAGACATCATAAGAATACTACAGACTAGAAGATTGTTAAAATGTCTGTGGCTTGGATGGGGTCCTCAGATTACTATACAGCTTACTATACTCTTACATGTTCTCAGACTACTATATATTTTAATACTCTGTATTTTTCTTTCTTAGCACTGCAAGTGTAGCTGTGTGGTAATTACTATTCTGCTGACACCCCATAGTGGAACACTCCAAGGGGCCCAAGCCATTTCTGTTACATTCCTAACTGTATTCACAGTACTGAGCAAGGTGCCTGGCACACAATAGGAGTTTGATAAATATTAAACGAAAGAAGTGAAAGGAAGAGAGGGAGGGAAATTAGGAAGGGAAGAAGAGAGAGAGGGAGGGAGGGAAGCTAAGAGGAAAAAATAAACAAACAAAAGCTTTCTGTCTCCTAAATCCATTATCAAGATCCAGATTTTTTTACAAGATGCATCTTTAAGTTTTATATTAAGGAGTAAAACTAGAAAAAAAATTTAAAACTTTTGCCTTTACTTTTGCTCACTTTGAATCTACTCAGAGTAGATTAACTATAAGCTAATGAGATGCATTAGTCTGGTAACTTTTGATGAAAAACCATCATTTAAGATGTAAGATCATCTCCAAGTTTCAGCTCTGTCTTTAATTCTTTTTAGTATGGATTTTAAAAAAAATAGCTGGTGACTCAGAGATGTCAGGTAGCCTATAAAGAAGGTTTATTAAAACATAAAAATCCTGCATTTAGATAGTGGATTTTGGCATTTGTATAGAATCATGATTTCTGAAAAAAAAGTGCAGCTGCTCAAATGAAAAGGAAATCCTCTAGAATTCAGGTTTGAAAGCGTTGCTATTCTCTACATTAAAGCCTTGCACTTAAAATGAGGCCCAGGACAGCAACATCACCTGAGCTTGTGAGAAGGGTGGAATCTCAGGCCTCTCCCAGGAACTATTTAATCATAATTTGCATATCAGTGAGACTACCTCATCCTGGTAGTTCACTTGAACATTAAAGCCTCAGAATCACTGCATTAAAACAAACAAACAAAGAAAACAAAAACAAAGCTAAACAAACAAAAAAACCCAACACAAACAGGCTAAAAAGCAAGCAAATCATAAAAAATATTGGTATTACTTATGACAAAAGATTGATATCCTATAAACTTAGAGAGTTCAGATAAACTAGCAAGAAGATAAATACCTTAATAGAAAAATGAATAGAAAAATGTTTTGTTAATTACCAACACAAAGAGAATAAACTTACAAAAATTTTTTTCAATGGAAATCAAAAAATTCAATTAAGAAAATACCATTTTTAATAGCAACCAAATTGGCAAAGATTGAAAATGATGATATTATCTACTCTGGCAAGAGAGAATCCAGGGAAACAGGCGTTCTCCTATACTGCTAGAGAACATGTAAATTGGTACAAGTTCCTGGAGTGAAATTTGACATTAAATATCAAATGTGTTAAAATTGTATAAATTATTTGACCCAGAGATTCCAATTATGTAATATGTTTTTAAGAAGCAAACTTTGACATTAGTACAAAGAGAGCTATTAAGGCATGATTCATGATAGCGGTACCAATTTGGAAACATCCTAAATGTTCAATGATTGGTTAATTAACTATATTGCATGCAAATGGTGAAACTATTATTCAGTCAGTAAAAACTATGCTGTAGATTAATATCTAATGAACACAGGAGAAATGCTATTATATATATACATCCAGCTATGTAAAACGCCTGGAAGGACAAATACCCAAATGTTAAGTGTAATACCGGGTATCTATACTGTGGGAAGATGAATGACTTCTTTGTGTGTTTCTGTGTTTTCCAAATTTCCTGCAATGCAGCTATTTTACTTTTCTATGTAGAATATAATAAACTTTGCAGTGATGTGCTAGATTTAGTCTATACTGGCACACAAGAGCTAATTGGTAAATTTTCAGGAATCTTGTGAGCCAGTTGTTAAAACGAAAAATAATAAATACTCAAAACTCATCACTTTTGCACATCTTTTCCCAACTTTGAGTCCAGTGACTGTATGTTGGAGGCTTGAAGTAACCCTTAGTGGGAATACTGATACCACAGAGGTGGGCAAATGCTACATATCATGGCTCTTTTCTTTGCCCCAGAGAGATACTTGCTACCTTTACTAGCACACCACAGACTTAAAGCAACTATTTCATGTGAAAATAGAATGGAGAGAAGAGGAGCGGAAAATTCTCCCATCATGGGCAAATTAGAAAGGGGAAAATAGTTAAATTCATTCCATTCTTCTAGGGCTATTTCGGCATCAAAATGGGAGACAATGTGATAGTCAGTCCTCACACCAATTAGTTACTACAATTCAAGACAACCCTAGTTTAGCATCCGTTCATTCTCCTCTTCACAGACTTAGTTTTGGTCTTAATAACCCAGCTGAACCTCTCTGGGATATCCCAGTCTATAAAACAGAGAAAAGGTAATGGCACTATTTTATTTTCAGGATTTTGGATGAATCAAACTGATTAATGCATTTGAAAGTACTTTGAAAAGCATGAAATATAGGGTACACTTAAGATATTTCCCCTATTAGAATGACCATGGGTTACTTGTAAAGCGAAATTAGAAGCAAATATGTTCAGATTTATAAAACATTAATATTGGATTCATTTTAAAAAACATTTTAGCCAAAGAGGAATTATTTAAATTTAATCTCCTCTAAAATATTATTTTAATAAAAATTTTCATAAACACTAATGCCTAAATTTCCTCTTTCTGATTAATAGAACTTTATGTCATCAGTATACCAATTGATTTTTTGGAAGTAGTAATTAGTGTCTTAAAGTATGTATGTGTTTCAAGTACCTGAAAATACAGAGGAATCTGCAAAAGATGATTCTGATGAATTATTCTCCATGCTCCACGCTGCTTTCTCTGGACTTGGCTGATCTGTGGCTAAAAGAAGTGGCTCTTCAATTTCAGGACCACCTTCTTGTGATAAATTCTCAATCTCTGTGAATGAAAGTATTTGAATGTAAACAATAGTGCAATACAAGTTTTTATACAGTATATATAATTGTTATTGTTATTTTGAAAAAAATGGGGGTCCTTAATAGAGGTAATCTTGATATATTTAAATACTTTCAATTCTGAATAGAATTAAATTATATTGCAATGCAAGTTTTTTTTTATTTATTTCAGCAAATTATGGGGGTACAAATTTTTGGGTTTCAAATAATGCCCTTGTCCCCCCTCCCCCCACAATTCTGAGCTTCAAGCGTGACCATCCCTCAAACGGTGCATGTCTCACTCATTATGTATATACCCGCCCCCCTCCCCCCTCCCACCTGCCCAATACTCCATAAATGTAGTTCCTATGTGTCCAATGCAAGTTTTTGTATGATATAAATAGCTATTATTATTTTGCACACAAAGTAGTGGTCTCTAGGAGAGATTTGCTTTAAGATACTTCAATACTTTGACATTTTGAAAAGCTTAGAACATGTTTTTTACTATGGCAAAGTATTTCCATTTTTAATATGGACATCAGTAATTCTTTGTAATGGTCAAATTTTATCTAAAAAGACAATATAATAAGTATTATACTAATCATAAGAAAAGGAATTTCCTGTCTGACCATCACCTTTAGGAAGTAAGCCAATTATTCAGTGATACAAAGTTACATTTAAGGCTGAATTAATGGAAATGCAAATTCAGTAGTTTTCTTTAGCTTGTGCTCTTGCCATTTTGTTCCCTCACTGTGTGTTCTGCACGAGATGTACATCTGCTTTAATGTCAGCCTAAATTCATGTATTCTGAATTTCTGGGGATTTTTTTTTTAATTCAATAAAATATTCTGTATTCTTCCTTTCTCCTTTCCTCTATTTCTCCTTTCTGTCTTTTCTTCCTTCAACCAACATGTATTGGGTGTTTTATTAAGGGCCTCTGTGGATTGTAAAGAAAAACAAGACTTTCTGTCCTTTTGAAGCTACAATCTGTCAGAGAAGATTGATGCCATAAAGAAAATTTTCTAAATTATCATTTCAGATTACCCCACCTTAAATAATAAGGGGAAAATGTGCCCAACTTCATATGGAGAATCTCCTGAAGAAAACTGTTGTGACTTTGAACAAGAAGCCAACTTGACAATGTTTATAGCTAGATATTAGGTATCCTTGGGATTAATTATTATAATAGTTAACTTTTTGTGCTTACTTTATAAGCACCTTACATATATTAAATTGTTTAATCCTCAAAAAACGTCTAGGCAATGAGTAATATTATTACCCCCATTTTACAGAGAGGTAAACTGAGGCAAGGAAGACCAAGTACCTGGCCAAAGGTTACACATCAGGGAAGGAGCCATGATTTGATAAGCACCAGGATCCAGAGCCTGAGTTCCTGTATTAGTCTGCTCATGCTGTCATAGACTGGGTGGCTTAAACAATGGAAATTTCTTTTCTCAAAGTTCTAGACATTGGAAGTCCAAGATTAAGGGGCCAGCAGAGCCAATGTCTGATGAGGGCTCTTTCCTTAGTTTCCTTAGTTACAGATGGTCACCTCCTCACTGTGTCCTCACATGATCAAGAGAGACAGGGAGAGATGTTTCTTTCCCTAGTCCTCTTCTTATGAGGTCACAATTCTATAGGATTAAGGTTTCACCCTTATGACTTCATTTAATCTTAATTACTCCTAACAACACTATCTCCAGATGGAGTCGTATAGGGCTCCAACATACGAATTTTGGGTGGACATAATCCCATCCACAGCATTTCACTATTGCCCCCTCCATTCATATTCTTATTGCATGCAAAATACATTCATTGCATCTCATCAGCCCAAATATATTAACTCATTACAGTGTCAACTCTAAAGTCAAAAGCCTCATCTAATAATTTTTTAAATCACATGTGAATGAGACTCAGTTTGCAATTCATAATGAAGCAAGTTCTCCATCAACTGTGAACCTGTTAAACCGGAGAAGTTATGTGCTTCCCAAATACCATGGTGGGACAGGTATAGGATGGACCTCCTATTCCAAAAGGGAGCAATATTAATAAGAAAGAAGGAAAGGGTGATGGGTCCCAAGCAAGTGTAAAACCTAGTAAAGCAAATTCCATCAGATCATAAGGCTTGAAAATAATGCTCTTTAGTTTGATGCTCTGGCTTCCAGGCCCACTGGGGTGGCAGGTTCTCTCCCTCAATGCCCCAAAGGACTCTGCAGCACAGACTCACACTTTCTGCTCCCTCTGAGGGCCCTGCTCACACAGCTCTGTGAGGGTAGCCCCACATCTGAGGCACTGGGAAGGGTCATCTTGCCCCACCAAACCCAGAGGGGTACCCCCACTCTCTGAAACTAAAGAAAAACAGCCTTGCCCCAGGCCTGGGATAAGAGTGGAAGACTTGATGATCTCTGAATTGCCTTTTGGGTAATTCTTGTCTTTCTTTGAAGAATATCACACATTCACAGCCAAGTAGCTGTATGGTTGGGTTCTGTAGAATCCAAGAAGTTTGACAGCCTTTTTTCATCATGTCCTGCTTTCTCTGTCCCCTTAAGTTTAAACTAGAAGTGCATTTGTTGGTATAATACTATCTCTATTCCTGTTTTCTGCTGAAATGGCAGATTATATCCACGAATTGCACCCACAATCAAATGGTTGTTCAGCCACACCTGTAGTGTTCTTCTAAAACACTTTCTTATTTTTTGCAGTATGAACTGGTTGAGAATTTTCCAAATTGTCCAATTCTGCTTCCTTTGTATTTAACAATTCCTTATGTAATTCATTTATCCTCTTTTGTATTTTATTATAAGCAGTCATAAGAAACCAAGCTAGCTGCTCCTTCATCATTTTACTTAGAAATCTCCTTAGCCAAATATCCATTTTCATCACTTGCAAGGTCCACCATCAATTTCTTTGCCATTTTATAACAAGGATCACCTTTCTTCCAGTTTTCAATAACTTTTTCCTCATTTCCTTCTGAAACCTCACCAAAATCACACTTAACATTCATATCTCTATCATTCACCTCAAAACTCTTCCAGACCCTATTCATTACCAAGTTCTAAACACCACTGCCACATGTTTAGCTATTTGTTACAGTAGCACCACACTTTTTAGTACCAAAATTTGCATTGGCCAATTTGGGTTACCAGAACAAAATTACAATGATTATTATTAATTAACAGTTAACTAACAATTTGTTTTACATATGACATTTTTGAAAACATAGCATACTTGTTATAGAAAGAAAAATAAAGTGGCAGATTAAATTAGATTTATAAATAACATATGTGAAAGAGTTATAAAATGTTATTTTATTACTACTATTGAATAATTTTTAAAATTCCTATTAAGTAATGTTGAGCTATGTTGGCAATTACAGTCCTTTTATCAAATGCTTAATAAATTACTTAAAAATTTATTAAAATGTTCAGAACATGCAGCAGAGTTGTAATATAATCAAAATATTTCCTTCAAATTTATTTGTGTCTATTCAATGTTAAATAATCTTGATAAAAATTTCAAGCAATCATTTTGTTTCCAAAATAAGATAGACAGTGGAGAGTGTTAGTTGGACTAGGAGTCAACCGCCAATATCCTAGCCCAGCCTGCTGAGTTTTGTGGTCTTTGAGAAGTTAATCTTTTCCCAGGCACCAATTTCCTCATTTGTAAAGTGGATAAAATAGATTATCAAATCCTTTCCACTCTTAAACTTTTGATTGTAAAAGTCTTGACATTTGGTATTTTGTCCACAGGCTTTATTAAACTCTTAATCACTAGGCAAAATCTTTCTTAGTAAAATTAGAAATACCTGCATTGCTTTCTGAGCCATCAGTGCCTGTCAATTCTTGGGCAAGTGTATGGTTTCCCGTTTGATGAAGAATATTCAGAAATGTAGAAAACCAGTTTTCTTTCTGCACGATCCTTTTAAGTAGCTCTCTTACACCTGATTCATTTCCATTATTTTCTGCAGCAGCAATCTATTTTAAGAGAAAAGTAGAATTAAATAAGATCAAACATCTTGTGGATAAATTTAAATAGTAATTATCTTTTAGGAAAATTGAGCAATTAAGCATAAGTATTAATAAAGGCTTATATTCAAATACTAAGAAACATGGCAATGTTACTTGTAGCAATTCTGGATTCTACAGGGAAAAAAAAAATCTCTGGCCCAAGCACCCTTTTCAACATTTTAAAAGCCATTTTTTGTTTGTGTCATCTGTGGTTTTATTCATCAGTGTTTTGTAGTTCCACTTATAGAGATCTTTCACCTCCTTGGTTAAGTATATTTTATTTTCTTTGTAGCTATTGTGAATGGTATTGAGTCTTGATTTGACTCTCAGCTTGACTGTTATTAGTATATAGAAATGCTACTGATTTGCGTACATTGATTTTGTAACCTGAGACTTGGTTGAATTTACTTATCAATTCTAGGAGTCTTTCAGTGGAATCTTTAGGGGTTTCTATACAGGGTCATATCATGAGCAAACAGGGATAGTTTAACAACCTTTCCCAATTAGGATGTCGTTTATTTCTTCCTCTTGCCTGATTGGTCTGGCCAGGACTTCTAGTACTATGCTCAATAGAACTGGTGACAGTGGGCACTCTTGTCATGTTCCAGTTCTTAGAGGGAATGCTTTCAACTTTTCCCCATTCGGTATGATGTTGGCTGTGAGTGTTTCATATACGGCTTTTATAATTTTGAGGTATTTTCCTTTTATGCCTAGTTTGTTGAGGGTTTTTATCATGAAAGGGTGTGGGATTTTATTGAATGCTTTTCCTGCACCTATTGAGATGATCATATGGTCTTTGTTTTTGCTTCTGTTTATGTGGTGAATCACGTTTATTGATTTGCATATGTTGAACCATCCTTCCGGATGTTCTAAAAAGCCATTGAGTTATTCAAATATGACACTTCAGAAATAAATTTTATCTTAGCCATTTTGAATAAGGGGTGCAGGAGAAGGTATCTTTAATCTGCAGCTATGTCATGTCTTTTTTCACTAATTTCTTTTTATATATCTAAAGCTTGCCATCTACTTTCAACTCATGGAGTCTATAAGTGGGCAGTCAAACATTTCTTATATGACTCTTCCTTCTTCATTATAATATATCATTACAAAGTAAGTAATTACTACCACAGATTTACAGTCTTGCCTATTTAGTATTTGTGCTATTTATTATTGTTATAGTAAATTTTCCTCAAATTTTTGTTTAATATTGTGAGAAATTTATTTTTATATCTATTCTTTTTTTAAAGTATGAGGCAGAATTATTTCTATATCTTTTCATTACAATCTTTAGCCTTTATTTAATTTTTCATTTATATTAATCTAGTAAATCTTTTTAAATGTGAATCATTTGTGTAATCATTATCACAGTGCATCTCCCCAGGTCATAATACAAGCATTCGGAGAAAAGACTAACACAAGCCACATTTAGACCAGATAGAAATTAGGCAGGATATCATTAGCTTTTTGTGGCATTGGGCAAGCCATTTCATCTCTTTGGGCTCAGTTTCAACATGTGGAAAATGAGGCAGCTGAAAAGAAATTTCAGGGTTTCTCTAGCCTAGCTGCACATTAAAATCATCTATGGAGCTTTAGAAAATACTGATGTCTAGGATCTGCTCCAAGAGATTCCAATTTATTTTGTCTATGATGGGAACCAAGACATTTAAAAACATTTTTTTAAATCATCTCATGTGATTCTATCAGCATCCTAGATGAGAAATACTGACTTAGACATTATCAAAGGTCTTTCTCAACATTTGCAATCTTCCACATGTATAATTTGTATTGTTCAGTGTAGTTCAGTTCTTTCCTAAAAAATTTATGTATTTTCTAGTCCTGTAAATATATTCTGTAACCTTTTAATATCAGAAATTTTTTAGCGTTTTTTGCAACAATGTCTGGCACAAATTCAGTGTTAGCTATTATTATGGATGACTGGGAAAAATCATCTTTACAAACATCTTACCAGCAGACACTACTAAGTAGAGAAGGCTATACAGTATGATCTCTACTCAAAGGATATTTTAGTCTTAGTAGCTAATAGTTAATAATGCTGTTCTAAGGGCTTTGCATATATTAACCGTTAACACAGCCTCCCAAAAGTAGGTACCACTATTAACCCATTTTACAGATCAGAAATCTAAGGCACAGAGATGTTTAATTAACTCTCTAAGGTCACAAAAGTAGTTTTAAGTGGCAGAGGTGGAATTTGATCCCAGGCAATTTGCTTTGAAGGCTGAATCCTGCCTTCCTGAGCTATAATTATAGCTAATAATTTTCCCCAATCTTAAGTTCATTTCTGGCAAGAAGAGGTTAAAATGACTCTTTGAACTTAATAAATTTTGGGTGATTTCAGCCTATCTCCCCCACAGTATTTTCTAAAAAGATTCTTGCTACTTTTTATCTAACTTCATTAATATCCTAATGGAAATCTTTGTCTTCTCTGGTGTTTATAACATCTTTATTATCATCTGCCATTTCAAGAAGTAATTTCTATAAATGTAAATAAGACTGGTTTCAGTACCTTCCTGTAACTCAATCATTCTCATTGTTTTTTTTACCCCATTCTTTAATAATCAGCTTTAAATATATCTAACAGAAGTAATCAGAAAGTATTTCTCTAATAAGAATGAGTGAGGCACTGTAATGAATATTTTTACTAAAAATCCCAAAGCATATTCTATCTACTAAATTTTCTTCACCTACTAGTCTATTAAGTTGATGTTTACTGTGGAATCACATTTGTTAAGCTTTCTTTGCCCTTATAGAGTCTAGGCATTTGAGGACCATGTTGCCATTATTTTCTACAAGTATTCTTATTATTTAAAAGTGGAAATACATATAATATTTATGCAATTTTAGCAGCCTTATTAAGATTCTGAATTTTTAAGGAATCTTCCCAGTTTTGGTGCTAGAAAGTCCATCAATTCCCTTTGAAACAATTATATAAATGTTTTTAACTTAATCTGTTCTCCTTAAAAATTGTAAAGGTATTAGATTCCAAAATATAAACACAATTATAGAAATTCCTTGGAGGTGAATATTTAGACTTAAGACAGCAACAAGACATAAAATGATTCCCACCCTGGAAGTTTTCTCTGAATATGCAGTTAAAAAGGATGGTTGTTTTCATGACTATGAAGTCTGGGTATATTGTTAAATAATTCATGGAATATAAAATAAAATTAATTTTTGGATAATATAACTCAATGTTTTCATATTTTAAATCCTTTGATATGTTTTTTCTTGCCAATAGAAATCAGTGGAGAAACCAACAATATTTACATAAAGCACTGGCTTAACAACAATTGTACAGTTTAATAAAAAAAAATTTTCTTCCTTAATATAATCTTATATAGCTATTTAAATATAACAGTGATTTTTGAATTCAGCAAAGTTCAACTCTCAGATAACAGTAAATTAAGAAGCAAAACTCATGTTAAAAACAAAGAATTTTTAAAAACTAGTTCCCCACAAAAATGTTAATGTCTTAATCAAATGAATGTTTGTTGTCACACTGACATAGTTAATTTATTATTCATATATATACATATATAATATATACATACACACACACACACATATATATATACACATACATACACTTGCTAACAAAATTATTATCCTTCCTAATTTTCCAGACAATACAATGTGCCGGGGGAGACTGACTTGAGTACTCAACTTCATGTCTGGAGAACTAGACGCAAGTTTCTAACTGGACGAGTCATGGCATCTCTGATTCTCCTACATAAATGAAAGGTGTACAGGGTCTCCAGGACTATAGGTGTTTAATGCTTTGAACTGTTCAGGGCTGAAACATGCACCTCTCTTCAGCTGTTCAAATTGATTTTAAAACATCATGGAAATGTTTAGATGATCATTTCTGTTCCAGAGGTCATGACTATCTAAGTTGATGAATGTGCCAAGTTTTCCCTAAGCATCCTAAAAGAGATGCAGGGCAGTACAGGGTTACTCCCTCACTGTTACAGATCATTTTATTACAATGATCTATAAAATGACTCTTATTTATTGCTGAGTTTCTAATATTTAGAAGAGTGCCTACAGTAGACATTTTTAAACTATTTGTTGGAAGAATGAACACTGATTAACACTGTAACACAAGCTCCGTGAAAGCACAGACAGTGTCTATGGTTTGCTCTTAACTTTTCACTACGAGCCTGGCTTCTGGCACAAAGATGCCACTCAATAAATTCAAACCAAATGAATGAATACATTAATCCATTAAATAAGTTCTTTAGGTACTCGCTGGACACAAAACTAAGTCTAAAATCATTTTCAGAAGCCCTGCTGTAATCAAGGACAAGGGCTGGGAGATGAGAGTAGGAATCTTAAATTAAAATAGCAAAGTAGAAAATGTCCACTGCAGTGTGGGGGAAGAAAAGAAAGAAAAGAAAAGATCATTCTTTAGAAGTCCTGATTACTTAGTTAAATATTATTTTAAGCTGTCAAAAAAGTGAATTTGGAGATCTTATGCTTATCATTGTTCATTCTCCAATGCCTGGCAAGATAATTCAATACCTCATATGTTTTTAACTCCTGTCCCAGGTAACTATTTGGAAATAAATTCCAAATCAACCAGTCAATCAAGTAGTCAATTCTTCTTAAAGCACCGACCTTATACCTAGTCCTGGCTAAGTTCTGGGGGCTTAAAGATGCTAGATATAGTTTTTCCTTCAAATTAGTTTAATCCGGAGACTTTAAGAAGCAGATCTCAATTTCAACATGGGAGATTCTCTGAAACTTTAAATTTGCAAGGAAATGTAATCAGATGAATGATAATATAAGTCAGCATCATCATATCAAAATAGCTCTTTATTATTTATGATCTTTTTCATAAACAATACTTTTCATTTGATGTTGACTAAAACACCATAAGAAGAGAAAGTATTATGATGTTCATTTTCATGGGTGAACTTATCATGGAGCTTAAATAACTTGGCCCAAAGTAACACATAGAATAAAGAGCAAAGATAGACCTCAAATCCATGTGTTTCCCTTCTAAGTCCTATGATTTTCCCATCAAGCTTTGCTGCTATAAGATAAACATTTCACCGATGACCACCATATCAATATAGATTCTTCCAAACACAGTGCTTCCTTTCCATCATCCGCCATAGCTTGTTTTTGCAACTGAAAATATATGTAAAATGATGCAAATGAAAAATATTCCAGACCCTCACAGAGGCACTATTGCTCCTTAGAGAGTCTCAAATATATAGCCACTCAGTCTTTCAGGGCCTCCTTTGAAAATTGGGGTTGCTTTGGCCTTAACTGCCACCAGCACACAAAAGTCCCTTTACTCTATATCTTCTTTGTGTCAAATCCCTTGCATTACTGCTAGCTGCCTCCAAGCTTGCCAGAATCAAGAACTTGGATAAAATCTAGCTGGCGGAAATTCAATCCAGGCAAGACAAAAGTGATGCTGATAGGCAGAAGTATTTAGAGTAAATAAGGAGAAGTGCTGTTTCGCTGGCAATCGGGACATCATACCCACCAAACATAAACAGCTTTGTGGTGTTACTGGACTCTGTTGCTTCTGGACTTCCTAACAGCTACTGTGGCTGGAAATGCCATCTTCCATCTCCAGCTGGCTTGAAGGCTGCATACTTTCTTCCAAATTAAGATTCTGCCACAGTGATGTACACATTTGTCATATCCAGCTGGACTACTAGAATGCGTTCTAGCTGGTTCTCAATACACAAAACGACATAAACATTACAGACAACAGTGTAAAGTAATTTACTTGTTGGGAAAACTGGCCATCAAAATTAGATGCATGTTTGGGTCTTTGGAAAGACCCTGTGTCTGTTAAGTCTACAAAAGACCATCAACTTGAGTCACTAAAGACCAAGTCACATTGGCTATAGCCAATCAATCAAATGCCCAGGACTTTGTAAGGAAGACATAAACAACTGATGTATCAAAAAGAGAGAAAGAAAATGTCAAAATCATAGCATGGTACATAAACAAAGTCTTCCACTTTTAGCCATAGGTTTATTTACCTACATGTCTTTCAAAACAAGACTTTTGACTTGCAACCCTGAATAAGTCAGATTCAGATAGGTCAGCATTTATATACTTCACAGTATATTCTCACTCACTGAAAAACAATTAACATTACACTAAGTGTAAAGTCATCTGTAAAATTTACTCATAAAATTCACCCTGTCAAAATGCCACCTTAAGAAAAATCCACTATTCCTTCACTAATATGAAAAACTGCAACTAGCAACATATTTTTTCAATGAATTTTTCTCTAAGTTTTGATTCCCAGAGAATGCTGACATTTGATTAAAGAAAGAAAAAAGTGTGTGTGTGTGTGAATTATTGTAATTTCCCTATTTGGACTAAGATTAAATGGCATAATGTATAATGTAAGGCAGAGATTGGAATACTTTTTCTCTAAGGGGCAAAATAATAAATATTTTAGGCTTTGCAGACCATATGATCTTTGTCCAACTGGCCTTGAAGCAAAAAAGCAGCCATAGACATTATGTAAACAAATGAGTATGACTATGTTCCAATAAAACTGTCTGTATGAACACTGACTGTAATGACCATTCTTAGTTTGTGGGCCAGCAAACACCCATAGCAGGCTGGATTTAGCCTATGGCCTATAGTTCGCTGCATCCTGTCCCATGGAACTACATTAAATAAAACATAAAATTCAACATGCATCAAGATTGAAATTCTTAGCTCTGCTACTGTTCTTCCTGAGAGAACTTGAGCAAACTACTTAAACTGCCTCAGTTTTCTTATTTTTAAAATGCACTTAATAACATTAGAATAACCCTCAGTGGGTTATTTCCAAGATGAACTGTAATAATATATTTAGAAAATGATATTAATTGCACATAGTAAGTGTTCAATAAACTTTATATATTAGTCTACATTACTATTCTAAAGTTAACCCCACTTTAGTTTATTTCAGTGAAAGGATCAAAAAATTAGCTCCTTTGTGTAAAAATTTCCAAAATTATGTTTTTAAGTGCTAGATATTTTCTTCTCCAAGAACGAGGTCACCAGATTTGCCCAAAGTTGTCAAAGCCTATTTAGAATGGGGCAAATCTACAAGCAACTTCGCTTTACAAAATCTGCCTAAAAGCCCAGCTCCATGTGAACTGGCACCTACCCGGTTTCTGTCTTCAATTGTCAACAGTTTCTCCTCTACGCATTTATCCAAGACATCTGTAACCAGAAGCTTGTCCACCAGAGTGGGCTGAAGGAGGTTCAGCAGTTGGAGACATTCATCATGAGCGTTCTCACATGATGGAGAGGGCAAGTCTGTGAGCTGGGGGTTCATGTAGCGGGCAGCTAAAGGGCTGCCCGCTCTCTGAAGGGCTTCCACAAATTCCTGAGCCCAGCCAAGGGGCCAGACCCCCTTCTCCAAGGTGCTCAGAAGCAGTTCAGCTGCGTGCATGTTCCCGGAGTTGGCGACCATCCTCTGAATCTGCTCCTTCACGTCTGCAGGCAGAAAGGTCAAGTAGTCCAGCACAGGCTCCACCTGGATGTACATTTTCACCCTGGCCCTGAAACACGAGATGAGGTAGCGGAAACTACTGTCTGTAGAATACTCATTCGACATCTTTCGTTCTCAGAGGAGGAGAGGACTCTCCGACGTAGATGGTCAGGATGCTTTCTCCGCTGGATGAGTGAGATGCGTGTGCCACCGTCCGCTACTTACTTGGGGGAGCAGGGTCTGCCACGCTGTGCCTGAAAGCGACAAGGTTCCCAGAAGGGCTCTCAGGCCAGAGCGCCAGGCGCGGTCGCACCTGGGCAGGTGCGCAGGTGCCGGCTGGTGGGCGCGCCCCTTTGGACTCTGCAGTGAGCGCCGGGGCCGGGTTACACCGCTGATTCTCGGGTGGGAGCTCTGAGTCCAGCGTTCTGCTTGGCAGTTTTTATAGTTTGCCTGACTCTAGTTTCTGTTTCGATTCTCTTCTCAGGACTTTCCAAACGTAATCTGCTGGGCGGGGAGTGTGTTTAGAAGGGGAGGAGCCGCCCTTCAGTCGGGGCCTCTGAGAGTCCTTTGGTCAAGGGCACTGTGGGAAACAGAAAAGGAAAGGGAATTCTCTCTGGCACCGAGTAACGCAGTGCACCTCCCGCGGGTATTTTTGTCTTCCCAGTGGGGTTGTGCCTCAACAATCAGACTCCCTGTCAGCTACATTGTGCAGGGCATGAAAGCATGTGATTTGGGACTTTCCATGGAGAAGTGAAGAGAAAGGAGTTACCCTCCGCTGGGGAGTGCAGGCAGGTCTGGCCCAGCCAGGGTGCTGAGACTGCAAGGGACAGGTGGAGAGATGAAGCTAAGGAGACATCCCTCCAGGGATGTGGAGAACCCCAGGAGGAAGTCACCTCTAAACCCTTCCTAAAATTAACCTGACCTCCTGGGGATTCCCTGGAACTAACTTGTTCCTCTGGGAATTTGGGGGTGGGTATGAAAAAGTGAGTAACGATGAACAGTTAACTTTATTGCCTTATACTTAGATTGCTAGTATTTATATAGCTTTGACCACACCTGGTGACAGATTCAGAGGGATTTTAATCACCCGCTCAGCTTAGGGAGAAGCCAAGCCTGAAGGCTTCCTGTCTCCCAGCATGTAAGTTCCCTATATTCTTTAATATACAACTTTCCTTTAATAAAACAAAACAAAACAAAACAAAACAAAATCCCCAACAACTTATTTTTGATATAGCTGCCATTCTTTTCTTGGATTCAATACAGCAAGTTTTGGCTGAAGCAGCTAGGAACTTAATTAGCAACTAATGTACCAACTTGTAGTAAACATCAACATTTGTCTATGTCATGAGAGGGAAAAAAACATTCACGCTGAAAAATGGCAGCTTCATTTCAGCACAGAAGCCATATAAATGTGAGTCTTTAAGGTTGCTATTCACTAAAAAGGCATTCTGCAGCCATGGGTGACTGTGGATGGTAGTATATATGCATCCTAATTGGAACCTTAGGGTCCAGAATTATATGAAGGATGGAGGGATCATTCAGACTATCAGAAAGACATATTTAGGAAAAGTAATCTGTTAGCAAAGCACAGTCAATCAAGTCTGTGCAGGCCAGGAAAACCTGGTGGTGCTTTGGACTGGATAATAGAAGTACAGAGTCTTGGTGACTATTTACTGGGGGAATACAAAATATCCAAATGAGCACTTTATGGCGTGGTGTCTTATTTTATTCTCTAATTATATTATGTAGTTAAGCCTTTTTCTACCCCAAAGGATTATAAACTGCTTGAAGAAGGGGCATATTTACACGGTAACCAGTACAATACTCATTACTAGTAGGCCCTTGGTGATTTCTCTACTAGGAGTTTTGAGTTGCTCTCTAGCAGCTAATTTGACATTAGTGTCAAATGCACAGTGAAAGTTGTTGAAGTAAATGGAGCCTTGGCCTTGCAGGTAGACCTGCTTTATACAGTTCTTCTGTTTCTTCATAGAATACAGCCAATTTTTTTACTTAATTGGGGGAGTTGACCTTGTACCCAGATAGAAGAGCATCACATTAGATGTTTCTACAAAAGTATTCAAATTATTAATTTTAGGTATTAGGTCTGTGGAGATATCTTTTAGAGCTATTGCATAAACATACCCTCAGCCCCCAGCTGCCTGTGGGTTATATTCAATATGTTAAAGCACAAGCCAACCAACCAATCAAAAAATATTCTGTTTCCTGGCATCAGTCCTTCTGTCCTTTGGCTTCAAACACTGAGAAATGAGAAGGAATTGTTGATTAAATATGAGGAAATACTTAATGTCATTTTCTTAACACTATGGAATTGCTGTCCTGGAAGAGAAAGGGTCAAATGTTTACTATTTGACCAAAGATGTTTAAATATTTGGCATTCGAATTATATCATTCATCCACTTGGTCATTTAAAAAGTATTTATTAAGTATGTATTATATGACCAGCACTGTTCTAGGTACAGTTAATAAAATTAACAAAGTTCCTACTTTTACAGAGCTTGCATTCTAATGGGAGTGGGAAGATAAATAATAATTAAAAAACATTCAATGTGCCAAGTGAAGATAAATGCTATGAAGACCATGGTATATCTAGATAATAATGTACATTACAGGTTGATTTTCCAAGTAGTCACCCTCATCTAACCCTCACTATCAGCATCACATAATACACACCAATAACGATTTATATTTTTTTCTCAAGTAAAAGTCACTCTGTTGGATGAAGTCTGAGTGGTAAAGATTGAGCATGGGTGGAAATGCCTGAGAGAAAATAGAAAGGAACTTTTTTTTTAGGAATCTCCCATAATCTTGATAGGACTCCTTCTGAAGAAAATAAGGTTAAGGAAACAAAAGTCAAGCCACAATCTCTCAAAATGTATCCATTTTTCTTCATCTATATTTTTTGCATTATGATTTAGTTTATTTTCTGCTTTTCATTTGGATAGTCATTTTCTTCTGTCAAGTTTCTTCTAATAGGTTTCATTTTCATATTCTTCATTGTTTCTTAAATGAAAGTTTCTGTTTCCTTTCTTCTTTGAAATAGAAGATCCTACTGAACTATGTCTTTTCCAAATGCAACTTTTCACTTGCATTTTCTACATTGAAGAAGTAGTACAATCATAGCTGCCATTAAAATTTATTGGCCACACATAGCAGTAATGTCTTTTTCAAAGAAAATGCCCATATATTTAGTTTAATGAGAAAATCCTAGAATTGTTCTATTCGTTCATTTGTTTGCTAAATTTCATCAACAAAGAGCCTACTCTGGGTCATTTAAAGTTTTAGATACTCTTAACCTAGCAGCAAAGAGTGTGTTAAGCACAGAGACTCTGAGATCAGGTTGTCTGGGTTCAAGTCTCAGCACTTTCTCTTAATTGCTGTGTGATTAGGGAAATCACCTCAAATACGATCAGCTGTAAAATGAGAATGATCCCAGTGCCATGTCATAAGTTTGTTCTAAAGATGGCCTATAAAGCCCTGGCACCAGCCTGGCATGTTCACATGCCCAATAAGTGACAGCAACCCAGTATACTTATGCAAACAGTAAGAGATGGTGCCAGTCCTTAAAGACTGCATAATTTGTAAAGGAAATGATTTAGTTATGTATATAAACATTGTATAAAGGCTATCCTTTTAACTGAGCCTTTAATGTGGATTCATTTTCAGAAGAAACTGGTAGGCTGATTTAGCAGAAAAGTTTATTTAAAGGATAGTGTCATAGCTATATATTCTAAAAACATTAGTAGGCCCAAACTAGAAAAAGAAATTCTGGCTAAGTTTATTAGATCTTGATACTTATTTCCCAGTCCCTTCCACCAATTCAATTAAAGTTCTGGTTTTAAGTGTGCACATATAAAAGCTTTTCCATGTAACAACAGCAACAACAACAAAAAAATCACATGTCAATTGATAATTTTCCAAACATTCATTTTTCAAATGCTTCTTCCATAGCTTAAGTTGTTTCAAAAACGCTTACTTGACAAGCCTTTGTTAAAACAGTACCTTTACCTCCAAGTCATAGATCATGCTTGTTTTACTTTATTTAAAAATAAATGCTTAAGAGCAAACTATAGTCACATGTACTTGAACTGCCATTGTTTTTCCCTTGCAACCATGGTTGACATTTAGTTGGTAGACTTGTTGGGGGTTAGACGTCCCAGCCTGTGTCCATTCTGATTGAGGGGTGGCTGTTATAATTGCTTGTTACTCATCCCATAGAAAGTGTTAAATATTTTTATTTCACCTCTCCTCATATTATAACTGACAAAGTCTTAAAGTAGAAGTAGGAGGGCTATTAAATGAGTTATTGGAATCAAAAATTGAGATAATTGAACGAAATGTTTGAATTGCTAGTTCACAAAGGATTAAACTAAGATTTAATAAAAACAATGAAGCATTGTCAACTAGAAAATATTTTTATTATTAATGCATCAGATTATATAAATTACACTTAATCTTAATTCATTCATCTGATTCCTTTTTAGTTTTTGTTGTATTTTATGATATAGTTGTACATATAAAAACTTTCTAAATAAATGCATATATATTTATTGGGATCCAAGTTCAAATATTTTTAATGATAAGGATCAAAAAATTCTGATTTTTAATAATAAGACAATGCCACAGGAGCTCTTGACATTTTATTTGAATATTAAAATAAAAGGATGACCCAAAGAATGCTAGAAAACTTGTTTTCCACTTGCTTTACCTATCCGAATACACACTGATCTTGAAAAAGATCCTCAATAGGAAATACCAAAGCACCCTTTTTGTGGTGGTAAAATTAGCCAGGTAACCACCTTGGAAGTTGTTTTCAAGTCTATCTGCAGATTAGACTCACATAGAAAGATGTACAAAATTATTCATTGCCTCAGAGTCTCCAGGATTGGAATGTTAATGTCAGTTATCTTTCCTTTCAGTCCCACTTGTGATTCCACTCTTGAGCCTGAGGTTAGAACTAGGGATTAGGGTTCCTGCTAGCCTAGGGCCAACTGAGGAGGTGGTTGATTTTCATTTTTTGTGGTAATTATCTCCTATAACGTTTCATGAGCACTGAATTAACGAAGACAGCCATTGCTCCTAGAAGAAATACAGGGTTAGATTCCTTCTAGTCTCCGTTACATTTCCATCAACCGATCAGTACATAACCTTGTTTTTTGTGTATTTGTGTTTAAAGGCATCTTATTTAATATACATTGTTGATTCATTAACATTGAATTCATAACCAATAGCACTATAACTAATATCTGAACAAAGCTTATCTAATAAATTTAGTTTCTCTGTAAGACACAGCCTTCCTGTGCTCTAGAATATTAGACAGCACTGCAGCACTATTCTTGGGGACCATTTTAATCATCACTAAAAAGCACAAACCTGTAAAAAAGGTGGCACTAAATATACTACAAAAAGGACACTTGCCCCTATTAATAGTATGAGAGCTGAAACAAGATGGCAGGACATTGTCTTGTTTGACCTTAGCGAGGAATGTGTGTGTCGGGCGACTCAAATATTTCACTGTTTTGCACATGTTTGCAAATGACTGTGAAAGTGCTACAAACATTGATTGTTTGGGGGTTACAAGTAAATGTTAGTAAGTAGCTGAATTCACAAATATGAAATCCATGAATAAGGAGTATCAACTGTACTGTGGTTTGAATGTTTGTTTCCCCTCCAAAATTTATGTTAAAACTTAATCCCCAATTCAACAGTGTTTAGAGGTGGGGCCTTTAGGAAGTGATTAAGCCATGAGGGCTCTGTCCTCATGGGTAGGACTGTGCCCTTTAAAAAGGGCTTGAGGGAGTGAGTTCAGCCCCTTTTGCCCTTCTGTCCCCACACCATGTGAGGACACAGCATTCATGGTGCCATCATGGAAGCAGAGACTGGGGCCCTCGCTAGATGCAGAACCCGCCAGTGCCTAGATCTTGAACTCTTCATCTTTCAGAACGGTGAGGAAATAAAATTTCTGTTCTTAATAAATTACCCAGTCTCAGGTATTTTGTTATAGCATGCAAATTGTATACAGGTAGCCTCTGAGTTACGGATGACCCACCTTAATGGCATTCAGTACTTATGAACAGGCTCCCGAAGCTCCCCATAAGGCTAATTTATAATTAAATAATTAAATTAATAATTCGGGAACTAGTTTCTTCTGCACACACGAAAAAACTCACACTGCGTGAGTGGTACGTTAGTGTAGCATCTTTATGCTGGCAGCTAGTCTCATAGATAGAAAAGCAGCTGATAGAAAAACAAGAACATGAAATATCAGAATGTCCAGAGCCAAGAAAATTCATGATGAAAGGATTAGCTGGACATATTCCTGAATCATTCGTAATAATTCAGTTTGGCTAAAACTATGATATAAATGGACATATATTTTCAACAATTTATTAAGGGACATATTGTAGTTTGGAACATTCATCTGCCAAATCTATTGAGCATTGTCACTTATTTGCTTAGAATGCATAAAACCTATTATGTATTATATAAATACATAACTTCCTGGCAGTCGCGCCTTGGACAGTTCAGAATATAAATATCTAGCTAATATTTGGAAAAACTGGATCACGTATGAATTAAACGGAAAAGGCCACCTAATGTCTGTAAACTGGAGAAAAAGTAGCAAGTGCCAGAAATCTGATTCAGAGTTACTTTGGAACAGTATTTGCTTACCTCTTGCCTAACTGTTACCTAAGCCCTTGGCATTCTCCAACCTACGGTTTCAGCAAAGAGAATGAGGGACTGAAGCAGGAACTCTTATATGATTAAAAATGAAACAAAACAAAAACTGTCTTGCTTATAGTAATTGGAGTTTCTTATGCTTTTATCAACCATAAAGAGAGAAGTCAGGGAGATTATCAGGAAATTCAACTTCCACACAAAAATAATGCACAGCCACTTTTATTGCAAGTTTATCATGTCCTGGGTGACTACTATTTAAACTGAGAGGACTTTATGTGACTTAGTGAATGGAGAGAGTCTCAGTGGGTTAAGCTGTAGGTCCTATCCCTACTCCAGAGAGCAAATCTTTTTTTTTTTATTTTATACTATGGGGTTGTGTAGTTTTGGAATGGTATCTGAAATTCTCTGTGCTGGGAGATTAAAACATGATGAATAAAGAATTATTGCAAAAATAGAAATATTGTATTATTACCTTCTTAGACTACCTTATATTTATATACATCCAATAAGTAGCAATATGAGTTTAGGCTAGGCAGCTGCCTGTACCATCAATTTCTCTTAGAATCAAATATTAGAAAAGTTGAGCAAGCTCTGCAACCTGTATACCATTTTGTTGAGGGAGGGAAAGGGACTTCAATTATATTATGCTGCTACTGTTATAAATGAAAGAATGGATGAGTAAAGTCAGTAAATGAATGAAAAGATGATACACCTTTTTACTGAGGTCACAAATTATACCATGCTTTATAACATAAAATTATACTGCATTATAAAATATATTTTCTGATTATATCTAAAATAGTTCATTTTTTCTCCTCTGAATTTCTAATTAATTGTGTGTGTGTGTGTGTGTTACATTTGCCTGTCTATTTGAGTATTTGTGTTGAGGGTATATAGATTTAGCACTCTAGAGGAGCTTGCACAGTCCTTCTTAATCCTTAGAATATGTTCAAAATTTTAGAATGCAGCACAGGTGATTTAATTTCATTCATTCTTTCTCCCTTGGATGCAGTCAGAACTTCAAGAGGGACATATTTATACCATCTGAGAGATTTTTCTGTGTTTAATTATAGAGTGGTCCAAATAATTTATTACTCCAAATGATCTGTTTAAAAATATTTCAAGATGAAGGATTTATGATATTTAATAGATAGAAAAAGTAAATAAGGCTGCATGCATAGACTATGAGTGATATTTGATAGACATTTCAGAAATGCTTTATTCGTTTCAGAAACAGACTGCTTGTGTTTTGATAAATGTGCCGCATGCTGTTCGTTAGGAATTAAGAATAATAATTAACATTTAATATTTGTGGAACACTCACAAGGAACTTTAGAGAAAAGCTGAAATTTATTTCACAAAAGGAGCTAGATATTGTCATATCTACGCCTTTCTCAGAAAGGTAGTGAGTGGGAAAGGCTTCCCTTGCTTCCTTCCTGAGGCTTCTCTGTATTAATACTCACAGATGATGTTTCCTCTGCCGCCACCTTGTGGGGTTTTAACTAACAAGTTTTAACTGCATTGGAATGGATTAAGCTGACATCAATTAAACGAAATTGTAACTATGTACAATTACAGATTTTTTTGACAGTTAATAGAAAAGGGAGGTAATCTATGTTTCCCACTGGGAAGATAAAAACCATGGCTATGAAAGCAGAGAAGGTAACTTTCTACTTCATTACCTGTACTGCTAATGCTCTGCCCAACTTTGAAAAAAAAGTATTTATTTATTTGACTGATTGAGACAGAGTCTCACTCCATTGCCCTGGTGAGTGCTGTGGTGTCAGCCTAGCTCACAGCAACCTCAAACTCCTGGGCTTATGCAATCCTCCTGCCTCAGCCTCCCGAGTAGCTGGGACTACTACTCGTGTCAGGATGCCTGACTAATTTTTTCTATTTTTAGTAGAGACGGGTCTCGCTCTTGCTCAGGCTGGTCTCGAACTCCTGAGCTCAAGCTATCCTTCCACCTTGGCCTCCCTGAGTGCTAGGATTACAGACGTGAGCCACCATGCCCAGCCAAAAAAGTCATTTTAAATTGAGCTACTCAGAGCCTAGGGTACTATTGTGACATAATCAGAGGATAAGAGTGTAAACATCTGTAGATAAGGGATAGGGTGACATGTATTGAGGCTGTTTGTAGGGATAGATTTCATGACTGTGCCTACCCTTACACTTACACTTCCCTGCACCTTCCTTACATGGTTCCATGTCATCCTGAGCTTACCTCTAGCGAGAGCACTCATTTCACTTTGTTTCAACTGCATTTTGACTTATCTGCAATTCCTAATAAGCTGTGAGCTCCACAAGGACAGGCAGTGTGTCGTCATTCTTTTTGAATCTTCTTATGTCCCCAGTGATAGGATGGACCCTGGCACATAGGAGGCCCTCCACAAATATTTAGTGAATAAGAGCTAAAAGGAAAATATTTTCTGGAGCTTTCTATATGTTGCTACATTTACTCTTCACAACTCTATGAGTCTATGAATGGGCCTGATGTTTTCTATGCTCAGTATTCATTCATTCTGTTTTTGGTAAGACTACTCCCAGATTTTCTACTGAAGAAATCACTCCTGTCTCCATCCTCAAACCATCTTTAGGTGGGATTGACCAGCTGGAGAAATATGAATCCTGAGAGAAACTATTGATATGCCAGATGAAACCTAATTGGAAGCCAGTCCTGGACTTTTAGTTACATAAGCCAATAAATTCTCTTGTATAGATATATTGAGCTAGATTTTCTGTTACAACATAAAAAGGACTAATTGATCTTCTAATGGGGAATATCCTCATTTTTTCACTGGAAAACCAAGATTATGTATTATGCTTGCTGGTGTCACACTGCCAACAAATGAACTTGAAGTCAATTGCAATCCCTATATATTTATTCCACAGTTTCTTCAAGAGTTAGCATGGACAATAGTGATTAGAACCAATTAATCTATTCTCTTGAGGTCAGAGTTTGTGTGTGTGAATGAATGAAGTCAGTGTTAATAAAGTTAAAAACAATTAGCTACTAACTATGCAACTGTGGGTAAATGAAATACAATTCTCCACCTTACTTTTCACATTTGTAAAATGGAGTAATAATAATATATATATATCCAACAGAGTTGTTTTGGGGAATAACACCTCACAACACACAGTGCCTGCTACATAGTATTTACTCTCTATATAGCTATTTTTATAGAATAATGGGACATTTTATTAAAAGAAAAATATATGATTTATAATTGTTTTTATACATTATATTTTTATCAAATGATATTGTTCATACAATATTGACTTAATCATGGAGGCAAATTATCATTGCTATGAGTAAAAAAAATTCCCTATCGGTTCATTTGAATTTTTTGTACTATAAAATTTATAATTTGAAATATTAGCTTTAGGGAGAGAGATGTTGCAGACTGTATTGTTCAAGGTCCTCTCTGTATCTTCATGGTGGGAATTTTCCTGGGAAGCCCTTTTTCTAAGAAAGAGATATATTGTCAGGAACTATGTAGGATCTGATATTTTACTCTACTTGCAAGCTAACAAGTAGCCTGTTACAGTTTCATAGACGTTAGCAGAAGGCATGAGATTTCTGGGTCAGAGACAAAGGACTTTATTACTCAAAGCACAATAGGCAGCATGAACTTCATATTCTCATAGATAGATTCCCCTCACTCCAAAATCCCACAGGGTAAAGTAGAGCTGCCAGGTGGGTACTGCACATGCAGTGAGTTTGTTATCAGATGGGAAGAACTCCACACTTAGGAAAGTCCTGTCTTTTAAAAGGGTTGCTAGAAAACCTACCCAAACTTTGCCCTGGAGGGTAATATTATCTTGAAATTAGATGTGCAGAAATGCGAGAGACTCATAGAGACTTGACTCCCAACATACACAAATGCAATATACCAATAAGGCTATTTTGATGAAAAGAAGATGCACAAAAGTTTTGACCATAGAGTTAGATTAACTTTGTAAATGTAAACACTCAATCTTTCTAAGCATTTCTTTGAATATGTATTTAGTTGGAATGAAACAATTTGTTCTGCTTTCTAATGCTTTATCACATGATGCCTTAAGAAGCTATATGTTCTTTCCTCTTATCAAGGTTTTACCATTTCCCTCTATTTATGCCAATAATTTAACCTTATTGGCTAATGTATTTCTTATTGTGTTAGAGGAACTAATGGACACTTTCTCAAGAGTAGTTTCTACATTAGCTTCCCGTCTCTGCCTGTTCCTGGTAAAATTAAGTTTCATAAGGTCCAACATGTTCCTCCTCTATAGTGTAGCTGAGCAACAGCTACTCAGTTCTGCAAGGTTGATTTCCTCTGCTAACAGTTAAAACTTTTTGACAGCCTTATTTTAAAGAAACATGTTAGCCCTTGTCTACTTCAAATATAACTCAAAATAACATCATCCTGGTCTGTTTCTGTTTTTAAGATGAAGCCAGAGCTGTCCTGTCCTTTTAAAGCCAGAGCTACAAAATTCACTTGAGCTCCGGAGAAAAGGAGACTTGTCAATTACTATTACTTAATAAGCCAAAGTAATTGAACATTTAACTTTTCACCGAATGATAAAAACCAAGCTGTTCCTCTCGGTATCTATAAGTAGGAGGCACCTCTTAAGAGTTTGCCGAAAGGCTGGCACTGGTAAGGTTGTGAGATAATATGCAGCATGCATTCTATATTATCAACTTCTAAACAGCAAATCATTTCTCAGTATAAGTGCATATCCTGTGCAATATTTGGGCCATACCTATACTTTAAAAATATTGTTTATTTGAAAATAAAATTTAACTAGACATCCTGTATTTTTATTTGCTAAACCTGACAATTCAGGTCACCATTTGTCTACCAAAGAGACTACAAATAACCTTTGCATAAAAATTGGCGTCCACTGGGTTTTAGCACAGAAGCACTCTCCTTGGGGCACAGACACCGCCATGGTTTAAAAGTTTTGACGTGACTTCAGCACTACACAAAAATAAATGTTAACTCTGCAAATTTTGGAATTCATAGATGTGTTCTGAAAACAGTGGAGTAGTTAAAAGTCATCATAGACTTGCCGGTTTCGGGTTTCTAGGGAGAAAAAAAACTTGAATGAATTTATGACTACGAGAACCTTTCCTGAGCGAGTTGGAAGTAACAGCGGAAAAGGCCTCTTCAGGGCTTAGGAGGTGAGCGCGCGAGAACTTTAGCGAGCCAATAAGAGCCGAGCAGGGACACGCTAGGATGTGCAGCTGCCAATCAGAGCCGAGAAGGGTAGGGCTAGCTTCAGGGAAGGGGAGGGCTCAGCAGTACGGACTCCGAAGGGCGGGACTCAGCCAGTCAGAACCGGGCAGGGCGGGGCTGGACTGTGTGAGGGGGCGGGCTCAGAGGCGGGAACCGCGCTGTTAGTGCGTCTTTCGGTTTCACCTGCATCGGCGCCTGTGCTTGTCTCCCACCAGGGCGGACGCGGACTTCAAGGGTGACGCTCACTCCGCTCGTCATGGCCTACCCGGGATATGGAGGAGGGGTGAGTCCTGGCCGCATCCCCGTGGCCCTGGCCCTAGCTGGGTGTGGCGCTCCTTGGGGGCGGTGCCAACGTACCGGGTCCGCCCTCGGCTCTTGCTTTCCCAGTCGGTGTCTGGTACTCCGCGGCACTCGGGTGTTCGGTGCCCCGGCCGGGGTCGAGCGCCACTGAGCCTGGGCTGAACGCGGAGCCGCAGGTGTTTCGGTCCTTGAGGACCCCCTAAGGATGGTCCTTGTGGAGCCGAGTTAATGATGTGTGTTTAGAAATTTATTTCCTGGAATGGAGAAACAAACTGTCCTATTCCTGTTGCAGTAATCTGTGATCCACCCCCACCCGAGTCAGTTTAGGTAGAGATCCTCTTTGTGATTTTTTTTTTTTACCACTTCTTGTTTTTTTTTTTTCTTAAGTTGCTAATGAATAAATTAAGGTATACTTTAAATGTCTCCTAATCTTCACTGTTATTCCAAAGGCAATCTGTTTTTCTAGACTTTTTATTTTTATTTTTTTTCACGCGGGGAGGGTTACTCTTAACTATTTATCTTGCATCACCTTTGAGAGTTGGAAGTTGTAAAAGTAGTATCCTGGTGGCTAGCCCCTTCTTTTTAGAAAGGGACCCAGACCTTTAGTATTGATGTCAGTGATTTCCAAAGCGGGGATGAGCAGACTTTGTGTTAACAAAGTGGGAGTGCAGGATGATCCATTGGTGTGTGGGTAGAAGATAACGTATTTTATATTTTTATTTTTATTTGTTTTTACCCCAAAAGGGAAATGTGCTTTACTAATTTTAACATAGAACTTGACATTGGCATATTGTGGTCTTCAAACGAGTTACTCCTACCCCTGGGAGTACGTGGAATTTTTTATTTTTTTAATGTAATGAAAATTGATTTGCTTCATAACTTGCCTGAATTTCCTCTGGCATCTGCCACTTTATAATTCTACTCCTCATCAGTTCTTAAATTTACGAAGAAAGTTTAAGGTACCTAAGGAAGGTAAAGCCTCTTTCAAAGATTAGTTAAGATAACGTAAACCCGTGGGGCATTACAAATTTCCCTGCTTTTTACCTATTTTCATTTGGTTGAAGCTTGCTTTAGAAATGTGGTGTTTTTACTACTATTGGGATGCTCTGCATTCATATATATGGTAGAGTAGGGTGGCGAGAGTAATACATTTTCATTCAATCAAAGAATTTGCGACTTCCTTATCCTCACTTTTGTCAAAGACTTCTTGTATTTGATGGAGAGTTCCACAATAGAATAAATAAAATATTTGTATGTGTTTTGAACATTTAAATACCCTTTTCCGTTTTATTTTAACATAAGCACCTCTTTTCACCTGGTCTTCTGCTCATCATTAGTAGCTAGAAAGAAAAACTCACAAATAGCTGAAGCAATATAGATTAGAGACACTGATTTTCAAAAAACATAACGGATATATTTTAAGATACATTGGACAAAATTTAGGGATAAAACTTGCATGATTTCTTTACTTGCAGTATATTAATGACATAGTTAAAACTTTTATAAATTGCATTAATTATAGTCAATCTGCACCTTATTGTTTCTTAGATTCTTCTAACAAAATATAAAATGTTAGCTGCTAGACCTATTTCTTTTGACAGTATACTTTTATCTAATTAAGTATGTGATTCATCTCTTTAGAAGATGCATTTCCAACAAATGTTTACTTTCTTGTTTAATGTTTACCAAAATTATCTTATACTCCTTTTTTACTAATTGTATACAAATAAAAATTATAATTCAATTTAAAGGAAGTTTTTTTTCCTTTGTTTCTCACCTTGGTTACAGGAAATAAAATCTAAAATTTTAAGTTATGTACATATTTTTATTGTATATATTGTATATTAAGGTCATCAGTATTTTCGAGCATAAAAATACATTTTAAGCATAAAAATCTTACAGGGATAAGATATTCATGGAAGAAATAGAATAAGAAATAAGTTCAAAGAGTAAAATTTGTAAATTTTACCAAAGAGCCTTTTCATGTCTTTTTAAAAATGGAAGGGAGCAGGTATCAGATTATTGTTGTATGTAGTTGACAAAGGATACTTTCTTTGTAAAACTTTCTTTGTAAATGTCAATATTTACAATATGTTAGGCGTTGCATTCTTTATAACTATTTAAACTTACAATAAAAACTTTATATATCAACATAAAGTATGGGAAAGGTATATACTTTTTCAAAATTATTTTAAGAAGAAGGAAGCAAAACCTTTGAAGAACACGGACATGTGGTCCTGGTGGTATCCTGAGGGATGAGGTGCAGTTTTATACCTTGGCCTCTCACTTGTTTCGTTTCAGCCTATTGTGACTTATTACAGTTTATATGTGCAGGGTTCTCCAAGGTTACAGATTATATGATCTAGTTTTAACTAAAGTAACCCTCACAAAAAGAACAAGTAGTTTGAAAATTTCTGGGAAGAAAACTGAAGATCAAGGATAATACCAAAGATTCAAAAACCTGCAAACCAGCATGAAAATGACATAGCTGACAATTTGTACAAGCCTTTCTTATCACATTACCAAGTAATAACAATGATGATCTAATGATCAATTTTAATTCCTTTGAAACTCAAGAAAACAACTTGAAATTTGAATTTATATAAACTGGTTTTAGGGCTTAAATTTGTTGTCCAGGGCCCCAGTTCTCCTCCACATGGGCTGTTCCACGTAGTGCTTCAGCTTCATAGCATGGTGGCCATGTTCTAAGTGAGAGAATACCTCCCGTTCTCATAAAATCTTAAACCTGGAACCGACAGGATAAAGCTGAAACGGGCCCAGCCCAGATTCAAGAGAGTGGAGAGTAGTCTCTGCTTTTGGATGGGATGGGTGGTAAAGAATTTGCAACCATCTTTAATCTCAGATTGTTGCATTTGGGAAAGTTAATTCTGCAAATCAGAAAGGGAAGATAGGTTGGGAAGGACAGAGTCTTCATCTAATACTGCTTGCCTGACTTTCGTAAAAAAACAAGTTGTGCTTATCCTTCATGGCACAAATGGAGATGCTACAGTAGAGGATCCACAGCCAGTCTTTTGGCACCATCTGGCACAAATGGAGATGCTACAGTAGAGGATCCACAGCCAGTCTTTTGACACCATCTCTGTATTTTGCTTTTCACTAATGTGCTTACATTTAGTTTGTCCTCTCTTTTCATGAAAAGGTTTTTCAGTTTTCTTTGAAGCTTAAGGTGAAGAAGGTCTCCAGTAAGCCTTAAATTTAAATTCGTGGTTAGGTCCTAGGCCTTGATTGTTCACCATGCCTTTGCAGGCCTGGGAACCAAAGCCCAGGTATTTGTTACTGCCACATGCTCTCAGAGCGAAACTGCCCTGGGAGTTTTGCTAATCCTTTTACCTCTGGATTTAGACTTAACCCCAGATAATGGCCTGGAAGTTTTCTCCTGTTAGTGCTCTTAAGGTGATATCAAAATTATATTTTATGGAACTTATTATTTTCAGTGTTAGGGCAGACCAAATTATCCTAGCTTGCCATTATAAGAAGTAGGGTTTATTTTTTTCCTTCAGCCAGTTTTTGTAATTTATATATTAAATAATTTTATAAATTCCATTTCATTTATATTCATCTATCCCACTTCAAATGTATTGGTATAAAGGTTTCCATTGCATTTATTTATATATAATATATACTTGTTTATAGAATAGTAAATATAAATAGATCTATATTTCTTTCAACTTCTATTTGTGGTTATATACCCTCTTTTTTTTTTTTATTATTCCTGAAATTGACATATCCTTTGCTGGTCAGTCTCTTTTCTTTTTTTAAAGAATTATTTTTGATTTTTAATCTAATATATTCTGTTTTAATGTTTATTGTTTCCTTTCTTGTACCTTATTGCTTCATAATCTAGTTTTTGACCACTTCCTTGAATGTATTTCCTAGAGCTTAATACTTCCTCCTTGGTTTGTCCTTACCACATCCCATGCTGCAGCTATTCAAACTACTTGTAGGCTCCTACATTATGTTCTTGTAATTCTTTCTCTTTCTGACAATCTCTGCTCATCCTTCCAGGATTCAGATCAAGAAGATTTTTGTTCAAAATGGATAATGAACAGTATTGATACCTCTTTCACCTCCAGACTCATAAAATTGCTGAGTAAAATACCATTCTAAGGTGTTATATTAATACTAAAAATGTGTACCAAGTCTCAAAGTGAAAAGAAAAGAAGAGATAAACCATAGCCATAGCAGGAAATAAATAGGTATATAACCTTTGGGGTCAGACTGTATTTGAATACATGGTCTACTTCCTCCTAGCTACTTGACCTTGACCAATTAAAGAAACCTCTTGAAGTTTCAGGTGCTCTACTGCAAAAAGGAGGTAATACTCTGATACCTCAGTTGTTAGAGGTTGTTGATACCTACAGTTGTTGGAAAATCAAAAAATATAATAGATAGACAGTATTTACAATAGTGGTGGGATATGAAAGCTCTCAATAAATATTACCTACTTATTATAATTATTGATATTCTTATTGTTATTCTTATTAGTTTTAAAGAGGACTATGGTTGAAATTATCACCATATTGATCTTTTTATTGTCATCTTGCTTTTTAAAAAATAAATCTTTTCTGATGGCGAGGGTGTTTCAGCTCCACGCACTTTCCCATGAGTAGGTCACAGTTTTATTGTATTTATCGTGTATTCTTCTAGGTTTGTGCCTTTAGATATACTTCTTCATTTTAGTATAGGTGAAATCTTGTATTTTTTTTATTTTTTATTTATTTCAATGATGGTGATAGTAAACACTTCTTTAAAGTGTGCCTAATGTTCTTCTGTTAGATTAAGTTCTTAGAGGGTAGAGATTTTTCTTTTTTCTTTTGTACTTCTTTTAATGCTAGATAACATGTTAATGAATTTAGTTATGTCTTAATGTAAGTCATCTAGTGTTTTGTAGTTAAAGCTTTTGTGATAGTTAAGTTTGAAAGCTCCTAGTAAATATTTTTATTTTTTACTTTTTAATGGACTGCTAATAAGTATTTTCTTTTAAATCAACGTTAGTGGTAATAGGTAATATTTATATTATTAACCTTCTCCCTTTTCACTCTTACAGTTTGGAAATTTTAGCAGTCAGATGCCAGGAATGCAGATGCAAATGGGACAGCCAGTGCCAGGAACAGGTCTAGGCATGCTCCCTGGTGGGTACTCTGGGTACCCAGCATATTCAGCCGGTTATTCCTCAAATGCTGAACCAATGTGGACTTACTTCACTGCTGTTGCTGGACAGGTGAGATGCTTAATTTATTGCACAAATAGTAATTTTAAAAAATTACTGTTATTTAAAAGAAATGTCAATTATTTTACTTAGTGTATCATTTTAAATGTATCATTTTAAAATTTATATTTTAAACTTAGACTAATTTTCTTCCGGAGATTAAAAATGAGGATAGTCATAATTAAAAGTCTGTTAGGCCAGGCACGATGGCTCACATCTCTAATCCTAGCACTTTGAGAGGAGGCTAAGGTGGGAAGATTGCTTTAGGCCAGTTCAAGACCAGCCCAAGCAACACAGTGAGACCCCATCTCTATAAAAAATAAAAAAATTCGCCGGGGCGTGGTGGCTCATGCTGTAGTCTCAGTTACTCGGTAGGCTGTGGCAGGAAGATCACTTGAGCCCAGGAGTTTGAGGTTGCAATGAACTGTGATGATGCCATTGTACTCTCGCCCAGGCAACAGAGTGAGACTTTGTCTCCAAAAAAAAAGTCTGTTAGTATGAAGTCTGACACATTGTTGATTCGACTAAAAGAGGAAACAGATTTTTTTATAATGGGAAAATCTGATTCTTTCTAAGCTAGTATGCTTCCCTTGCTGACTTTATTCTATAAGGTGCTCCTTTTACTGGTAATTAAATACTCCACCAAAACTTACAATATTATCTTCTCTTGAATTCCCTTTTTCCCTATCACTTAAATCTTTTTATTTCCTTCACTGTGTTTGACATTTAGAAGCATCATACTCTCCTTGAGTAATTGTTAATGCAAAGCTAAGTGTATTTAGTCTAATGCCCTTGATGAGTATTGGAAATATGAGGGAAGGTAAGAGATTTTTTGAAAAATTAGTATACCAAAGAACAATATTTTTAAATTGGGCTTCAATCACATTAAAAAAAAGTTTTAGTTAAAACCCCTAATATGTCAAACAGTATGATAGGAAATCATTTCAAAACATCATAAATTTAAGTTGAGAGATTACATTTTTTTCCACAGGTGAAGTTATATCATTTATAGTAATTTTGATTTTATATGGTTGGTAAATGTTCTAAACAGATTATCAAAATAATCATGTTGGGATTTATTTTTCTATTTTTAATTAAAAGTTAAAGGAAACATTATATTAATGGCACAGTACATATTAGCATGTTATTCATTTCTGATAAATTTGAACAAATATTTAAAAGGCTGACTTTATTATGACCAACAGGAAAGTGTGAGCTTGCCAATTCAGGTATGTGAATTCTGTGGGTGAATTGTTAGTGATGATATGTGATTACTGTGGTCAGGTAAAGTTTTTTCTTTTGCTCCTACATGTCTGTAACACTACGCCACAATTTATTCTTTTTAATACAATTGTATATACATTATTTTATGTGAAATTGCAAGTGAAATTAAGGAAGTAGAGTATGTATTATACCCATTTGTGTGAGTTATTAGTTGCATTTAACATAAAAGAAGTAGTGAGTAAATATTCGAGATCCAAAAGAATATGATAAGTGTCAATTTCTTCCAAATTAATTAACAGAAAATGTAGGATTATATGAATCAAATTCCTAAAGGTTCTTTCTTTTTGGCACTCTCTGAAGTGATTCCAAAGTCTATCTGGTAAACTGTGTCACTGAGAATAAAAATTAAATCATAATAAAATATAATATAAGTGAACAATAATAATAATTATAACAGTATGGTCCTAATTAAAAATAAATATACAAGTGTCCCGAAAGTCTCCATACATAGGAAAAATGAGAAATTATAGCTAAATGTACCTTTATTTACAAAATATTCATTACAAAATTTTATAAAAATTTTCCTTGTATAGAGACAAAAAAGGAGGAAAAATTTTTCCTCCATTTTTCCTCCTTTTTTGTCTCTATACAAGGAAAATTTTTATAAAATTTTGTAATGAATATTTTGTAAATAAAGGTGCATTTAGCTACAGTTTCCCATTTTTCCCTATGGATGGCGACTTTTGGGACACCCTGTATATTACAGAAGAGCAGGAAGCCCAGAAACTTACCTCTGAATTAGGGATTTGTGAAAGATAGCATTTCTTTTATCAATGGGGAAAGAATGAATTCCTAAATTAACATTCCTAAAATAGGTGATTAATAATTTATTTAAAAATAAATTTATTTATTCTTTAATTTTTTATTGATATATAATAGTTGATGTACATATTTTGGTTTGTGATAATTTGATCCATTCATATAATCAAATCATAGTAATTGGGATATCCATTACTTTAAATATTTATCTTTTCTTTATACTAGGAACATTCAGGTTATTTATTCCATGCTAACTATTTTGAGATGAACAGTGGATTAATGTTAACTGTAGTCACCCTACTGATCTATTGAATACTAGATCTTATTTTTCCTAAGTGTATATTTGTACCCCTTAATCAGCCTCTCTTCATGCTCACCTCCCACTTACCCTTCCTGGCCTGTTTGGTGTTTATTGATCTTCCTGTACCTGGATATTTATATCTTTTTCAAGTTTTGGCAATTTTTTCGTTATTATTCCTTTGAATAAACTTTATACCCCATGCTTTTGCTCAGCTTTCTCTTGAACACCAGTAAGACTTAGATTTGGTCTTTCAAGGTTATTTTATGTATCTTATAGGAGATTGTTTCTTTTTATTCTTTTTTCTCCTCTGTGTAATTTCAAATAGGCTGCCTTCAAGCTAACTGATTCTTTCCTCTGCTTGATCCATTCTGCTGTTAAAATCCTCTAATGAATTTTTCAGTTCAGGTAATAATAGTTCTTGTTTATGCAATTTTTTTATTATTTCAATCTCATTGTTAAATGTCTCTAATAATTTTCAGAATTACTTACTTGGGTTATTTGAGAGATCACCAAGTTTCCTTAAAACTGATATTTTGAATTCTTGGTCAGAGAGCTCACATATCACTCACTGTCATGCTAGGGTCAGGCATTAGTTTCTTGCTTTGTTCGGGGAGATCATAATTCCCTGTTTGATGTTATTTCTGGTGAATTATGTCTATGTCTTTGAATTGAAGGATTAAGTTATTTATTCCTGCTTTGTTTTGGTTTTTATTGAGTATGTTTGCATAGAGATTCTTTATAATTTACCTATTGAACTTATTTTTTTCTTCTGCTAGGTCATTGCTTCCTTTCTGCCACTCGATGGCGCCTTAAACCCAGGTTTGCCTAGCTCTTATAAATGATTGGGATATCCATTACCTTTACTGGGACACTGCCTGTCCCAGTGGGAGAGATCCCGAAGGGGATATCCCAGCAGTGTGGAAAGCCTGGCTAGGGGTTCATGCCCAGGGGACCTGTGGAATGTACCTTTTACAGCATAGTGCTGTTGAACAGCCACTCTGATTTGACATCTCCTTTGGCTGAGTTACAGAACAGAGTTTCCAGGGCTGGTGATGTTAGTCCCACCTCCCCTATTTGTCTCTGGCTGTCCTCAGGGATATTTCTCCCTTCAGGTACTCACGAATGCTTCCTGTGGGTTGATGCATGGACAGGTTCTTTTCCAGGGGTCCCAAGATGATGGAAAAGCGGTTTGTCCACCTCGATCTCCCTTTTTCCAGTGTAGAAACTGAGCATCCAGGGAAATTTTCCCGAGGCCTGGTGCTGAGCAGATAAGGGGGAGGGATGTTACGGATATAGAAATCCAATTCTCTTGCCATTTTCCAGGAATTTTTTCTCTTCTCTGTGACCTTGGGAACTGACTCATTCTCATATTTGAGTTCTGGGATATTACTGGTGATAATCTTGGCATTGTATATTTGTTTTTGGTTTTCTGTTCTGAGGGGAAGTGAAGCCAGCTTGAGTCTACACCACCATTTTGGAACCGGAAGTATCAAGACTCTAAAAATAAATTTAGAACTTCCTTCCATTCCATACATCAGCATTAATTCCAGATATATTAGAGAATTAAAAAGAAGGTATATTGGTGTTTTTTTCCTACTGTCAAAATAAATGAGTGTGTCTTTTATTACCACTTTAGTATGTTTTGTAGCACCTGTTATATCTGTATTTTTTTCACACAAAATTTCTTAGAAGACTAGTGAACTAAGGTAGTTGTGGGTATTAATGAGACATTTGGGAGCACTGTCTTCTTAAGGTGTATATTTTGTTCTTGATATATTTCATTTATATATTTAACAATTTAGGGGGAAAATGAAAGCTTTTCTATATCTATGGAATACAGTGGTTTGGCGCATGGAAACTGTGGGCTAGAGAGGATTCAGAAAAAGAGATCTGCATGTAAGTCACCTTGAGGAAGTTGGGGCAGAAAGGTTTGTAATTTGTGGATGGTTCTGGAAGAGACTTGCTGGCAAAACAGATCAGGAAAAGGTAAGGAAAAGGGTAGAATGGAGGTTCAAATATTGGAGTAATGGACAGAGACAGAAATTTACTCTTGAGTTTTACTTACAGTCCACATCTCTTTTATAATGGTCAAGAAGGATTTTGAAATAGGTAGAATTTCATAGAACTTTGATAACATTTTTCATTTATTATTCATTCACTTGAGTCTTCACTAGGTCTCCCATGCTTTTCAAGGAATAGAGGATATACATTGGATTATTATATATGGCAACATTCTGTTTTGGCTACCCTAATTCCATTTACAACGTCTTTTTCCCTTTTCTTCTGTGGTAAATGCTGGAAAACGATAATACTCACCATTCCAGACACCTTTGTAGCTATTAAAGGTAGCCATGTGCCATAGGACCAACCATTGACATCTACATGCACTTTCTTTGGGATGCCTTTCTTTTCCAAATATGAAAAGCATTGCTGGGAACAAGCTTTAGCTCTTTGTGCTCTTTCATTCTTCCTGCCTAGAAAGGAGATTGAGGTGTGGAGGTTCAGCAGCCAAATTGTGACTTTGAGGCAGTAAGCTTGAGATAAAGGCCTATGGATGGGGAATGTAGAAAAATGTGGAGATTGATGGCATCTTTAAGTTGTCACATGGCCCTATTCTGTCTAGCCCTAGACTTCTTGTATAAAACAATAAACCCTTATTGGTTTAAGCCTCTTTAATATTATTTCCTGGTTTTTTGCAGCTAAATGCAATCCTGTTACTTTTATTATGCCATTCTTATTGTAAGGAACCCTTAAATGATATAATACTGAGAATAAGTTGGTTATCTCTATTTGCCTCTACAATAAATCCATTTTATAAAATTACAGTTTAAAACATAAGAAATGGACATATATATTTGAAGACTTTTTTTAACTTCTGAACTATTTCAGCATTATAATTGTCAGCAATAAATTTGCTCTGTTTGTACTGTTTGATAGTTCCCTTAAATTTCCCAGTCCTGTGCTCTTGAATAAACTCCCTTGTCATATACTCTATTACATGTTAGATAGATATTAAGAATGTATTAGTCATTCAATAAGTGCTTTAACTATACCATTTTCAATTTTTAGTCTAAATATTTAACCTATATTTTTTTATATGTTGAGTTTTACCTAGCTTTGATGGATCAGGTATAATATTAGACTTACACATTCTGGATCTAGAACCCAACTACTGAACTCATATCTGCATCTGTATTTTTTATGGTGGGCCTCATAATTAATGATGCTCTGTAAGAAATGTCCAGTTAAAGATTTCTGCAGTGCTCATATTTAGAGGATGAAGTTTTCTAAACAGTAATGATGTAGTCATTAGTTGATTTGGGTAAATTCTGGTTTTTTGCCTTTATACACACCCACCCACACACATGCTTGTCAATAATACCAATTTTTTTTTTTTTTTTGAGATAGTCTCGCTTGGTTCCCTGGCTAGAGTCTAGTGGCGTCACGATAGCTCACTGTAACCTCAAACTCCTGGGCTCACGCAGTCCTCCCGTCTAAGCCTCCCAAGTAGCTGGAGCTATAGGCGCATACCACCACACCTGTCTAATTTTTTCTATTTTTAGTAGAGATGGAGTCTCGCACTTGCTCAGGCTGGTCTTGAATTCCTGAGCTCAAGTGATCCTCCCACTTCAGCTTTCCAGAGTGCTAGAATTACAGATGCGAGCCACCATGCCCAGCCAATACCAATGATTTTAACGTTAGTGTTTACACTGCTTCCACTTTCCTACACAGCAACTCTGTGAGGAAGGAATGATAATACTTTTGTACTATAGAGAAATAAATGGAAACTCAGATTGAGTAACTGAACAGATAGGACTTGAACTTGGTTATAATATCAGGCCTATCAGCCTAACCAATAGCAATTGATTTTTTATTATCCACCTAAAGGCCAAGCCTGGTGGCTTACACCTGTAATCCTAGCACTCTGGGAGGCTGAGGTGAGAGGATCACCTGAGAATAGGAGTTCGAGACCAGCCTGAGCAAGAGCGAGACCCCATCTCTACTAAAAATAGAAAAAATTAGCCGGGCATGGCGGCATGCACCTGTAGTCCTAGCTACTCAGGAGGCTGAGGCAGTAGGATCGCTTAAGCTCTGGAGTTTTGAGGTTGCTGTGAGCTAGGCTGACACCATGACACTCTAGCCCAGGCAACAG
>VBSM01001562.1:10563169-10637704 GCA_008086735.1 Cheirogaleus medius
AAAAAAAAAGAAAAGAAAAAGAAAATGCAGTTTTCTAGTACTAATGTTACCTAATTTAGTTGAAGGTAGTCAACTATATAGTTTATCTGATCATTAGTTTCAATTGTTGGTAAAGAAATCCAAAAAGGGTCACTTGGATTTTTTCTGTATGGTTTAGGAAGACATTGCTGTTTGTCATTCAATTAAGATAACATGTTTTCCTAATGTGTATGAGGTAGTATACTAGGAGAATGCTTTCTGACAGCAATGAATAACTTCCAGGAAAACTGTTGTGTCTGCTTTCCTAACTCCAAAAATTCTGTACAAAGCACCTATAAAATAGTTTCATTAATTACATTAGATTTTAGATTTTTAAATGTAATATACACTTGAGTGAGAAATTCTAATATTTTCAACATTTTGAAGTAGTAAGTGAACATGGCCACAAACTGTCAGAAATGTTAGCCAAACAACTAATTTCTTTGTAGTAAATATGGTGCTTTGGGCTTGGGAATGCAAAAATGAATGAAACGCAAGACACTGACTTAGAAGATCTCTGCCTAGTCAGGGAGATAAGCCATGTAGGAAATGATAACAATAGAGAGAAAGAAGTGCTAAAAGTGAACAGGTAAAGATTATATAATAACAACAGCAAGAGTATCTTCTGGACTTTGTACTTATTCTCTTTGCCTAGAACAGTCCTGTCCAAAATAAATATAATGCGAGCCACAAATGGAAACCACATATATATTTTAAAGTCTCAAATAGAATATTTAAAAATTAAAAGGAAATAGGTGAAATTAATTTTAATAATATATTTTATTTAACCCAATATATAAAAAATACTAACATTTTATTCAACATGTAATCGACATAAAATTATTAATTATATTTTACTTTATTGTTACTAAATATTTGAAATCTAATGTACATTTTATTCTTACAGAACATCTTAATTTGGACTAGCTAGATTTCAAGTGCTCCATGGAATACATGGCTAACGTATGGGACAGATGAAGTCTAGCACATTCTTCCCTCACATATCAGCATAGCTTACTCCTTAACTTTCTTCAGATCTTCCTCAACTTTATCTCATCAGTGAGGCTTTCCTTCACGTTTCTATAAAATAGCACTTACCTCCTCATGCTCCTCCACAGCACTCATGCCCACACACTCTATCGCCTTTACCCTGTTATTGTTTTTCTTGCCATCTAATGGTAACTTTTTCTTTATTATCACTCTCCCACTACTAAAACAGAAGCTCTGTAAAGGCAAGGATTTTGTTTTGGACACTGTTTGATACCTAGTGCATCTAATGAATGGTGTTTGCATGTAGAAGGCTGTTCAATAAACATTAAATCACTAAATTTCTTATTCTCCCTGAGTGGATGTTATTTGTTCATTTATCACTCTACATTTTCTTAACATATTTGTTTTAATGGATGCTCTATAAAAGTAAGTTTTTCTTATATGAATTTGTTCTAAAATTGTTTATTTCTGTTGGCTGTTTTTTGAAGATTTCTTTTAGATTTCTCCATATATTTTAGAATTTTGGTTTGTAAAGTTATTTCAAGTGGAGTTTTTTGTTTATTTTCTCCTTCCCCCTTTCTGTTCCCTTCCATGTCATCTCTCTCTTTCCCCAAGTCACCTTTCACTAACTAGTGGTTTTGTGATTGTTCCCACCTGGATTGTGTTCAGGATATAGTTCATGATAGCTCAGGGCTTCTGCATAGTGTCGACACTGCAGATGCCATCAGCAAGTGAAGAGCAACTTAGTTTAACATTCTAGTTCTACTTTCTAAGCTTTCTGCTTCTCAGAAGTGATATCTTCAGGCAGAAATTAGCAGTATATTTTGTTAGTTTTATTTGGTTTGATTTTGCTTCCTTTGGTAAGTATAGAGCCCCATTCCACTTCCTGGATTCAAGCAATGAGACACATCCCAGTGTCATGTGAAGTCCTCAAAAGCAAATTCTTGCCCCTATTGCAAATCTTCTCTCCCTCTACTTCCTAGTTTTTGCTTTTACATAATGTACCCAAATACACTGTAGTGTTGGAATTTCATACATATAATTTAGCTTCATATATTTTTACTTAATAAAAGTAGAAACCGTTTTTATAAAGCAAAATGGGCTTCAGATATATTTAGAGACATAAATATGTCTTTCTTTTATAATTCCTTCCTTCTTAGTTGCCACTGAAGATCCACTAACCTAAACTGTTAGCATAACCTGTAAGTACTGTTGTATTGCTAAGTGACTTAAGGTCAGGCTGGAATAAGGCAAATGGGAGACTTGCCTTGGGTGCAAAATTTAAAATGAGTTTTTTAAAAATTCAATAATCACTAACATAAGTAATGCTTTAATGTGATATTTTGAAAAATTAAAATTGATACCAAAATATCAGTGATGACCAATATATTCAATTTTTTAATAAAGAAAGAATGTAACCGGGTGCTTGCACCACTCACCTCATTTGCCTCGCCATGATCTCAACCCTACTTAAGACTATGAAGCCCATTCAGCTTCTGTGACCATTTTATATTTGTAGTTTATTAAAATATGGACCAGTTTGCTTATATTTTAGTCTGCTTGTTTTTAGAAGGTAAACCCAAGTAGTATTTAGTATAATAACTTGAGGGAGAAGATTTTATATTTCCATGACTTGACATATCTATATAAAAGTTTCAAAAGATGAAGGATTTATAAAATATCAGCACTTAAACTGCTCTGGGACCTTTTGTGGAGTTTAATGAAAAATTTCCTGAGTTTTATAGTTTTATAGCATTTAATTCTTAAGTCTGATAAAATAATAAACTTAGTTTTTCATAGGAAGAATACATATTTACTTCTGAAGTGCAAGACATAAACAAACTGTCATCCATCGTGTATCCATGCAGAGCAGCCTAAAGGAGGCGTGGGCCATTGCAGATAAATGAGCAGAGAGAAATTCACATGGAGTTTAAAGTTCTGTTTTATTTTGTGGGAGAGGAAATGTAAGATGTGTTTCTTAGTTTCCATTCCACTTGAAAGAGTTAGTGAAGACGCTAGAATAATTCTTACAGTCTTTAACTCAAATTTCTAACGACTTTTTCTGTGTATATTTTGAGCCAGCAATTTTTTCAGTTTGCTTTCTCTGTAAACTTTGTTCTTTCTCTACAAAAGAGTCTTTGTATCTTTCAAGGTTTCTTCTTCTGTGTCTTTCTAGCAGTATAGAATTTAGAGAAATGTTCTCTGTGAGCTAAGTGTATTTTTGTATGAAATGTTACAGAATAAACTTATACTTGAGCAGAAAGTATCATCAGACCATGCATGATTGATTTCCCTTCATTTTAATGGGATTGGTCAAGTTTTAGTAAATTCAAATTTCTCTTTTCTAGAAAGTTTTAAGTTTGAGGCTGTTGTCTACACACTGCATTATTTTTATATATGAGAATAAAAAGATGAAGTCTAGTAATTCTTATTAATTTAATCTTCAGGTAGAATACCATTTTCCCACTTAAGAGTTAAGGAAAAAGAATAATTTATAAACATGTTACCTTCAGTGTACTAGAAGGTATTTTTTAAATTAAAAAGAAAAAACCATTTCATACTTTGCTTCTGTTTTAATAATTTGTAAAAGATTATCTTTTAAAATCTAGTCTGACAACATTTGGCATTTGTGTTCATCATTTCACTGAGATGGATATTGATAGTGGCAGCTCTCAGACTTATTGATAGGGTGTTTTACTATTGATTTCTGCTTGGGACTTGTTAGAAGTATATTCATAGTTTTTAAATGGGTCCTGATATAATGGTTTGAAACACTTGCTTTAAGACTTATAAAAGGGAATTCGGTAATTATTGGTTAAATAAAACATGCTAAAAAATTCCCCCAAAGTCTTTGTAATTTGAGGAAAAAATTTCTAACGTATTCCCCAATCTAAAAAATATGGCTATTTTTTTTAAAGTATAATTTTCTAATTACAGAATTTAAAATTTAGTAAGTAAGATGTCAAAAATATATGTGCCAGAGAAAGGAGCACTTAGGTACTTTTGGGTAGGGAATACTATATGGATCATCCATTGAGAATGCTTCTCAGTATTTTTTAAATTCCTGTTAGAACCACTGCAGTTTTTCTAAGGGGTTCCTTGCCAAAGATCCATTAGAATATGAGTGTTTATAATATTTCTTGAAGTAGTTTGTACAAGTTTTTGTTTCTTGGGTTTCTTATGAAGAATATGTTTTAAATTTGCCTCCTTGACACTTCTTCATAGCTGCTGTTTTGTATTTGTGCCATGAATGTGGTGTTACCAAGTGAATTACTTTGTGTTTTTGTAGAAAACGGGATGTGGTAGCGAAATAAGAATATTCAACCTATTTCATTTCCATTGTGATTTCTTGTTTGCATTAAAAAAAATTTATTTCCATATTAAGTTCAAACAAGAATGTTTGGGCAATAATTAGAAGAATAGCAACAAAATACAGGGGTATTCTGAGATATTGCTGGAGTAACGGTTGGGGGAGAAGATATCTTCCCCTTCCAGTTAAAGCTTCAGTATTCTTATAAATAATCTCCAAAACTGGCATAAGTGGGGAAGTTTTTGAGACTTTTCTGAACACATTTTAGGCATTTTTCTATTTTAAGTAGAGGTACAGTGACTCTTACAAGCTATTATTTTGAACTATTATAGAACAGGGTGATTGTGTTATTTTTCAGAAATAGAAGAAATTATGTTGTATAATGTTTAATAATATGTCTTTGTTGTCAATAAGTTATCTCTAGAATTTTGTAGTTGATTACAGAGTAATATTTTAAAGACTGCATATTTTTTGATTGGCCTAGAACAATCAATTAACATTTTAATATACTTTTATACAACTGAACATTAAATCGGGTTATAATTATTTTTAAACAGGATGGTGAAGTGGATGCTGAAGAACTTCAGAGCTGTTTGACGCAGTCTGGAATTAGTGAAACTTACTCTCGTGAGTTTTTTTTTGTTTTCCTCTTGTTTAAATTGAAGTAGGAAATTCATTTTCTAACTTTTTTGTCCCCATACTTAAAATATTAAAAAAATTTATCACAGTTATACGTGCACATATTTTAAAGAGTCAAATAATTCTGTAAAACTTGTTATGAAATAACTGTTCATTGTACATTGCTGTCTCCCCAACACAAACCATAGAGGAGACCCTTTTCACTTCTTTTTAGCTGATTCTTTTAACATTTCCTTCCAGATTTCAAGATAGCATGTTTTTGACACTATTGATGTTCAGTTTTAATGATTATCAATTGATTTCCTGGTATGGCAGCTGAGGATTTAACTTTCTTTCAACCTTAAACTCACCCCTATCCATGCACTCTACACAGAAACACTTCCCACCCCCCCATCCTTCCAGTGTAGTTACATAGTAGTTTTGGTTGGGTAAGTCATTCTTTGTCATATTTGTACTATCTAAATGCTGTTCATAGCTGGTCTTGTGATAATGTATGATTACTTTTACTTTTTATTTAACCTTTTGCTTTTCCTGAAATTAATAATTGTCAAGTAATCTTTTCTCATCATCCCAGAGCTTTCTGATGTGTTCTGTTTTCTGTGCACAGCTGACATACTGGCATTCCTTCACCGTCATTCCGGAGCTGTCTTTCCCCTCTCTTGGGTTGAGTCTCCCCTTTCACTCCATTGCTGGTTGTCCTCTTTTTCAAAATTCATTTTCTTATTTTATGAAATATATCATTCAATTTCTTAATAAGAGGGCATGGGAGGTAAATTTTTGAGACCTTATGCTATGTCTGAAAATATTTTCATTCTGCCTTCACAATTGATTTGGCCAGGTCTAGAATTCTAGGTTACAAATAATTTTTACATAGAATTTTAAAGGGATTGCCCCATTGTTTCTAGCTTTCATCATTGTTTTATCTTTCTGTTTCCTGCCTGTATGTGATTTTTTTTTTTGTCTCTGGAAACTTGTGAGATCTTTTTCCTTAGTATTTTGAAATTTCACAGTGAAGTACCTGGTTGTGTTCTGTGTTCTGTGGGGAACTCAATGGGATCAGTCTGGAAACTCCTTTGCTTTAGTTCTGGGAAATTTTCTTCAGTGATGTTTTCTCTATTCTCTTTTTCTGGAATGCCTTTTGTTCAGACTGGGTTTTTTTCTTTTCTGTCTTTTCTATCTCTTTTTTTCTGTACCTTTTGGGAAATTTCCTTGACTCCATTATATTGGGTCTTTCATTTCCAGGATCGTGTTTCCAGGAAATTCTGTTTCATTTTTATGAATTTGATGTCTCTGCTTATCTCTCTGAGACTATTAATACATATTTTTTAAGTTTTTTCTTTCTGTATACCGTTAGTTTTCTCCAAACTGGGTTTTCTCCCCATTTTGTTTGTTTTGATTGTCTTTCATGTTAGGTGCTTTTCTCAGTTGTCTGATGATTCTTTGTTGCTCATATTTAACTAAAATACTGATTAGAAGCTCTGAGACCATGGTTAGGTGTTAATCGTAGGGTTCAGAGTGTAATGGTTTGGCTGGGCAGTTTTGTTGTGGAACTCTGGGTGTCAGTATATGTCAGTATATTTGGGGATATCCTTGTAGGCTGATTTTTCAGTTGATCTTCTGCCTAGAAAGGAAGGGAGATGGACCCTGCCAGTTCTCAAGTTTTTTGTAAATTGTCATTTAATTGCCTTGTTGTTAGTAGATAGCCTTATCTCAACTGTGCCTGGTAACCTACAGTTCACAGACCTCTCCAGAGAGTAAAATTCCAGACTACTGCAGAGGGTGCAGGGGAAAGTAGGTATGGCAGCCACCAAACTGAATTAAGGCAGGGAGGGGATTTAGGGCTTTAAATTCTCCTTAAGTAGACAGCCACCCAATCCTTCTGTTTTTATCTCTACTTTTACACCCATTTTCAGAAGTACTGCTGATTCTTAGGCATTTAGAGTCTTTTCCAAGATACTAGTTTGCTTTTCTGCTTTTCTTATTACAAGTTCAGGAATCCAATTTTATCAGGTCTAGGTTACTTAACTTTTCAACTTGCAGGCTGGTCTTGAACTCCTGACCTTGAGCAATCCTCCCGCCTTGGCCTCCCAAAGTGCTAGGATTACAGGCCTGAGCCACCATGCCTAGCCTATAACTGCTTATTTAATTACTTTAATCCCCTCACTAGATATGAATAGTTTGAAGGCAGTAATTTCTTTTAGTCATTTTTTTTTTAACAATGGGTGCTTAACATTCAATGAAAATTTGTTGATTGTGGTGATTTGTGTATGTGGGGGAGTTTTTAAATGTTCTGTTTTGAAAGTAGATATCATAATTTCACATAGATAAAATTGGGCAGACTGCAATTTAAATATTGAATATGTTTTACAGCCTTCAGTTTGGAAACCTGCAGAATTATGATTGCCATGTTGGATGTATCCTTGAGTAAAAATAGAAAATACTAAAATATAGAGTAATTGCTTTCTGAATATTAAGCCAGTTGTTAGTTTTAAATGACCATAGGAAACTAGAGTATTTAAAAGTACTTTTAAGATCTTGTTTGAATTCCAGACTTTCTTATTTTTATATAGAAATCTATTCATATGCTGAGTTTGACTAACTGTAGAGGCATACTTAATTTTTAGTCAGTGATTTGGAGTTTTGAGTCAGATCTCTCAAGTATCAAAATTTATTTTTGTTAATAAAACTATCAGAGAGATTACACAGGAAAAATGGGATTTAATGAATTCAAGGAGCTTTGGGCAGCTCTTAGTGCATGGAAGCAAAACTTCATGACTATTGATCAAGACCGAAGTGGCACAGTAGAGCATCATGAATTGAGTCAAGCCATTGCTGTTATGGGTAAGAATATTAAAATTCTTTAGAATCAATAAAGGTCATTGTTCTTTGATTAGATTAATTTTAGTTGCTTCAAGTTATTAAGTAATAAAGGGATATATTTTTTCACCAGCACTTCCCTAGTTTGGCTTCAAGGTTGTCAAAGACCTTAACAAAACTATTTTAGTTATAATTTTTTCAAAAGATGATCTTTCATACATGTATGCATTCTGACTTTCTTCTGTTGAGTATATTTATATTATTTCTCTAATTGTTAGTACTCACCACTTCTATTGTATTTTTTCATAACTTGTGAGGATCTCTAATTTGGGAGCAAAGAATCAGTCACAAGTCTCTATATAATAGTTTAGCTTATTGGTAGTAAAAAAAAAAGCCATATTTTTGGCTTTTCTTTTTTTCTTATATAGTGCAGAACACATAGTAGGTACAAAACTATCTCACAATGGAAAGTTTGCATTTTGAATATTTTATTTAAAAATTTTATTTTATTTTATTTTTTTTGAGTCAGAGTCTCGCTCTGTTGACTGAGCTAGAGTGCCGTAATGTCGGCCTAGCTCACAGCAACCTCAAACTCCTGGGCTAAAGCAGTCTTCTTGCCTCAGTCTCCTGTGTAGCTGGGACTACAGGTGTGTACCACCATGCCCAGCTAATTTTTTCTATTAGAGAAGGTGGGTCGTCTCACTCTTGCTCAGGCTGCTCTCAAACTCCTGAGCTCAAGTGATCCTCCTGCCTCAGCCTCCCAGAGTGCCAGGATTACAGGTGTGAGCCACTATGCCTGGCCCTGCATTTTAGAATATTTTAAAAGAATTTAACTTTATCATCATGACTCTGACAAGCTAAAGTTCTTGGTGTACTTTCTTTCAAAAAGTGAAAATATACAATGGTATTTAATTTGCTTACAGTTTATGTACTTTTAAGTGGCTTTCTTAATTGTTTTTACCCTTGTGATTTTAGTTACATTGATTTCTAAACAGAATACATTTGTACAAAAATTAATTTTTTGAAAGTTAAAATCGGAACTCAATGCAAGTGGGTTTATCTCAAATTACAATTTAAAAAAGTTAAACTAGTAACATTTTTTTGTTTTGTTTTATAGACAGTTTAGTAGTTAGGAATAGTCTTAGCCATATAAACATGTGTAGTTCAGTTATAGAACCTTAATACCTAATGGATTAAACTTGGTCTTTAATTCAGCCTAATGTTGGAAAATTAATAGTCTTTTGCAAAGAAGAAAACCTCCAAAGAGAGTTCAAATGGGCAGTTGAATGTAAAAAAGAGGCATTCCAAATTATTCAAACTTAAGATCTTTAGATATATTTACAAATATTCAAATTATTGAGAAAGAATACTATGTGACAATCTTTGGAATTTTATTAATGCCATATCTGGAGCATAACTCTCTAATAGAAAGCTCAAAATACATTTGCATATAAATTACATTCGTTTGCATGTTTTACTACTTCTCTCAATTTATACCTTAACTTTGATTTACTTTTAGTAAGTTTCCTGGGTTACAATTATATTATCGCTACACATAGAATTTTCTTTTACTGCATTTATTTTTATTGTTTTCACCTTTGAATGGATTAGTATTATTTGTCCAAATTTGTGAATCCAGTAATATATAGGCAATAATACTAGGCCAGCTTTCTCCATAGTAAAATGTACACATCTCATTAAATGCATAGGGCCATCTATAAGGGTATGACAAATAGAATATATTAATTTATCTTTCTCTTCATTTTAGTCTCATTCTTCTTAAATTTCAGATTTTATGTGTATTTTAAAATGTAAGTAATCAAACAGTAAAACATGTATAGAATTTAAAACTAATTTGAAACGTGTATACTCAAAGTGGATGATGAAAAACTTATTACTGATAGAAGTACACAAGCAGAAGACAGGACTAGAACAAGAATCAGGGAAATTAGTGAAATAGTAAGGAGGCTGTGGTTATAATTACAGTGTGTGAACAAACAGAATACAGGACAAAACAGAATAGCATTTTTCTTTTTCTTCCCCTTTTGAGTAACCATGTTAATCTTCAAATGTTCTGTAGCTATAAAAGACACTTTCCAGTAATATATTCAGTAGGAAATATAGGATTTGAATGATAGCAAATCACTAATAATCTTTGCTTTGATATTCTTTAAGAACTATAAAAAAGTTAAAGAATTGAAGTATTGAAGCATAAAACTTATGCTTACCCTAGATGTTATTTTACAATCAAAATAGATGATAAATTCATAAGAAAATATTTTCTTTTCTTTAGCTTTGACTTTATTACAAAGCTAGAATTGTGATATTTATCTACCACTTAACAGTGTTAAAAATTAAAGGCTTTGTCTGATTAGTTTCATATTAATGTGTCTTATTTCTAATATATATTTTTGTCAAATATAGTTTGAAAATTAATTTTACAACTTCATTAATAAGAAAGCAGTCTTGCAGTGTTCTTATGATATTTAGTTTTAGAAGTTTTAATTTATCAATCTCTTTTTTTAGGTTATAGATTGAGTCCTCAAACATTAACTGCTATTGTTAGACGTTATAGCAAGAATGGCAGAATTTTCTTTGATGATTATGTTGCTTGCTGTGTAAAGCTTCGAGCATTGACAGGTATTAACTGTTTAAAACTGGGTACAATATTATGTAGCTATTTTCTTGAAAAGTGCCTTTCATTTTCTTTAGCAAATTTATAATGTGTTTTTCTTCTGTTGATTCACTATTAAATCTAATTAATTTTAAGACTTTAAACATTCAGGAATATAAATAGTGAAAAATTGTTATATCTCAGTTTTGGCACATTTTCTTCATATCTCAGGTACTGGGATATTAAATCACTTAAGATTTAATTAAATATGAAATTATTCATTTTTTATACCTGGGGATACCAGATATTTAAAACTATATATTTTAAATTATAATAAAAATAATTTCTTTGTTTAAAGATTTCTTTAGGAGAAGAGACCACTTGCAGCAAGGGTTTGTGAATTTCATATATGATGATGTGAGTATTCTGCTTTACATTTTTGGTATATAGATACGTTCTTAGTTATCAAAAAAATTTAAGTGATCCCAGGTACCAATACTGGAAATAATTTATTTTATAGGTCATATTGTTTTTCTATATTTTTCATCTTAATGCAAGTATAAGATTCAGTATTGGTACAAATACCAAACCAATTTGATTTATATTAAATCTAAATATACTTTTAAATTTTATTATAGGTTTTTTTTTGGCAGTTCTTTCAAAAATCATTTTTAAGAGCCAAAACTATCATTATTTTAATAAAGAGTAGTTTACTTGTGGTACTTTTTTCTAAAAGAGATAGAAAGTTTTACTCTATGCCAGATTATAAAGCTGTTCATTTCTCATTTCAAATGGTTGCTATTATAACCTGATTCTAGTTTTTTTTTTTTTACTTGTAACCATAGGAAAGTTATATTTTACCTATACTTTAATATTTCAGGGTTTTTGTTTTGTTTTTGTTTTGTTTTTGTTATATTTATTGATGAAAGTTCTATAACTTAGGTCAACATTGCCCTAATAGTATGTATTGGCCTGAATTACAAGCCTTGGAAACTCTTAAAGTTTCCCATCTTACGAAAATGCTTTTATGGCATATAATTAATTAAAAACAATTAAAAACCATTTTATTGTTGCTAGATGATAATTTTACCTATCTGTTAGTTTTTGCAGGGCACTATGGCAATTTGAATGTCTAGAATTCGAAAGCTGAAGAAATACTGTGAATTCTTTTGTTTGGAAGAAATGAACTGGACTATGTGAAATTAAAACTTCTGGGGCTTTTCCATGTTCTTCCTACCTGTTACATCTCTTCACATTCTATGTGCTTTTACTTTGGTACAGACTTCAAAGCAATAAAAGAAGTTTTTTTTTGTTTTGTTTTCATTTGGGATATTACTGCTTTTGGAAAAGGTGTTCATTTTACAAATATCTGCATATTGTCTTAAAATACCGATATATTATTAATTGATATAAATACTTCTTAGCCTTAATTTTTAACAAAATAGATCTAGAGGAATGTATTTAAAAGATAGATAGCATAAGAAGCTAAATTATGACAGCCTAGATCAAACTAATTATAAATTATACTTTTAAATTTTGTTTGTAGTTGTTGGTGTTTGAAGGTCAGCTAGAAGGGAAAGCCTGGATTTTGTGCCATGTTTGTAATATGGTTTGTTCATCAATCACATAATCAGTAAACAGAAACTTACTGGATTTTGCCTATGAAGAAGAAAATTTTAGGTCCTAAAAATTTATCCTAACTTGAATCTGTAGTGAAATGAGACTACAGGAGGCATTGTTTTTCCTTATTTATTCTTTGTAGTATATATTTTTCTTCAATATGTTTTATTGTCTTCGCTGAAAAAAAATCTTTTAATAAACATAGCTTTTCTTTCTGTACTCTTGTTTATTGGTGAAGACATAGTTAACTTAAAATGGCATCTTTCTCTAAATCTAGATTTTTGGAAATGACACATATTTTTAATGAAATGTCAACATTTAAATTTGTTATTTTTACATTGTTTATATGTAATGTCAAGTGTTTACAAAATTAAAAAATTAAGTAATTTTAAGAAACCACTCTACTTAAATGTTCAGAAATTTTACATTTGAATTATTAGACTGCTAGCTGGTGGTTTTGGCATTAGTAAAGCTATAGATATTTGAGTGAATCTGTGTAACGTGGGGTATTGAGTGTGGTAGACGGCACAGCAACATTTCTGATTGGTATTAATATTACTATGGAAAATGCTAAGTCTGCTTATCAGGTCCTTAGCATTTAAGATCCTTCATGTAAGATGTTATAATTAATTTAGCTTCTTTCTTGGAAAATACTCCAAGTTTTTCTTACACTTACACTGAATATCTTCCAGCCTAAAAGTGAATGACATAATTTTAATATGACTAGTGACCAAATTAATATATGGTTTTTATAAAATCCTATATTATTGGATGGAGGATAGATGGCAGTATCTTGAACAAAACATTTTATAAACTTACAGAATTTTAAATCAGCTTTCACTTTTAAAAATCCTGGAAAGGAAGTAATATATAGTCATTTTAACTGATAATTTTAAATATTTTGCTGTCAAATTTACTTGGTCAGTTTTATAAGAATGTGTGAATAAATAATCCATATAATTTTGTCCTCTGGCTGGGTTTATTTTTGTTTTCACGACCATATATTTGGTAATATGAGAAGACACTGACTAAGCTATTTAAAAAACCAGAATTCTAATTAGAAGTGTTGTAGGAAAAAACACATGCAAAAACATTGTGTGTCATTCCTGTCGAATAATGGTGATAATGTGACTCAGCAACCTGGGATCTTAACATCCAGATTACAGATAGTCAAGCCACTGAACTATTCTGAGGTCAATTATGATAATCTCCCTTGCTTGGAGGCTCACAGTTGAGGTAAAGCTTTAAAAATTACATATGATGTTATTCATACAAGTTTCTACCAGATGACACTTTGTATTAGAACTCTAATTCATTCTTTTTTAACACATTGCTACACTAGAAAAAAATATTTTTTTCCTTGGGGCTACAGTGTTTTATTCTGAAAATAGAATAAAAACTTTGAGAAACAAAATGATCCTTTCTAATTCAATGGTGAAATTTGTTATTTTTTTATTGTTTTCTGTGTGTGCTTTATTTGCTCCCAAGGTAAAGAGATGTGTGAGTTATATATACTTCATGAGCCTCCAGGCTCAAAACTAGCATGAGTTAAACACAACTCACTTGGCAGTTAATGTGTTGAAGATGTTCCAAGGAGGCCTATGAAGAAGGAGTTTCCATGGCCAAACAAATTTAGAAATTCTCACCTTCCTCAGTGAACTTGGTAATGTATGTTAGCATGTGAAAGCCCAAGGTTCATAAAATCATGTATGATTTTATTTGACCTAGTACTTTCCAAACTTCTTGACCACAGACCCCTTTTTCTAGCAAAACTAGCATTCCATACAGATCCAACTTAATTGTCAAGCAGTTCTTTGCAGTTTATATTAAATAGACTATCTTATAAAACTATTAGGCATAGAGAATATCTTGTCAGGATTTTAATACTGAAATGCAGTTTTTTTTTTGATGCTTTAGAAATAACTGATGTAAACAGACATTTGTTACTAAAGTAAAGATTAAATAGTTTTATGATGCACATGACTGCAATGTGAATATAGTGTGGTAGTTTGTACTGGTTAACTCACGCCCCGATTTTCTTACAAAGTAAATTATTTACTAATGTACACTCTTAATGTATAAGTGCTTTTATTTATACAGTAAACATGTTTCCATGTCATTTTGAGAATTTTTTTAATAAACATTCAAATAGCTTGCTGTAAAGTTTTGTATCATACAAAATTTGTTACATACATATTGTGAGATGCTTCAGTTCAAATAACAGTGCAGTAATTCACCTATATCTAAAAGACTGTCAAATGATTAAATTTCAGGTATTGCACTTCTATTTTGAGTGGCAGTTTACACATTTTAAATTATGTCAAGGCAAAAGCAATCAATACTATGGGAATCTTAATTTGGTCCACCTTAAATGTAATTTCAAGGATTGCTCATTTTATCTATTTAACCATGCATCCAGGAAAAAAAAAATGTAATCAACTTATATGTTGTTTCCACAAAAGGCATTTACCCTGGAAGAAAATAGGATTTATTAATTTAGTTTAAAATCTGTGCAAGTAAAAAATAACAAAAAAAATCAATATGTTTATTTCTTTAAGTAAAATATACAAATCAAGTTCACTTGTAACCTATGGCATAACTGGATAAACAAATACTATTTGTCAGAAATGTGCTTTTCTTTGTTCTTTTATATTTGACAAACTCATAAATGATATGTTTTCCTCTACTTCTTTATAGCAGTTTTCTGGGAAATTAATAGGAATAAATTTGTAAATATCTGGTAAATTAAATCTGATGAGTAAAACCCAAGACTTCTTTCAGGTTAGCATATTCTTTCCCTTAAACTTTAAATGTGGCCATGGGTGTTTTATAACTTTGATACTTATATTAAAAGATCCCGATTTTTGTCTTAGTCATTTACATCAAGAATTAAGCACTTTCAAATACATATGTAATGATAAGGTATCATCTAAGAGTATGTCTAGAGTTATACATAGTATTAGATGATACCAATAAAAAATATTTAGAACTTCTGTTATTATATTGATGAATGTAGGCAGGATTTTAAATGAATACTGTCCAGGTGATTCGTAGTCTAGGATAAGGTCATAATGTCACATACATCCATAAATTAAATTTTTCCTGTAATTTAGAATACTGACCATAAGACTACTTTACAGCAAAGCATTGGGAAACTTGTGAAATATTTCTGTCTGACTCACTATCAGCTCATTATTTGAGTGCTGGGAAATCTGTGCTTTTAATCATTTCCTGCTATGTCTCTTTCTAGTTGTTTTTAAAAATATATTTTTTTAGGCGTATAAAGAAAGAGTCTTACATACTTAATATTTCTTTTATCCAAGTAGCTTGGTAATATGCAGCTTTTATGTATTATTTTGCCAGCATTCAAAACTCAGGTGTGCTTCTCTATATCTGAATACATACTAACTAGACATTGGCAACACTTCTGCATCACTGTGATATGCTATGCAGTTAAAGAATGAGTGGGGTTTTTGCCTGTGTGCTATTGTGTTTTCTGGTGTACCCCTGCAGTAACATCAGAGCTGGTGGCAATTTGGAAAGCCTACAGTAAGTGAAAATTGGCCTAGATCATCATTTAATAGCTATGTTCAAAGACATATATGCCAGGAATGATTAGTTCTTAATTCTGATACACTGTGGGAGGATTCCAACCTTTTCCCTTCACCATTAAAACGTTAATATGTATGGATACATGCATACATTCATTTGCATTTTAGTTGACTGTATTACTTACATTTTATTTTGCTATGATTACTGAAATTTCAAAGGATAACCTGAACAGTGCTAGTATGAGTGTTTCAAAAACATACTAATCAAAGATTCATGTTTTTTTGAAAGTTATAGGCCATTTTAAAATGATTTTAGGATTTGCTGTACTTTTAGATGCATATTTAATTTCCCATAGACATCTAAATATAGTATCCTCAAATTTATCTTATGGAAAGAGATAATAATTTATCTAATAGCAAATTTAAAAATATTTAGCCTTTTCATACTTAGATTCTCATTTTCTGATTGCCTCACTTATAGATATTGATACAATGTTTTCTGTTTTCTGTATTTGGTTTGGTTTTTCATTTATCACATAGAGAAATGTTCTCTTGGTTTTTTATATCTTAAAAATGAAGACTGGGGAGTATAAGCCCCTAAACAGACTATAAACAGACCTTAGTTTAGTACATGCCACATTATGATCAACAAATTTTATTTAAAAATTTTCTTTGAAGGTTGTTTGATTTTTTTTCTTAAAAATAATAGAGAAGCAACAGGGTAGAAACTTAAGAAAGTATGAAACTTAGGCAAAAGAAAGTAGTATCTGGATATTGTCCTTCTTAGTTAATAAAAAGAATCAAGCATAGTTTATAAAAAAAGTTATTTCGCACATAACTTAAAGCCTGTTTAGCCATCAGAAATTTTAAGCAATAAATGTTTTAGTCAATTCCTATTGTGGTCTTGACAGGCAATAATAAATGAACTGTTTTTATGTTTCTTTAATGCTTTTTACCACTCAGTCAGGCTTACTAGTGTCCTGATGGAACTCAGTAAAACTAGCACTGTTACAATTATGTGATTTCATGAAATACATCAGCACCACCATGCCTATACCTACTACTGTACCTAGTAAAATGTTGGAAATAGTTGGCTTCTCTAGTAAAAGTATCCTAGCTAGCTAATGAGATTTACTTTCTTTTTCCCCAAAATAATTTCTTTTATAAATTCTTGGATTTTTCATGTATAAATAGATCAGAAATTATATGCTTCATTCTTAAATTATGTATATATACTATATTTTCAATACAACTTGTACACTTCTTTGAGCTACCAAAAGTTTGCAACCATTTTTACATGAAATTTACAGTTTTCTTATTTACAGTTATCTGTAGGTTATTGCAAAACTAGTTGTGCAAGTAGATTACACTGTCAATACCACATACCAATGTTTGAAGAAAATATTTGCTAAAAAATAAATATTTCTGCACAGAATATTTCAAAAGCATCATGATTTCATGCTACATTATGTGCATAAAGACTAGGAAGTAGTTAGTATGTGTTTTGGTAGATCGTTTCATTTTGTTTAAAGCATTCCAAGGTACTACTTAGCCAGATGTGAGTGAACTGCTTTATATCAGGTGACTGACATTTTCAAGTGATTACACACGTTCTTTTTAAAAATATATTATTCTTTAACTGGCAGACATTCTGATACAATACATTTTTCCATCAAAATTATAAAATGCAAATTTCAGCTAAAAAGAGGTAATGTCCCTTTAATTGAAATACTCAGTTGCCTAGGAGATAAAAAACTAGGGATTCCTCAATATTTTTATCTTATTTCTTTAACATTTGGAGGAAGGGTGCCATATCATTTCTGTGCTATTATAATTATAATGGCATTTGAGGAGACTACATGGAGGAGTTAATTATAAGATTACTGATCCTTGAATTTTACTCTTAAATAAGGATGATGAAAATGGTGTGGAATTTTCTTATATACTCAAACACTTAACATATGTCAGTACAAAAATAATACAGCTTAAATGCTAACAGTTGTGATTATTTTCAATATAAAAACAACATAAAAATATACAACAGGAAGTACAAAGAATATAGGTTAAACATAGTGCTTAGAACCACAGGTGTACTAAATTATTTCACATCTTTTAAAATACAAATTAACTAATGGAAGTTACAGATGTCATGACTACAATTTAGGAATTCATCTGATTTTTAACATTAGTTTTTCAAGAACAACCATGTTAATACTGCCACTTCTCATAATAAATATTTTCTTGGTAAGAATTTCTGTAATAATTCTTCCTATTCTCATTTCAAACTTTGGTTACAATTGGCAGAGCAATGAAATTGGTCAATTGATTGTATGGTTCTATGTTCTTATCGTTGCATTTCTATGGATGTTTTATTCTATTCCTGGTAATAACATTAATTTTAAATAACTTCTTGTTATTCATCGCTCTCAACCTCCACTTAATAGTTTATATAAATAAGCCTTGTGGTCATTTCTTTCCATGTTTTCAGTTATTAATAATAACTCATGTCTTCCTGTGAATTTTCTGTATTTGACATTAAAGCAAATTGTGTTTATACCACTAGATATGATGAATTATTCTAAGCTTGGGCACTGGTCAATCACAATACTTAATACTTTGCACTTACGACACAATCTCTTAGTTTGTAAAAGTTTAACATCACTTCATTATAAGTAGAGCCACAAGAAAATAGCTTTGAATGAGAATACTTGGGTGAAGGAGAGAGGGGGAAGCTATTGCATACCTAGAAAACAACTGCAATGCAAATGTATAATTTTATGGATGTTGGACAAAGGCAATAATTGAGAAATATCAGGATGCTATGGCAGAGGAGGCTTCTGTAGCAGTGGCATTCTCTTGTTCTGAGCAACTATATCTTTGGGAGGTATGTGAAAATCACTTTATAGATTTTTGTTACAGAGTGTTAATGTGGTGAGGGTTGGGGAGAGGAAGGAGCAGAGGTGCTACTGCACTACACGATAGCACCACTGTCTTTGCAATGATGCACAAATCACTCAATGATCTTACAGTTTTATTGTGCTTTATGATTTACAAAGCAATTCCACATACGCATTTATCTTTCAGAGGATCCTCAACACAACCCTTCAAGATTATCAGATGTTACCTCCATTTTTATAGTTTTGGATACTGGGGCTCACTGAGGGTTTATCACAAGAGTAAATGGAGAAGCTAGGATTTGAATTTAGGTTTACCACATTGAGTCCCTTGCCATTTCCATCATTCCACACAAAAGCTAAGTGAGACCTGTATAATGTATCTGTGCAATGAGGGAGCAGCCTAGGGGCCTGAACTGAACCATTACAACTGTAAAATTCTACTTTCTGTAAAAATAGAAAGTGATAGAAAGTGAATTTACTTTCAAAATCATATTTTGTAAATGTATTTTTCAAATATCCATTTGGGGACTATATCACGGATCTAAAGAGGGTTTTCCACAGTGAGCCAGCCTTTATAGAATACATTCTAGTAGTACTGAATTCGACAGATCACGTTTACACACTTGGCACTTAACATCGATTCTGACTAGATATGTTTGTATAAAGAGATTCATACTCTCACGGTTATCATTGTGAATCGTATTACTTTAAAGCTATAAACCAAATAGTGCAAAATACAATTAAGAGAGATAAAACAACAGCTACGCTTAGGTTTTTCTGAATCAAAAACTTTAGTCTTAGTAACAGCTATTAAGTTGGAGACATAGCACATTGTGCAAAAGCTAAATTGTGGGAAATCATTTGTTTTCCTGATTGTTTTTAATGTCCTGTTCCTGGATGAGAAACAAAGATTCTAGCATTTTTGGCGCACCTACTGTATACCAGGCACTTAAACTTCTGTGAGTCAGGTACCATTATCTCATTTTTACAGATTCAAGAAAAAGAATCTCAGAGAGGTTAATTAATTTGCTCAGAGTCACAAAGCTATTAATATGAAAGAACTCATCTCATGTTGGGACCCAAGTTGTTCTGACTGTAAAACTATGCTTACTCTTCTATGGTGATTCTCAAATTTTTAGTGTACATAAGGATCATGTGAAGGAGAGCTTGTTAAAAGGTGATGGCTGGGTCCCCACCCCAAAGTTTCTGAGTTAGTAGATCTGGGGTGGGGCCCAAGAATATGCATTTCTAACAAGTTTCCAGTGATGCTAGTACTGTTAGCTTGAGCACTACACTTTGAGGACCACTATTCTATATCATCCAATCTTCCAAATGGCTATTGGAACTCACAAGATATGGACACATAAAAATATGATTATAAACCTAGTAACATTTGATTTTTTGGTAATTTATAAAAATTCTGATTTGTAATGAGAAATCTACTTACATATAGATCTACTTTTGGTTTTAACCATGGATAAGCAATTTAAAGACTCCATTATATTAAGTTATAAATTAGTCAATGTTGTGATCATTTCTAATAATTGAATGATTTACTGAATCCCTTTTTTTTTTAAGTGAACAACACTCAGAGGAAAGATACTATTGTTAAATAATGATAATTTTAGACATGCTGATGAGGCAATAAATTTTATCCTTAGATAATATATGATGGGATTTTGATAAGGACATTGTTCTCCTAGGCATTTTGAAACCATTGCTAAAGATCAACCTTGAAAGGGACCTTATAAGCAACTCTTATACACACATATTAAACCTGACTCCAAATGCCAGTTTGCCCTGACCTAGTTTCCATATCTCCTGACTAGAAGAGTAGGAAAGTTCAGCTTTGATGACCAACGTATTATAATGGACTTAAGAAATTATGTTGTCCTAGAGCTGCCCTCTGCCTTCCCACGTGTTGAATGAGCAATTATTAATTTAAAATCCCTGCAAGAACATTGCTTCAGCATGTTTTATTTCTGGTTTCATCAACTAATTAAAGAATGTGACTCCCCTACAGGGTAAAATACTTCTTAAGTTTCAGCTCTTTGCCCAGCAATTAATAACAGCAGGAGATCATCTAATCCAAACAAACTTTAGATTTTCGATGACATTTTATTTAGACCAGTGGACCAGGTAGCATTATTTTTAGGAGGAAAGCAAAAGGTGTTATGTTAGTGCTTCTAATTACCTAGAAGGAAAGCACTTGCTACACTGCAATTATGATTGGCTGCAACAGTTAGACCTGGTCTTCAGCAGGATCCCTAGATAGAGCGGCCAGACTGTTTTTGCTACAGCCAGTGGGGAAGGTGATGGTGCATTTAGGTATTAGATCTTTGGTTGGAGCAGGGAGATGCATTTTGTACGTCAAGATAATTGCTTTGGTCATCTATAAGTCAGTTTTACCATTGAGTCTTCAAACATTTATGCCTAACTGCATCTTTATATTGCTCAGGCTCTTTTAAAGCTAATATCCTGTAGGAAGGAACCTTCCTAATCCTGTCCAATTCTCTGAGAATTAAGTTTTTAATATCAAGCAATTATTTTGTGTCAGGGAATTAAGAAGAATAAAAGGTTTGTGTTGTGCCAGAATTTATAAAAACTGGATGCCTGCACACCATTCCCTGTCTTTTCATTCCTTCATGCTCAGTTTTTATTAAGAAGTATAAATAGAAGCTTTATGTGGAAGGCTGAATTTTATGCATGTCATACCAAATGTTGCAGCTGAGGCATTCACTAATCAAACAATCAGATCTCAGTTCCTCACCTGCCAAATCCTCTCTCCCTACAAATCAACAGTCTCTGGTGAATTCATTCTGAACGTTCCTGGAATTTAGGCCGCCAATCCTTATGAAATTTGTTGCAGCTGCAAAAACGTGTCCCAATATGGAAATAAAAATCCCTAAATAGTCCTCTGAATTAGAGTTAGCCATTTATGGGACTCTCTCCCCTGCTAGGCACCCATTTGTTGAATGAGAAAGTGAAAGTATCAGCCCTACATTTATATCTGCATAACACTAAATGGTTTTGGAAACTGGTTTTAATTATTACACTTTCGTTGAATTGACTGGTACTTAAGCAGTCATGTTTTGGTTTTTCAAAAATTAAGCAGGAATAAGAACATGTCCATGTTTACAGATTGCCTCCCAAATAGATTATCAATCTATGTGACTACTTAAAAATATATAGGGAGCAATTTAAGGTCACTTTAATCACATCTTAAAGAGTGCAACAGTTTTTGTAAATTTAAATAAATTGTTTGCATCTGAAGCTGATTAATAAATTAGTTTCAAAGGTAATAGGCAAAGCAATAGATTGTATTTCTATCCCGAAGGGATAGAAATTAACCCATTTGATAATGTACACAGGTAAAATGTTTTTTTTTTAAAAGCTATATGTGAATGTAAGAATTAGTAAAGGATTAAGAAACTTTCAACAAATTTTAAAATTTTTGTTCAGAGGGAAAGATATAATGGATCAGTCCATAATAATTTTAAAATTGTAAAGATAAGATTTCTTAACTAAAACTTGACTAATCAAAATCTTAAATTAACTTGTAATTTTTTTCTTCACCCCAATTTTATAAGCCATATATGCTCCCCGCCCCCCAAAAAAACCCAAACCTAACACTTGAAGATACTTTAATTGGAAGATATATTAAATTGTATTCTGGAGTCAATATATATTCATCCGAATTGATATGTGATAGATTTGCACTTAATCTTTACTTAGCAAAATTGTTTGAATAACTAAACAGAACTGACATTTTACTGCTGGTTTGTGTATTTCCTCTGTGGGCATATTGCTTTTCTACAGCCGGGATTAGGAAACCATAGAACGACATATACTTAATGGAAGCTAGTTTTGCTACGCAAATCCACTGAAATTGCGTTTTTTGAAAACTATGTGTCCACTATTTTGATCAAATTCAGGATTGCTCTAAAATATGAACCAGAAGAAAGCTGTGGAAGTCATTTCAACTTTTATCAGTTCTTTAGGAGACCATCCTCCTACTCTCCCCAGAAAAAAAGCAAAATTAGAGAAACTTTTTTTTAAGCCTTCAAGGAAATGTGCCGGTGGGAAATATTTTAGATGATTTATGAATGTAATTAGTGACAGAATTTTATAAAGAAAGACCTTTTATTCTTATTAATGTCAGCCTATATTCATGTATTTGGAGATGGCTTCCTATACTGTCTGAGATTTATAACTTTTGAACTTTGTGTTTTGAGTGTGTGGAGGAAGGAATGTAATTAACTATAAACATCTCGGTACAGAAGGATATCTGTTCTCAAAAGTGACTAAGTTCCCTTTATCTCTCTTGAACTTCCATGAGTTGAGGATCATTTGAATCTGAGTTTCATTCATGAACAGTTTTATCCATTGTTTCTTATTTGCTTGGAAGGCATTTTCATAACAAAGTACTGGTTTAGGAAAAGCAATAAATAGGAGTCTCCATGCAAGAGAAATTGGAGTTTCCTAACATGCACATGATTTAAAAAATAAAAATAAAAAATAAGGTGCCTTGAGATGCTGGCAGTTTTAACATTTGGAACCAAAAGTTCTTATGTATATTTACATCCTAACTGCTCAATATTACCTTACAAGCTTCAATTTAGGAAAATATACAGTACTTTTGCATATAATGGTACCTTGTGAGCCCCTGAGTCAAGTAGAGAGGATTTAAATACAAAAAGGAAAACAGCCATTAAAAGCACTTACATTGTATGTGGAGTAAATAGTACAAAATGATTATTTCCCGGGAAGACCAGGATCAGAAACATGCCTATGAAGACCCAAGATTCCTACAGTGCTTAGGGATGACTCTGGCAAAGAAGGGTGCCTAATTGGATGAAGGTAAGTTTTTCTTTGCCGAGGGTGAAGTTCTAAAGAGAGATCACTGTCTTGTTTTAAAAGTGAAGTCAAGTTGTCTTCCGAAGCTGTGTTCAGATGCACCCCACTTGAGAGGGATTCTTTGGATTTAAGTTTAGATTTTTCAAGGTCTAGAAATTCAGGACACTGATAGAAAGAAAAGAAAACAGGTTTTTATAATTCATATTGATAGTCATTGAAAATTACACTCATGAAATCTGAATGTGTTTTCTTTCCCCCTTAATCGGTATTTTATTAGTGTTATTAGCCAACATTTCCCTCCTAAGATGAGTCAAGACATTGGAGATCAATTATCAGATCAGTTATCAGTTTAGATAATCCTCAACAACCATTCCAAGAACTTTTATTTTACACTGAAGCCAGATTTTTAAAATCAGATTATTATTTCACATTTGAGTTTTCCAGATAAGTTTTCATTCAAATTTCAAGATAAAACTGGGATGAGAAAATGTGATTGCTTGATGATTAAGGGGTATAAGGAGGAAAGAAAAAAAAAAGAAAGGAAGTATAATCACTCATTTCTAGTCAGATAATATTATTTAAATCCACTGAAAACAAAGAACAAATACTTGGTTGTACATGTTTCCAAGCCTTTCAAAACTGGCTAAAGATAAATTAATTTCTACTTATAAATTTTAGAAAGATCATATTATTTTCCTTCCAGCATATTATCTCCTGTTACTAATGTATTAGGTTATTAAGTATGAAATGTCCGGTTTCCTTAAGTACTAAGTTTCACATTGATATTTCTGACATTTCACTTTGACACTTCTTGTTTTATTTTTATCCTGAAGGTACAACCTCATTCTTTCAAAGGCATGATTTGGCTTGTGATTATCTTTAAATTTTATTTACAGCAATTTTTGTGAAACCATGAATGAGTCAAAAATTCTTGTTATTTTCAAATATGAGTTCCATCATGGAACCAATGCAGTGCAGACAGTGGGAAATATCAAGGAAGCATTTGGGAAGGATGTAGATAATAAATGCATAGTATATTGATGGTTTCAGAAGTTATTTTCTAGTGATTTTAATCTTGAAAATGAGCCATGTAGGTAACCTGAGACCAAGGTGGATAATGATGAGCTGAAAGCTGTAGTGGAAGTGAATCCATCTCAACCTATGCGTGAATTAGCAGCAAGGATACTCCAAAAACACTGGAACATTTGAAACAAATGGGCAAGGTAAAGAAGCTGGATAGATGGGTACCACATAAATCAAACAAGCATCAGAAGAGAAATCATCTCGAAGCTTGCCTTTCTTTGCTATCATGACATAAAAGGGAACCATTTCTATACTGTATTGTTATGTGTGATAAAAAAATGGATTCTTTTTGACAATTGCAAGCTGCACAATGGTTGGATAAAGATGAAGTGCCAGAACACAGTCCACAGCTAAATATTCATCAAAGAAAGCTACTGGTGTTTGTTTGGTGGTCCAGCGCTGGTTTTATCCACTACAGCTTCATGAAACCTGGTCCATCGATTACAGCAGATGTCTGTTGCAACCAATTGGACGAATTGATGAAGATGCTTGTGATTAAGCAGCCAAGATTGGTCATTAGAGACAGGCCAATCCTCTCTAAGACAGTGCTTGACCACATGTCACACCAACAATGCTGCTGAAACTACAGAGGCAGGACTTGGAAACTCTCTGTCATCCACCGTATTCACCAGATCTTGCACCAACTGATGACCACTTCTTCCAGGCTTTGGACCACTTCTTGCAAGGAAAAATATTCAATTCTCAACAAGTAGTGGAAAATGCCTTTCTTGATTTCATCACCACTGGCTCTCCAGGCTTCTTCGCTGCTGGCATAAATAAGCTACTGTTAAGATGGCAAAACTGTGTCGATGGTTTAGGAACATACTTTGATTAATTGTACTGCTTCTTGTTTGAGAGATAATAAACTAAACTTTTGATTCGAAATCGGACATTTCATATTTAATGACCTAATAGTTTCATTTCCCAGAACATTTTGCACTAAACTCCAAAACATCTAAAAAAAGTTTTACAAGACTGTTCTAGAAATCCTTATTGAAATCATTGTTCATAAGTCCAATTTGGCCATAATATATAAGTAATTAAGACTAATTCCCAAAATAGAATTCCAAGGAAGCTAGACTACGCATATTCACATAATTCTAAAGGTCCCTCTTAGAGGTCTTCAGAGGCAGAATAAAAGCCACTTTAAGTTCCTTCTTTTATCATGTTTATCATGCAGGTTATAAAAAAACAAAAAACACATAGCTCTCTGGTGATGGGTGGGGCACAAAAGAGATTACTGGTCTGAAGGCATTTGAATCTCAAGTCTAATCCGGCCAGGTGCTATTTCTCCTCCCCTTCCTTCCTGAGACCTTTCCCAGATTTTTCCACTGCAGCAAATTACAGATTTTTCTCTGAAGCACTTTTTGGACCCTGGATTATTCCTTAGATTTCAAAGTTCTGCAAATAAATTTAAATAGGTTGATTCTGGAAAAAAGCTTTTTCTTGAAAAAAAAAGTGCTAGTGTTTAAAATCATTCTTCTACGTTCATTGTTCTCAAACTTTAGATGAGGATAAGAATCAGTGGAGAGTTTGTTTAAAATGCAGACTAAAGGGCCCGTTTCCAGAGATTTTAATTAAGTAGAAACAGAGACAGAGACAGAAATCTGTATTTTCCGCAGCACTCCAGGTGATTCTGATTCAGGTGGTCCCTGGAAACACACTTTGGGAGACACTCTTGGTTGTACAATATCAACACTCACTTGTGAGGAAGGGCTGAAACTCCGGTCAGTCTTGATAGATGCTACTGGACGACTGGTTCTCATCAGGCGCAGGATGGGTCTCTGATACTCCGCTCCTGCAGTTACCATACTGTAAGCTGGGGGGACCACCGTGGTTTGTTTCTGCAGCAACTGTAAGATGGTCTGGATGTCAGCTGTCATTTGGGATTCAAGTCTGCAGGACAGACAGAGGGACAGAGGTAGGGAAAGACAGTCCTAAAATAGTCCAAGATTGCAAGTGCATCTGGGAAAATTTCAGCACTACAAGCAGCAGAATTATTGCCCTGCTTTAAACAAGAAGGACAGGAGAGGGAGCACAGAGATTCCTTCCTGGCCCATATGTTCTGTGTCTTACTAATGATTCTGATAAAGACCTTTGCTTTTCTGCCCATGTTAGAAATTAACAGAAAAGCAGATGAATGGGATAGATTTCATTTTATTAGCCTTTATTGATTTCAAAATGTAAAACACACTGAAAATCTATTGTTAATCAGTAATTGTCTTTCTTTATAAATTAGTTTTTACTCAGTTTCTTGCAAACATTTTATTTACTCTTTAAAAAATAGATTGGTAGCATATTTCTTTTATAATTGCAGCATCCCAGGCTAATTTCTTATGTGTTTTAAGTTTATATTACCATTATTTTACCCTGTCTCTTTCCTATTCAATATTAAGTATTATATATTATCCATTGTATTCTTTCTTTAATAATTAATGCTGTTAAATGCTCAATTCCTTTCTCACCTACAGGTCAGGGCCTTTGGTATTTAAGACACAGACCAAACTTAAAAGTTCACTTGCTTCTATGACCCATCTGGCCCACAAAATACTAGTCTGACCATTTTTCCCCCCAAACTAACAAGTAGCCAACTGGCCTATTAATCTCATTCTCATTTTAAATTAAAATTTACGGGAAAATAACAAAATACTATTGGTCAGATTCCCTTCCTTTGCATGTGTTAACAACAGTATTACATACAGAGGGAATTTTGTGGACAGAAGAACAGAAAATTTGGATCATATGCCTCTTTAGAAAATTCTCCTAACTCTTCAATTATTTGTGCTTACTGTTTTGCCTCTGAATAAAAAAAATGCAAAGAAAAAGTAAATCTCACCAAAAATGTTAAAATCATACAACTAATTTTGCCCAATTAAATACATGCTATATTTGTGGAATTCAAAGTGGAGAGAAATTAGCCTTTGATTTGATAGAAAACATAACAAACCTGGAAAACATGAGGAAAGATCATTTTGTCCTTTTCAGGTTTTAATATTAATGCTCCAAATCACAACAACAAATTATTCTTACAGATTTTCTGTAGTTAGTAAATATAGCCATATAACTTAGTGTTTTCAAAAGCAATAGCTATAAATTTTTACATGGCTTGGAAATGTCATTTTTGCAAATGTCAAAAACACATACTGAAAAGGGAAAAATTGAGTTATCAACTGTTTTATTTATCTACTTATTACCTTAAGGTTTGATCTAAATTTTATGCTACCAGCTAAACCACGGGTGGGAAACCTGCGGCCTTAAGGCCACATGTGGCCGTCTAGGTTTTTTTTATTTATTTATTTATTTATTTATTTTTTATTTCAGCATATTATGGGGGTACAAATATTACGGTTATGTATATTGCCCACGCCCCCCTCCCCGCTCGAGGCAGAGCCTCAAGCATGACCATCCCCCATACGTTGCACATCTCACTCGTTATGTAAGTGCAGTCTTTTGACTAAATCCAAATTTTACAGAACAAATCCTTTTATTTGTATTAATACGTTTTTGTTCATCTTTTATATTATTATTTTATTTTTAAAATGGACATATTTAAAATACCAAAGAAGAAAATAAGTTTCAACAAAATAATCCTCCCAGATGGACTGGGACAACCTGAACATTAGTAAGCCATAAGGGCTAAATTGATGGCTGCTGCGCTCATGATTTGGTTCTAACTTCCCCCGCTTGACTGGCACCACTACCACATGAGGCTGGTTGGCGAGAGTTTATGGGGGTTGAGTGCACCAGTCTGTTGTCAGCTGTTGACAATGGTGCACCGTGTTTCTGTTTGAAATGAAAGTTGTGAATAGTTGCAGAGCTCGACAGTATTTTTTTATGTCAAAGAAGACCAAGAGAACCCTGAAGGAAGAAAACAGATTTTTAAATGAGGATTGGGAATTGTAATATCTTGTTTCTGCTAAAGATAAGATGATTTGCTTGCTTTATGATACTGCAATAGCAACATTAAAGAAATTCAATGCTCATCAGCATTATAACACTCATAAGGACCACAGATATTTTAAATTAGAGGTAGAGGTGCAAACAGTTGTATTGCAGAAATTTAAAAATGAAAAGCAAAAGCAAAGACAATTCTTTCAAGTAGCAATAAGACCTGGAAATAATGCCACTGAAGCAACTTATAAAGTAGCTTATATACTCGGGGGGAAAAGGGAAGCCATTCAGTGATGTAGAAATTGTGAAAGAATGAATTGTCAAAGTTGTAGAATGCTTAGACCCTGATAACATTTCAAAGTACAAAAAACTGCTTCTTTCAAGGAGAACCATAACTGATTGGCAGCATGAATTAGCCTTCAGCTTAACAGAACAAATTCATGCAACACTTCAAAAGGAATATATATATATATTATTTAATCATTTTGGATGAATCAGCTGATACTAATGACTCAGTACAGGTTTTATACTTCATTCAGGTCATGATAGAAGATTTTCTTTGCTACGAAGAGTTACTCTTTGTGGGCACTCTTGTGAACAGAACACAAGGTATAGATATCTTCAAAAACTTTTAAGATAAACATGAAGTTGAACTGAATTTGGTAAATTTAGTGAGTGTATGTACAGGAAGTGCACCTTCATTGTATCTTGAATCAGCAAAATCTGTGTGCTAAAGCTACTATTTTAAGTGGCATTTTGCAACAAGTTAAAAGTATTGTTAACTATATTCTTTCAAATGCAACACAGCATCCTCAGTTTCCTAACATGCTAAAGTTGAAAGATGAAGTATTCATTGTGGATTTACCATATCATTCCAACCTGTATCAGCTATTGCAGGGAGAGGTGTTAGCCAAAATTTTGTCTCTGAGAAAACAGATAAATTTTATGAAGAACAGAATCAGCAATGTGAATTAGAAGATTTCTATAGGAATGCAACATTTCTGTGTGATATCATGTCAAATCAAAACAACTTGAATATTTCTTTGCAAGGTAAAACTAAGTCTATATATGATATGTGGCAAAAAATCTAAGCATTTTGAAAAAAGCTATCTTTTTTTTATCCCCAAACATTTCTTCTTCAAAAGGAAATTTTGGATGAACATTTTCCCCATTTAGCAAAGGTCATCGATGAGCAGGATGATATATGGGACTCATTTGAAGAATACGCAGCTGTTATAGACCTATTAATTGGAGAACACGATGAAAGTTTCACTAACTTTGAGAATCATGACATCACACCAAATTAGCATTTCAGCCTCAACTAGTTGATATCACCAAGGCTCCTAAAGAACTACAGATGGAATTGATTGAGCTCTCAGTAGACAACATTTTAAAGTCCTTGTTTGATGCTAAGAAAGATCCAACTGGAATATGGAAAAATGCCATAGAATACCCATGCCATCAGCAACATGCTCGAAAAATGCTTTCTTGCTTTTCAACCACTTACTGCTGTGGATCTACATTCTCCTTCCTAACCCAAATCAAGATGCCCTTAAGGTCACAAATAACTGATACACATCTAGAGGATCAACTGAAACTGTGGACCTCCATGCTGCAACCAAATATTCAAATGCTTTCCAACAAAAAGCAGACACAACAAAGTCATTAAAAGTATAGTTATCTTTAAAATTAACAAGTAGTTTTCATTTTTTGAAATTATGAAGTACATAGTAGTTAGAGTTTTATAAAATAATGTACATTTTTAAGTATATCTAATTGAAGTTTCTTGAATGTGGCCTCATTTGATTACAGCTAAATTAAGTGGCCACCCAACATGAAAAGGTTCCCACCCCTGAACTAAACTGAGCAGACACATTGTTTTATTATTATGCATCAGTTTTTTCCTTTCACTCTTCAAGGCCCAGCTTAAATTTCATCAGCACCCAAAAATCTTCCCTTATTTAACCCATTCAAGATTACTTTTTCCTCCGAGCCCCCAAAGAAAAGTTTGCATTCAGACTTCATCATAAATATTTCTGTACAAATTTATCCCATCATTAGCAGCATTTAGCTGTGAGTGGCGTATATGATGTTTATTACACTGAATATAAAGTATTAGAATAAAAGCTTCATCAACGGGGAAGTCAAGATCCAGTAGAGAGTCAAAAATTATGTTTTTGAGTCCCACAAAACCTTTGTCAAATAGCAGCTATCTCTGAGAAACAGGATCTCTTTATCATGGATTCTACCTGTTTGAATGGTGTCTATACAGGAAAAATCTATTGGAAGCTGAGGCTTCAGCATCAATATGTCCAGTAATTGCAGCATGGTGCCATGAGTGGGACTCAGGCACATGCAAACTTCATGTGCAGGGGAAGTGGCTGGCGCAGGCGGGGATCAGAGACTGTTTGTATCAATATAACTTAGGTAAGAGCATAGCCCCCCGCTGTCAACATGACTTAATTGTTTGTTCCAGGAAAACTTTGCCTGGGAAAAATAAGACAACCAATAAATAACTTTATGACTTCAGGAAATTTCTACAAATCAACTCATTGAAGACAGCATTCTGCTCATCTAAACAAATAACTTCTTAATCAAACTTTATTTATCAAAGCTTGCTTCAAGATCCAGAATTCACTGTGTCAATCCTGAAGTACTTTGTCATGAACTTTGCCCAAGTCCAATCAGCTCTCCATCTTGAAAAGCTCAGACTCCAAAACCCTGTAAATATTCTACTTCTCACTTCTCCTTCTGAGACATCACTAGGCTATGTCCAGATGGCAGTTTCTCTTCCTACAGTAATTGTGAATACTTAATTTTGTTTTATTAATTGGTGGTTTGATATCATGAGTAGTTCAACAAAGGGAGGCTTTAGTGAGAAGCTTCTTTACTATGCATAGAGTTGTATTTTCATGTTTTATGACTAGGGTCTATAGGCTTAATTAGAATGCACTATTCTACTGAGATTAAATAACCTGCTTTACTCAAGAGGAATTACAGAAAATTTTAAAAAATCATCTTGGTCTTTAAAACAGAAAATAACACAGTTTTAGAACTTTTTTGTCAACATAGCTATAAAGCTGTGTAAAATGAATATTTTCATTCACTCATTCAAAGACCCACCATGTACCAGGTACAGTGTTAGGTAGGAAGGTGAGGGAAGAACAGGATGATGAGTAGATATGGAATCTGATCTCACAGTGCTGAGGAGAGCTGACCACTTAGGAAGGAAAAATGTAGGAAGTGCATAAATAACTGTAACAGTAGGCTAAGCAAGTGCTCAATGCCATACTAGAGGTGTACAGATAAGTTGTTCTGAGTGTTCTGCAACACAAAGAGTCAATTCTAATAGTTTTTACATTTTCTAGGGAATTCCTACTCAAAGTGTGGTCCTTAGACCTGCAACATTGAGTATTGATGGGAGCTTGTTAGAATGTGGAATTTTGGCCAACTCCGGATCTACTGAGTCTACAGTTTACATTTTAACAATCTACATTTTAACAAGATCTCCAGTGATTCAAATGCATATTAAAGCTTAAGAAGCACTGCTGTAGGATCAAGTGTTAATGATTTCCTTAAATATTCTATCTGCAGGCATAATATATAAATCTATCAGAAACATTTCTTATGTAAACCTTTAACTCTACGTATAATTTAATTGGCCAGAAAAGCAGAAAAGCAGCAGCAACAAGGACCATTCAAGAGAGACCATTTATATTTGTTTTTATTGCACTGTGTACTTAATATGTGTATTTGAATGATACAAGTGGAGTAGGAACTCACAAATGCCAAAGCCAAACAGGGTAGACTCAACTCTAGAAAGTGTCCCAGGATTCTCACTCTGCAATGTGTAAGTCTGAGTTGAGCTGCTGCCTTCAAATTTATTTTCCATACTTTTATCTTCTAGTGTAAAGTGAAGGAAAGAGTTTGCTGGAGATGGGATTACAGTAAAAATGTAATTTTGGATTTTAAATAAAAAATTAGCAAAGCTGAGTTTGGCAATAAAATGTGAAAATATCAGAGGTAATTAGAAAAAAATAGTCAAAGGAGAGGTAATATTGGTGGTAATGTCAACCTGAGTAACAGAGAGAGGCTCTCTAAAAGGAGGTGATGTTTATTCAGGAATAGGGCATTACAAGGCAATACATGTGCCATAGTAAACCATGTTTGCATTCAGGGAGGTAAAAGAAGGAAAAGGGTGTAAAAGGAAAAATGAGGAGGTTCACACAATTGTTTTGAAATGATTGTTCTTGGCTACAAAGATCAATAAAAAGGGTGACACCAGTCTGAGGTCTGAGGCAGTTGCTGGGCAGATGTCCTTGCAGAAGTATTTTTTGTGTAAGGTTACAATGGCCTTTGTGCAAGGTTGTGGTTTTTGCAGAGTATTTGTGATACTTTGGGGGGCATATAAGCATGAGAATCCCTCTCTTCATAGATTTCCCCAGCTCTATTTGTCAGGGTTTTTCTAACATTAATGGACTCCATTTTGATTTTGACAACTTTCACAGCAATTCAAAACATCTTCAGAAAGCACAGACAGATGCTGGGAACATGTCAAAAGAGACTTAATTGCACCTATGCTGTGGTAAAGTTTTATATGCTAGTAATTATAATGTACTAATGTAATAAAATAGCGATAACAATTATTATTATTCTTGTGTGGTTGCAAGCCAAATGGATCCTAGATGAATGTGCCCTTAAAAGTTTATACTTTCAGCCCCTGGACATATTGAAAACAAATGTGTTCAGCACTCTTTGACTTATCCCAGCAGCAGTGACTGGTACCCATGACAGAGCAACAAGGGTACACTAAAAGCTCAATTTTAGTCCTGAAGAAAGGTCCAAACCAGGAAATATATGTAAAGTAGGAGAATACACTCAAATGAACATCAGTAATAGAAGTGAAGTTCATTGTTAATCAAAGTTTACCTAGCTACAAGTACATCTTGCATTTTGTAAAGCATACATAGTCTCCATATATATTGTTTTAGTCCTTACAACAGCAATGCATGTAGGGATGAGTCACAGCAGGAAACTGAGGCTAGGGAAGTTTAAATGACTGGACCCAATAATCTTGTAAGTCATTAAGTAGTAGAGTTAAGACTTACCTGGGCTAACAGATTGCAAGTATGGTGGTAGTACTGTGCTACAGGAATCATCGCTGCCCCTGTCACTCATCCTTTCTTTTACTCACTTTTTCAATAACAATAAAAAATGGCATGGACAAAACGCACAAGAAATATTAAGCACAGATAGTAACCAGTAGTTAATGTGGTATAGGCAACACTCATAGATGTGTTAAGTATAGATGAGTAAGCCAGTAGTAGCTTGTTGGAATTGGGCAGAATTCATAAGATATGTTAAATATAGACAGCATGCTAGTAACGAGAAAGGCATACCAAAGATGGAATAAAAATGCGATGTAACAAATGAGAGTGTTGCTTATACACAAGAAAAGATGGAAAGAACAAATTAATCTCATGTCATTTCTGGATGGACAACTGTCACTCTCAAATTTGGTCACCCATTGGTGACACCCAGTATTGTCTCAATCTGGCTGCCCATATGCTCTACCTACAAAAGGCCAATAAAAAGCATGGCTATCGAACAGGCTAATTGGAGAGCGACTGCCGTGGCCCCGTGTACTAGGCCTTGCATCTCTGTGCTGGAGCAAGTGTGTGCCATTGGCGCAGGAGATTTTTTTTTTTTTGTCTGTGGACTTATTTGTGAAAATCCCAACTGTGGTCCTCCTAGACACACTATAGTCAGGGAAGCTGCAGCAGCAGATATATAAACATTGTGTAAGTCAGGATTCAGGTAATCTTGTCCTTTCATTAATACCATGCTTGCACTTATTTGAAATACGTTAATGACTCCATCTGGTTTCCCTCTTTTCTCACTGTGTGTTTTAAATTGATTTCATAAGTTTTGTGATTTGAGTATTTTCATTTAGTTGTACAGCTTTCTGTCTGTGACGGCGGGGATAGCACTTGTGGTGGTGTATTTGAAGAGTACTATTGAATCACGGCAAATCCCCAAATGAAACACAACTAAAGCAGCTATATCATACTCATTTGTATATTTTTTTCTGAATCTTTTTTACACATTTAATTTTAAAGAAACCATGCAGATTCAGGTGAAAAGGTTACCTCCTCCCTAAAACCAAAATCTGTTCCTCATATTAAATGGTCTAGGTCAAAGGCAAAGGGAAAATGAAGAGGATTTGGGATTTAACTCTGTGCAATTTTTGATTCAATTATATTTTTGACAAGTTGACTGAATACACCTTTAAATTACTTTGTTAGTATTTTTAGAATGCCATAACACACAACTAAATTACTAGGAACATCCAAAAAGTGTAAAAGGAGGATTAAAAGAGGAGGGGTGGTATTTAACAAGTTAAATATGAATTAATTTGAGGAGAAAAAAGGGCATTTTTTAAGGTAGCCAGTGCTAGTGAAATACTAATTGTAATACAAGGAAAGAAAAATTAGGATCTATGCTGCCCAGAAGTATGAAGTGTTCAAAATAAATGCTCCTTGCAATACAAATTAATAATTCTCTCAACTTCTAGTCTTATTTTATTTATTCTTATTTTTTTAGAGACAAGGTCTCACTGTCACTCGAGTTGGAGTGCAGTGGTGTGATCATACCTAACTGTAACCTCAAACTCCTGGGCTCAAGGGATCCTCCTGCATAGCTAGGACTACAGGTGCACCATCATATAATGGCTGTTTTCATATTGTTTTTTTTTTGGAGATGGGGTCTCACAGTGTTGCCCAGGCTGGTCTTGAACTCCTGGCTTCAAGCACTACTCCTGCCTCAGCCTCCCAAAGTGCTGGGATTACAGGTGTTACCCACTGCATCTGGCCCTAGTCTTATTTTTTAAAAAAGTAATATATAAGGAAAACATGGGTTTCTGGCAAGAGGATTTGCCATTTATAAGGAGTAAGGCTAGACCTATCTAAGGGCTTGGGTTAGGTTCTCTTTTTACCCCACCACTGTTTATACCTGTTAAGTTGTTCTTGAAGCAAATCTAATCTTTGTTCCACTTCCCCATAGGTGAGGTCACTTTCCGTTTCAGAGACCCCCCAGGCAGCTCTTGGAAGTGCTGAAGGACTGGACTCTTCAGGCTGAGTCTGGGCATTCTCTCGTTCCCAGCTTCGCATGTCAGTGATATCTGTGGAAAATAGCAAGATGGATGTCAACTTCCCTGGGTGCCCCTGTGTATCAGTAACACACAGATAGCCACGCGACAGGCTGGAAGGGATCTCAGAGTACTGAGGGAGAGACAGAGAACCAAAAGAGTCAGGGACATGTCCAGGGTCCCCACCAATTGGTGGCAGATCTCACCCAAATGATCTCACGGAGCTCCCCTTACCTCCCACGGCTATTTCTATATGAATGAAAATATTTAGCAGGTCATGAGTTTTTATTAGGATTTGGTTGTCTTTTTGTTTGTGCTAAGAGAAGATATGGAGGGCCTAACCAAAATGAATTAGAGAGCAGTGATTTTGTGCTTTTATATTTGGGAGATGACAATACTTTCTGTTTGTACTGCTTTCCCTAGAGTTTAAGATTTCTAGGGCTCTTTCTCCCAGGACAATTTGCATGCTTTGTGACTCAGAGTGGGCCCAAGGAGGGATCCTTGAGAGAAGTACTGATCTTCAGGAGGATTGGGTTAGGCCAACCCAGCTCAGAGTTGAGCCAAGAAGCTATAAACCATTAAAGTTGGAAAGAGTCTTAAAAGTCCTCTAGTCCCAAGCTACTGTTCCAAGTTTTTACACTTCCTTCTAGCCCTTTCTGTGGTGTTCTTTAATATAATAACACATATTTTTTGTGGCTCTTTTTATTTTGAATAGTTTTATGTTACTCTACTTTAAAACAAATTGCTTATCTGTTCAAGTCTACTTTTCAAAGGTTCTAAGTGTCTCTTACGTGCCAGACATGCTGCTAAAAATGGAGGAATTAAAAATGAAGGAGACAGAGGCCCTGAACTTGAAGAATTAAGTCTAGCAGGATTGTGGTCATTTTTCATACAGAGATTCATTTTCTGAGCTTCTTTCAATTTACTGTTTTTCCTTCAAACTATATTTTCAAGCTGTCAATATTTGGCGGCAAATATATTTTACTTTCCTCCTCATTTTTATCAAATACTTCTGATGCTTTTCCTATGCTTTCTTAACCTGTACAAAATGATTAAAGAGTTGGAAAATAAAACTTATGAAAAAATACCACTGGAGTTGGGAGTTTATTTCGGAGAAGAAGAAGAAGAAACATTTTTTCCTCACTGGGAGGGCTGGTAGGAGGGCAACTGTCTGAAGCTCATGTGCATTTTCACATGGAAATAGATTCGAATTATGGAAAGTGATTTTGGTTTGATAGACTTTTAAAAAAAAACTCGACAAGTAGCTATGATTAAACACTGAGAAAAGTTATTATGTAAAGTTATGGAATTTACATCTTTGGCTATTTTAGAAAATTGCATAGAATGTAACTGAATTGGGCAGGATTAGCTATGATTTTAGAGAAAGAGAACAGGACCAACCACAGGACTTCTCAAAGTTCCTTCCTTTCTTACAATTTCTACAAAAGCACAGTCAGGTGGGCACAGTCAGGTGGCTCAAATGCATCCCCTTTTTCCATGTAGAAGAGACAATTTCTGTATTTTTTCTTCATGTTTTTTCTCTTAATATCTATTACCATTAAATACACAGAAATTCCTCTAATGCGGTACCTAAAATTTCTGCTTAAGTAGGGCAAGGCTGTAACAGAGGAATTAGTATATTCCAAGACAACATTAGAAAAATACAAGATTGGAGTTCCTTATTGTCAGGGACCAGCTAACAGATTTGGGGAGCTTGCTGTGAATTCCGGAAAGGCTTTTGCTGGTTATGGCTTCCTTACTCCATGGGATCCTGGTGTTTTGTTTCATTTTTCAAAGTGACACTTTATCATTTCTTTTGATATTTTATGAAACATGACAATGTAAAGGAACAAATAAAAATGATATTGCTGGACTTTTAAGTAATTTAAGTAATCAGTGGATTTTCACTGAGAAATATGGTTTATTATCCATAGACACTTGAACCCGTTTAAAATACAAAACCGTGACATAATATCTTAGTAAACAAGGTTTTCAACTGTGGGCCAGCAATGCCACACAAATGTTCAGAATACATAAATACATGGTTTGGTGATGCTGTTGCTTGTTCCTGTCTAGTCTCCTGCTAGCCAGTTAATGTAGGAAGCTTTCTTTCGAGAAGATAACAAGAACTAATAGGATTGAAGTTATATATCGTGTTCATGAGTTTTGTGCCAAGAAAGCTTATAGAATTTCTGCTTGTCTCATTTCCAAATCATATATAATAAGTTGATTTTTAAATGACAATGGTGAATCACATGCAATAAATTATGGAGGATTATATTTTTTCTTCAGAGCTCAAGAAAAAAAGGATTATCTTAGCAGACATTAATAAAATGTATACATAGAAGACAGAGGCTTCTATGATTATAATTTAGTCTTTTATTAAAATCTGGAGATATGTGATTAGCTTGTTTTAACAGCAATTTAGAAAATGAGGAGTTCAAAGGGGGAAATCCTGGTTAGTGGTCTTAATCAAATGAACATCCTTGTAGACACTTTCTAAATATAGTTCAGAAAGAATCTGCACTTGGTTGCCTTGGAAAATGTTGCTATAGTTGCAAGACACATTTCTGGAAATGGATGAACAGAAAATAAGCTTTCACATTTGCTCTGAGTACACAATTTTGCTAGAGTCAGCTTTTGACCTCAATCAAAGTAGGAGCAGAGTCCATTTAATTTGTGTGGTTTTTTTGTTGTGTTTTGTTTGTTTTTTTTAGCTGCACCTAAATGTGATCTTTTGTTGGATTCAGCATGCAAAATCCCAGGAATATGAGTGAGTGACATTTCCTACTGATGATGAAACTAAAATTTACGGGAATTTAGTAGTTCAAACAGCAGCATGTTCTTGAACATTACACAGTACTTCACCTTTAAAAAGGGAATGAAATTTGCAGTGCATGAAGTTTTAGAATTCTCTTTGGTTAATGATATTAATTAACCAGGTTATGTGTCTCATTGATTGACATCAATTAGGTTTATTCAATTGATATGCATATTTAGCTACACATTTTCAGGATAATTTTTTATTATTTAAATAGGATTGCCTTGTACCTTTTTAAAAATAAAATTTGTAGATATTAAAATTATTAGAATACTAGTTTTTATTGTATATGTGGAATAGCTAATTAAAAATAATTGGAAGAAGTGACAAAGAAAAATGTTTGATGAAGGATGTGAGAATCCATTGTTAGTGAGAGTCTTTATAAAGTCAAATAAAATTCCCAAAATATATTTTTAATAACTTGTCACTTGAGATTCTAAAGCTCAAGAGGAAAACAACAACACTTTTTTTTTAAATCAGGCCCACATTACAGTGACTTTTGGAGATAGACATGGTTCAGCAAGCTCTACAGAACTTCTGATTTCCATGATACAACCTGTTTCTATTTTTAGCACTTCTCAGAATCCATTTTCATAAATAACTAAAATGGGACATTTGGTAATCACATTTAATATTCCATTCTTCCATTGTGATAAATGAGGTACTATTTTCATTCACTTCATCAAGATTTTAGATTGTCTGGAGAACACTTGCATACATTCTTAGCTTACTTCATTGTGGGGTTATGGAAAAAGCTGATTTTACATGATAGGGAAAGCAGTCTGGAAAAATATAAAGCCTAAACATTTTAGATTCAGTAAAGTCTATTGTTGTTGGATATGATCCTTTGGAATAATGGTGACGATGATAAGTAATATTAACTTACTCTGTGCTATAATTTTGCTATCCTGCTAGGCCAAGAGCATCTATTTTTCCTTTATTTTTGTTATATTCTTTTGATGTTTTGCTATGCTTTCTTAATCTTTATATTTTTGTATATCCAGGGACATATTAAATGATTAAAAATTTGGAAAATAAAACCTGTGAGAAAATATTAAACAAAGTTGGGGATTTTATTTCCCAGAAAGTAATTTATACATTATCTTGTTTAATAAACACAACCAACTAGTTGTGGTTATTAGATAATATTATTCCTATTTTAAAGGTGCATAAACTGAGTCTTAGTGGGTTTGGTCAAGTCACTTACCCAAAAACATAAAGGGAGCAATAATAGAGCTGGGCTTGGAACCACAGCAGTCTGACACACACCTGTTATTGGTATTGCTTTATAGCTAGATCTATAGATGCTACAATAATTGTTCTTCTATGTAACAGTTCTTCAAGTTTTCCTGAGTTTTCTATCCTTTAGCATCAAATCTGCATATATTGATTAAGCACTATTACCCAACTCATGCATATTTTCTACAACAAAACCCGTACATTTGGGTATTCCTTTTGGTAGGGATGTTAAACAAATGATTTAGATCAAGAGCATACTTTATTTCAGGGCATTTATCCACTTTTTCTCATATTCCCAGAAAAATTAAATTCTCTTTGGCATGTATTGTAGTGTGATTGCATTGGCATTTCATACTATAAGACTGTAGATGCATATAAAGAATCAGTTGATTAGCTCTCTTAAAATACTCATTGTTCCTCTTTCCCCACTGAGTCACCTAAAGACTTTCCCACAGTTTTCTACCTGGCATTGTGTTAACTCTGATTGGCCACAAAAACCTCTCACACCATTATTGTTTGGGAAAAATTACTGCTTGTTCTAGAATAGTGAAAACACTTTGTAGATGATCTGAGATCTGAACTCTTTGCAAACAGTTCATGAAATTAAAAAAGATTAGATTAACATGTATTACTACAGTACTTAATTCGTGAAAAGTCACATTTTATAATTAGTGCTGAAGAGAGACGACCTGATTCCTGATTCTTGATTACCTTTGCAAGAGTGACTTCTTTTATCTATGTGAATTCTTCCTGAGTTGGGCACAGTGTCTTCAAAATTGAGCCCAGATGCTTTCCTCATTCCAGGAGAAGAATCCATTATTCCTGAGAAAAGCGGCTTCTGTTCATCATCAATGGAGGAGATAAAAGATGACGATCTGCTTTTTTTCTCTTCAAAGTGTTTTTTGGAACTCTGATAATGTCTTATGGTATCCGCAGAGTCTTCAGGATCATTTGTACTGTTTTCTTTGCCAAAATCTATGAAAACAAGTTATTTTATAGTGGATAATCAAATGTGAGACTGTGTGCATATTATACTACTGTGTGCATATCATACTGTAGCTATATATAAACTACCTTTTTGCTATTGAAAATGTGGCTACTTGGAGACTTTATTTTTTTAATTCGAGAATTATTAGATTATCTTGATGAAATAAATTATTCCTTTCAAAATGGAAAGAATATTTACAATTAATAATGTCTCAGAGAAAAGCTGTAGGATAACTGAAACTTATTTACATGTGCTCGACAGTCATTTATATTCTTAGAATCTGGTGCACTATCTCTTTAGAGAAATTAAAAAGACAAGGAAAAATGTGTCCCAATTTTAAAATATCACCACTGTGCAGCTTGTTATTTGTTTGTTTTTAACCTCCATGGCCTAACATCTGTTGCAGCCTTTCACACATTGCAAAGGTCAAAATCGGAAGCCTCCTTGTTGTGCAGGCTGGCAGGCTGAATTTCAACCTACAATGCGTGAAATGGCCTTGACATTCCAGGCGGTTTGGTTGTGTAGCATATTACAAAAAAGTAAAGCTTAAATGCAGTAATTAAGGTAGGTTTTACCTAATTACATTAAAGCTGGTAGTGCATATTGGCTGTTTCATACTGAAATGTCAGGATAATTTCAGCCCTGAAGGTTGTGTTAGAACATATTTCAGTAGGAAAAACTCAAAGAGACAAATTCCAGAACTTGTTTCTATTAGTGTCCTGGGGAGGCAGTATAATTCTCCATCTGGTTCCTGCTAATAACTAACCAGCAAAACTCCAGAAGGTATATCATTTTCTGGAGAAATGGTGAAGACGGTGTCCCCATCTACTCTATGCCTGGGTGTGCTTACTTGTTTATTTATAGAAGGCCAAATGAACCGATTGAAGGCCACTCCAGAGAAATTTCCAACTGTTTTAAAAAATTCCCATATGGCATAGAAATTCAACAAAGATTTTTTTCCCGTTATTTTTTTTAAATCATAATTTAAAATATGAGAAACCAGAAAGCAGCCCAGGGTAAAAACGGATAGAGTTTAAAAAATCAGCTTTATGTGAAATTGTTATTGAGGAATTTATGTTCTGTCAATTAAAGTTAAATCTAGCAAAAGCAGATTGCTTGATTTATTTTCTTTAAGGTTTCACATTTGCTCAGTGATTTCATCATTAGTGAGAAAACCACAGAACTTTCCAATCTCCAGCATTATAGACATCAGTGATTACTCAGCGTTACTTATGTGTCTCCACTCAACCGCTAGTCTAACTGGTTATAAATATTGAGATCAGCTCTTCATACAAAAACCCTTTTCTCTTCAGTGTCATTGGCATAGCGCTCCTTAAACTTCTAAACTTCATTCTTCGTTTTCCTCTCACTTTCTTTGTATTTAACTTTTCCCCTTCACCAAAGCCCTCTGAAAATTTGATCACTGTTTTCCACCTTTTGAACATGTCATTTTAGTCCTGAAAAAATAATAGTTACAAAATTTAGGCTATAAATGTGAAAAAAGATAGCTTCCCTTCTCCAAATTATCCTCATACCTGCTTAGTGAATTGCGTCAGTTTGTTGCTCCTAAGTAACCCGTTTTGCAGTCCCTAACTCGGGCACCGGTGGGATTTGAATCAGCTCAGGATTCTCATTTTCCCAAATAATGCTTTGCTTCTAAACACTTTCATGGAGCCTTTCTCAGCAGAATCAAATGTAAACTGAATTAATCATTAATACATATGCCTTCAATCTAAGTATGGGTAATGCTAACATGGACATTTGTAATTGAGGTTATCACAAATTAATAAACCATTTTGTCTCTTTGGCTTGAGAGGTCTGGGGGTTCTCTGTATATTTTTAAATTCTTATACATGGTAGAATGTTCTGTTCCACCTACTGGTTTAAGGCCCAGTCTTGGTTTACTAACTTATGGCTTGATTTTTGGATCCTTAGGAATAAGATTCATCACTTATAATATATTGTGAAGTTGAATTATAACTTGTTGATTTCAGTTCAGGACAAATATCCCAAAATTTATTGAATGAGGAATTACTATTATTTAGTTCTATAGTAAGATGAAGCAAATTCCTCTGTATGTGTAAGACCTAAACCCTTTAGAAAAAATTCCAAGTAAAGGCAGAATCAGGTAAAAGAAGAAAAAGTTTGACATCTTTGAATTTTTCCAATTTGGAAGGAGAAAAACCCAATCTGTATTTCTGTGTTCATTGCCACCAGGCTATCACCCTGGCCATATGAACGGTTGCTTCGATGCAGCCCTCCTGAAACAACATTTTTCTATTCCATACTAGATAAATTAAAGCTTCATTTTTCTGCCATACAAAATGAAAGTTGAAATGACAATCTATTTGTGGATTACAAATGGAAAGTGTTCGGGCTTTGACTGGAAATTGGCTGATGTGCTGATGTCATACGTACATGCGATTGGGCAGCTGAAATGCATCATAATTAGCCTCTAGGTACTTCTAAATTTTGAAGGACTGTTCCATTTCTGCCTTTTCCCAGTTTAACTGAATTATTTGGTAGACATGAAATAGTATTAGGTGCTATTTTTTTCTTAATGCTATTTATATTCTAAGTAGAAATAATATTCCGAGGGCAGTAATCTGAGGGAGTTTTACATTTTTCCCTTTGCTAGAAGTGAGATTGCATAACCACTTCTCTTACCATCATTTTATAAAGAAGAATTGTTGTCTGTTTAATTAAACCTCAAATTTACTTTCAGATTCAGAAAACTGAAAACCCTTTTTTCCCTCTGTTTCTATAGGCTGACAGTTCATCTCCTCCTCTTTCTCACAGGACACGATTCTAAAGCATTTGTGATTTGTCATGTGGGCATCTCTCCGAGTTCAGAATGAACTCAAGACCATAGAATAAAAGTGTCCTGATGGAGTAGCTGACCCATTCAACTTAGCAATGAAAATATAAAGTCCTTCCACTTCAAAAAGCCAGGAACAAACATTTGTGCTCACTTCATCTTTCATGGAGTCTGCCTTTCACATTAATTATCATTTTTATTTGTCCAACCCAAAAGGGAGACATAACCTTTGGTCAAAGAGAGGCATTTAAAGGTGCTCTCTCAGCATTTGAGGTTTAGATTTCCCACTGGTGACAATTTAGAGATAAACTGAGTAATTTCCAGCCAGATGCCTTGGAAAATTGGAGTGTAAAATAAATTTCTTCATTTGAGATCAAGTACATTAGGCCCTCTATGGCTTTAAAGGATATTAAATGGGGACCAAGTGATTATTTTTATATACAAATACAAGATTAAATGCCTTTAAAAATTAAAATAAAGAAAAGATGAGTTAGGGGAAATATTGGTCAAAGAATACAAAGTTTCAGATATGCAGAAGGAATAAATTCTGGAGTTTTATTATACAGCATGGTAGCTATAGTTAATGTATTATATACTTGAAAATTGCTAAGAGAGTAAATCTTAAGTGTTCTCTCCACACATACACACACACACACACACACAAAGTTAACTATTTGAGGTGATGGGGTATGTCAATTAGCTTGATTGTAGTAATCATTTCACAATGTGTGTGTGCCTGTGTGTGTGTATGTATATATATAGTATATCATAAATTATACAACTTTTATTTTTCAATTATATTTCAATAAAGCTGAAAAAATTGAAAAGATGCATTTATATATCACTAAAATGGATAGGAAAAAGCATTAATCATTATTTGTTACTGGGAAAAATCTTCTAAAGAGATATAAAAATATAATACCAACATATTTAAAGGATTAAGTTAATAAAATTAGAATGAATTCTTATTTTATAAAACTAAAGTTGTCAGTGTATATATTTACCCCTTCAATAATTTTCATAGAAGTAATTTTATTTTGAGGGAAACATTTTAAAAACTTACTGACTTTTGGAAGGCAATGCAATCATTAAACCAATATTACAAAGAGATGATGTTTATTGCTATCCTTTGAAATGCAAAGTATAATGTGCTCAAGACATTTCTGCTCTATTTTCTGGAACATTAGATTTTCCAGTTGAATATATTAATATATCGAAGTGATCATTTTAATAAAAATTATATGGATAGTGAAATGAGTAAATTTCAGTTTCTCTTCCCTACTCTTAGGATGTATATATCTGTTTAGAACAGATTCTAGTTTATCAGAATCTGTTGTTTGTCAGATAGTTCTTGTATGTACAGAACCATCTAAGCCCAGTGGAAATAAGATGCTGAACATTCTTTCCTGATGTCTGTCCCTTTAGCTGGTCCAGGCACATCTTTAAAAGTTTTAATTATTTTTTTCTTGTATTTGTTTTTGTTTTGTTTTCTTTTTTTGCTTTCCGTGCTTGGCAGTTTTTTTTACTGTGACAATCTTTTACCAGTAGTAATAGGGTTTCCTGAGCTCTGAGAATTGTTTTCTAGGTTTTGGAAATCAAGAGAGTAAAAATATTTCTAGATTAGGAAAGACAAGCTCAGCATTGTTTAACTTTTGCAAAGAACATCTATTTTCTTTTTGACTCAGTACATTTTCAAGTGCTATTTAATTGAGGCTACTCGACTACTTTGGTCTTGAATTTTATGTTTTTGGAAAAAGAAGTGGAGAAAAGTGTAGAGAAGGGATGGTTGGAAGAGGGGGTTCAGATACTTATGCAGAGATCTAATTAGGAATAAGAGGCAAAGGAATCTTCCAAATCTGTTCTTTTGGATCAGATCTTCCAAATCTGACTTTTGTACTTGCTGTCCCATGTTTCCTGTATGTTAATGTGGTGGCCTCAGGTGACCTCTGTCTTGTAGTGAAAAAAAATACCAGATATATACCAATGGAATTTCTCTTAATACAGATATCATCAACAGAAACTCTACTGCATGATTTTTCACAATGTTTGAGGAGCTTCCAAGCACTAAAACCAGTTAGAGTAAAAAGTTTACTTTGCCAAATTCTCTTCTTTTCTTCTCACTACTTGGTACCAAAAAAGTAAAGCTAACTTCTGTAGAAGTCTGTAGAAATCTTTACCCTTCCTGACAAATTATCTAGAAAATGTTACAAAAATTGAAGAGGATAGGTATATTGACACTAACTACAATTTATAAGGAATTTCTATTTGTCGCCTCATTAACTAATGAAGAAGTAGAGATAAACTTTTTTACAATAAATAAAGTAGAAATAGAAATTTAAAAAAACCCTAGGAGCACTTAGCACGCAGTGGGTTCTCAGTGACAATGGGCACCAAATGAATGAGTGATTGGTTTGAGGCTGTTACGTTGCTGCCCTCATTGGATTATTCAGTGCCAGAAAGTCACTGGCCCCCTAATCAGCCATTACTAGCTACTTTGATATTGTATTTTCTGTCCACAGAAAGAGTTGAGCAGAATACTCCAAATATTTGAGCATACAAGCTCTATCAGTAATAATACATATGTGTGTACATGTGTATAATGTCATGTATAGATATATACACACATATCTGCAAATTTTATAATATACAGAACATATATACATACATATATCTCTTGGGTCATTATACATGCCATTTTACTAATATATAACATATAATATGAAATATAAAGGATTATTATTACTATGACCCAGTGGACCATTTTGGCACACACTGAAGTAAGTACAATCTAACTTTGAAGATCACTTAAATGGAGACTATTTTCTAGAATTTTCCTCATTTCCTTCTCTTATGTCCAGCCATCTTAACAATGCTCATGGCCACTGAATAGGTCACTGAAGTATCATTATTATTTTTCACTTTCTGTCACAATAACATTTTATTAAATGCTTTCTGCTCAGGACCAGTGGCACCTCTTCCTATGATGGTCCTAGTCATATCAGGAGGTCCTGAGCACCTCCGTACCAGAATTTTGGGAAGGAAAGAGAGCTATTTGAAGATGCCTTCAAAATATACAAAGTGTCCTCAACTTTGTACCTGAATTCACAACTCTCTCCTCTAGGAAAATGGTGTTTTTTTCCTCAAAAAAAAAAAAATTAAAAAAAATGTGAAGCTCATGAAAATAAACCACTTTCACCAACAAATTCATTATGTTAGATATCTATTTTGTTCAAGTCATCTTGCCAGAGTCTCTACAGATCACTTCTTTTTAAAATATATCATTTGAATGTGAGCTCTTTAGCACCACGTGGTAGACATGATTGGAAAGGGGGTGTTGGGCAGCTGATGACTGAAGCCCAAAAAGTTCCAGTGTCCTGTTGAGCAGGTGGTGAGTGGTGCTGGAGGACTCAACCTCTGTCTGCCTCTCGCGCCCAAGCACGTGGTCTTCCCTCTGGTTCCTGATTCAGACATCAGTACTTGTGGATGCCTGCTTTCAAAGTTTCCTTTCATATGAGCTAAACTAACACTAAAATAATTAGTATATTTTGCAGGAAGATTTCAGTTTATGTATCCACATACTTAGCCTCAATGATCCCTTGAAAGTTCCATTTTTTTACACTTATATGTGTTTTTCTCCTAGATGTTGATTTTACATCAAGAACTATAGAATGAATGGTCACCTTAAGAGCATTAGATTGGAGTGAGAGGAATTAAATTGCTTTCAGCAAATATTACACTTGCCTGAAACACCCTGGAATCCAGAATACTTGGAATAGGCTCTGGCTAACTGGAGTGAATTGTGTTTTCACATTGACCAATTCATAGTAACTCACTGGCATACCAGGAAACTTCAAAAAGCTACAGGCAGGCAAATCTTTTAACATCTACACTTTATATAAAATTGTTCTTTTAGATTCAGCCTGTGATTACAGGAAAAGTTTTCAAAATCAACAGAAATGTCTAGTTGCATGAGCACAATATAAATTGTGACATGTTCTTAGGGCCTTATCAGGAGATAAAAACATTAGATTATTTATTTTGAGAAAGAGAAAACTGAATAAGATTGAAAGATTTAATAAATCTTTAACTGTATGGAGGACATTGTATATAGACAACATTGTTAACCTGTTCTTCATTTCCAGTGAGATAAAAATAAGAGATTAACTTCAGGATTAGGGATTTGGGTTAACTCTGTGGAAGAATGGCTAAATAGTAGTGGTTCTGATTTTAGAAAAAGTCACCAAGAGAATAATGAAGGACATTGAGAAAAAAATTTATCAATTATCTGTGAGTGGTTCATTGTTCTGAAATTGGCCCAAGAATTCAATGATGAGCCCAATTCAACAAATATTTATCAAACATTCTTTGTTAAAGGAATCTACAATTTGGCAGAGAAAAAGGAAAAATATACCAGTAAGCATTGTACAGGGCAGATTTTGACAATATCACGAGAGGTGTTTTGATAATTCATAAGAGAAAGAATATTTATATTTGAGAAGACCAAGAAACAGTTCACATTGAATATGTCATTAGAGATTGACCTTGATAAAGAAATGTAATTTTAGTGGATGTAACAGTGGTGTGGCATGGTTGTGTGAACCCGCGTGCATGTGTATGTGTGTGTTTGAGGACAGGGAGGCAAATTCTAATTAAGGGAATGATATAAGGCAAAACACAGAAACGATTTTACATGGAAAAGAGGGCAGCTTGGTTCACTTGAATGTAGAGCAAGCTAAAGCTAGTAGATCATTTCTGCTAGGGAGAAGATTCATGGAAAAGAGAAATGAGTCAAGAAAAGAACTTGAATTAAGAAGGAAAAGGAGGGAGAGAACCAAAAAGAAGATGCTCAAATTCTATTTCATTCATTCTTTCTACAGATATTTGTTGAGCACCTGCTATGCAGCAAGTGCTACAGCTGCAGGGGACCAAATATTTCCCACCTCCATGGAGTTTATGATCTGGAGGCAGATGACATTCATTAAATAATGATGCAAATGAACTTAGAAGTACAACTAGAGGAAATGCTACAGAGGAGATAAACTGATAGGGGAAGGAGAGGAGCTCAAGGGGTTAGTTAAGGGAAAGATGGTATGAGGTAAGACTAAAGAGGTAGGCATAGATCCACCCTATTAAAAATTTGGGGAATGGGAAGTCCTTAGAGGGCTTTGAATATGTGAGTAACTACATTAAGAAAAAAAAAAATCACCAGTGGTCCAGTGTGGAATAGATGAGGGAGGGGCAAGCTGCATGTGGGAAGGTGAGTTGGAAGGCTGTTTCAATATTCCAAGTGGCATATTATGGTGGCTTGTTCCAGAATTGCAGCTAAGGAGGTGGAAGAAAGTGAACCAAAAGGAGACCTAATTTGAAGACTAAATGGAGATCGTTTGGAGGTGGCAACATCAAGACTTGTTGCCAGAGTTGCTGGGGAAGTTGCGAGAAGGTTGGCTTCTAGATACCCGACTTATGCAATTGATTAGTTGGTGGCACGATTTGGAAAGGCATGGAAACTAAAGGGGAGGCAGGTTTCCAGAGAGCAGCATGAGTTCAATTGAAGAAGTGGTGAGTCTGAGCTGCCTCTGAGATTTCAAGTAGATGGTTTAATAGGCAGTTGGATATGTGAGATTGAAGCTCAGGTGGTGTGGAATTAAGATGGAGATAAGTATGACTCCTATGTGAGGATATAATTAAATGATGAGCATAAATCACCCAGGGAAATAGTATGATACAGAATGAGAAGAAAAGAGGACCTAGGATGATTCCTTGAGAAACTCTAACAACTAAAACTGGTGAAGAAGATAATGATCCTGAAATTCCTTTCAGAGAATTAGTGAGAGTAGGAGAAAAACAGGAAGAGCGAAGTGTCACAGATGCCAAGAAAATAATATTCAAGAAAAAGAGGGGAACTGGTTCACAGTGAAAGACGTTGCTGTGAGGCTAACGAATGAGAAGACTAGAGTGTTGGATCAGCATGGGGTGAGAGAGGGGGCTTCCTCAGAAAGGCCTTCTCCTATCCGCCCAGGCACCATTAAATGCACCCTCACCTGGTTTCCCACTGAGGTGTGCTTATTCCTGTTACTGCACCTGCTGTTTGAGGGTGTGTCCATCTCATTCCCTAGGGAAGATGAGGGATGTTTTGCACAATTTACTTCTTAGAATATTGAGTAGCTCTTTGAAAATGTGAAATGTCAAATCGATATTTGTTGAATATATGAGTAAAACATAAAGAACAGTCAGAGAGGCAGAAAAACCCAGAGAGGATAAGAAGTGGCAAGTACCACAGAGTTTGAGAATGATGAGGACTAGCAAATGTGGCCTTCATCCACGTCATATGTGCATGTGAGCCACGTGGGAGGACCGAGCTCTTGGCTGGAAATGAGAGTCCTCCTTTCAGAACACTTTGCTCAGAAAGGTCAGGTATAGTCAGTCAACTGTGATTAATTGGCCTCCTTTTTTTGTTAACCAATCCACTCTGTTACTTTATCTGTGATGTCTTTGTAGATATCAGATGGCTTTGCTGAATGACACTGTCAAGGGCTACCAGTCAGAAACCAGAAACCAGATTATTAGCTACTGGAAAAAGTAAAGGATTCGACCTTCTAGAGCCTGAATGAAATTTACTCTTGAAATCAGAAGTATAGCGAGCTTTTAAGTTAGAAGAGCTAATAACTATGTGCTCTACATTTTAACTCTAGAAATGGAATGAATTACCTCTGTCTCCTTCACTATCGAATGACAATCTCCTTCTTCGTAGTTTACAGTTGTCTCCTTCGGAATCATTCGTGGATTGTGATCGTAGTAAGAGATCAGCCTTTGTCAATGGAACATGAAGATAAAATGGAAGATTACCCAATTTGAACATAATGTGCTATCAGTAAACTATTTACCATTTCATATCATTTCTACCACCCTGAGACTTAATTATTAGATTGTAGGTGAACAGCTAAGATACTTTGCTTAATGGTTGTTTCTATATTATAAAACAATCTGATAGAATAATTCTAGTAGTTTCACCATCTGATGGGGAAATCATAGTTGTAGAAATTATTTGTTAATAATGTTTGGGGATAATGTCAGCATTTAGAGATAAAATATTCCTTTATGTGGAATGTGTTTTATGTAACTTGGTAAAGTTAAAATAAAAATAATACAGTTGACCCTTGAACAACACAAGTTTGAACTGTGTGGGTCCACTTATTTGTAGATTTTCTTCCGCCTCTGTCACCCCTAAGACAGCAAGATCAACCCAAGTCTTCCTTCTCCTCAGCCTGTTCAACGTGAGGGTGAAGACCTTTATGATGATCAACTTCCACTTAATGAATGGTAAATATCGTTTCTCTTTCTTAGATTTTCTCAATAACCTTTTCTTTTCTCTGTGTTACCTTACTGTAAGAACACAGTATATAATATGTATAACATACAAAATATGTGTTCATTGACTGTTTACATTATCAGGAAGGCCTCCAGTCAACAGTAGGCTAACAGTAGTTAAGTTTTAGGGAAGCAAAAATTATTTGCACATTTTTGACTGCACGGGCGTCAGTGCCCCTAACCTGCACATTGTTCAACTGTAGTAATATTAAAAACTTGGTAGAATCTGTATTACTACAGAGAAAAATGTATAAACTAATTATAATTGGCTATGATGTTTAAATGACACGATGGTGATCACGAGGTTAAATTTCACAACAATAAATACAAGGTCGAATTCAATAAACATTATGCTTTGAACCCTTTAGTATTTTGTTTCCAGCTCCCCCCTTCCTTCCTCTCTGGTTCAATTTGTACAATATTATCAATCTTATATTAATAAATAGAAATAGAAGCTCCTGCCTTATTTTTTTGGGTGTATACTAAACTTTTATGTAAGGAAATTACCTGAGGTAGATATTTGTTGTTTTTCAAAGCAAAATCAGAATGAGGTTGGTGACATAAAATTGGGATTGTGATAAATTACTGAATTTAACCCATTATAAAAAAACATATACTCCATATAACTGGAGCCTTTTACTACCTAAATATTTTTAAACTTTCCAGTGTTTTGTACAGAAGCACTTATCTGAGTGGATGCATCAGGATCTTACATAGCACCCTGGTGACTTTAAAGGTTACCCTTTCTCTTTAAGTCTCTCACAGTGTCTGGGAATGACTATAACTCCAGGGAGTATTAAATCTACCACCTTTTACCTAATTATTGACTGGAGGATCTTTTTCCCAAAGAATATATTAGCTAGCATATAAATACACTAGCAAGTATCAAACACCTAATATTTGATTTCTGATAAAAACAGTATTTAGAATTGGAGTGGAGTTGCAGGATTTGGGGTTTGGCAGGTGAAGGGATGGAGAAGAAATAACCTAGTAGTAAATTTTAGGCTCCAACATAAGTTCTCTATCCATAGAATAGTTATAAGTCATAAGGACACATTTTCACGGTGGAATAGAGGGGCTTAGGGCCACACTCTCAATATTCATTCTAGGTGATGCCATCTAAGGGTTCCTTACAGAGTCAAACTCAATTGACCTACTTAAAATTATTCAACATATCTGAATATGTTTGAAAAGTAATTAGGCTGAATTTCTTTCCTAGAATTTAAAACTTTCAATGGCCTTTTTCAAATATATAGAATTGGTAAAGTTTTGCTGCAAAACTTTTTTCAGAAGTATATGTACAATCTAAAAGTAAAATAAAATGTCAGAAATATAAAAGTATGCAAATAATTAACATATACCTTTGCACTCTCATGTCTTAGGTTGAAAGTCAACTCTAGGTTTGTTAGAAAGTGATCAGAAAACTCAGGATACATATCCAAAACCTCTAACAAGTCTTCTCTCTGAATCTTATGCAAGTCACAGTATGTGAGAGCTCTTACATCTGCATTAGACTTTCCAGGTTTGGCATAAAGATGAACCATTTCTCCAAATATATCATTTTTTCCTAAAGAAGAAAAAGAAAAGGAAAAAAAAAGGAAAGAAAGGAGGGGTAAACAGAATCCAAACAATGTTTTCCTTCTAAAAGTGGAAGGGAACCACTGACCAATTGACCAATCCCCGAACCAAAGACTTCAAATGTAAAGCCCACAGCCAACAGACATTTGGGCAGCAAAGTTCCAGCACCTAGGCTGACTGCCCCAGGCCACACTTGCTGAATGGAATTTTAACTCTAAAGGTAACTGGTTCTGGTATAATCCCTTTGATTTTTTTGTTTGTTTGTTTTGGTTATTTGGCTAAGCATCTAGAGTGTAGCAAACACATCTTTAGTCTAGTATGCCCCACGTTGCTAGCAAAAGGTCTTGCCACTGAGTATTTTAAAGGCACTTTTAGGTAGGTGTGCTCTGATTTTCTCAGTCCAAGAATATGGGAAAGGCCACAGTGAGTCAGATTCGTGACCCTTCTGTTTCAGTATGCTCTTGGGAGGTGATACCTGGCAGGGGGTTATGGTGGAGCTCTTTTGACATTTAGAGGATTGGTGGAGCAATTTGAACACATCTTGTGTCCTTTAATAACCACTTTTGCATTTGCCCTTAATGAATTTGTCCAATTGTTTAATAAATATAGTTATAGTTTCTCAACATAATGTAGTCATACTTTTTGTTCTATGGCCTATGTTCTGAAAGTTTGTCCTCCTTGCTCTCCTGTAAAACCTGAAATTCCTTCAATGTCTGGCTTCTGATGAGCCCTCCCTATCACCTCTGCCTAGCCATATGCCACCTATTTTTCAAGGTCTTGTTCAATGATCAGGATAAGAATGACAGCAACACCACCAAATATTTATTGAGGACTAATAGGTGCCAGGCACTGTGTCAAATGCTTAGGTGTATCATTTTATCCCCAAAATAACTTCATGAAGGAATTACTAATTATTGTCTCAATTTTATGAATAGCCAGGATTAAATCCCATGTACCCTGACTCCAGAGTCAAAGCCCTTACACACCTGAAACTGCAGATCTAATCTCCTCCCATTTAATATTTTCCCTGAATGTCATGGCCACTTAGATTTGTCTGTTTCTGACCATCAAACCACTTACAAATTGTACCTGTGGTATATGTACTTCATAAATACTGATGGATTACTTGATGATATAACTTTTAAAGGTTGTCAATGGCTGTGTAAAATACTGCTTTCTTATATCCATCCTGATTCTTCTTTTCCAATTTAGAAAAAACTCCCTGGGTGTGTTATTTTAGTTTTTGGTAAACGACTTCATGTATTTTAAACAATAAAGTTTTAATCAGTAAAACAAATGCTGTAATATTTCTGTTTTAAATAAGAGTTTAACAGAGAGAAATCAAATACTATATCTTAACTATAAAGAAAAATTGACATTGGAGAAGATACATTTATTATAGTTTAAATAATAGAACAAATAATCTTTCAAAAATAGAACAAATAATCATAATTTGTGATTTAGGTGCTGACATACATGGAAATAGAGACGGCAAATGAGAATCTCTTGATCTTTATAGTTTTGAAGGTTCAATATATATATATATATTTTCAAAAGAAAAACCTCTGAATTAAATTAAGCATGGGCTTTGTATTTTAATTAGCTTACATGCTTTAAATGAGAAAAGAGTAATCCAGTCTGTGTGTACAGCATAGCAACACTCTAAAATTATTATTTGATAAAGCAAGAAGACCTATTACCTTCCTTGTAGAAGCTAGGACTGGCTGATTTGAAGCTCAGGAATGCAGTAAAACATGCTCCCTTCCCGGCTACATACCAGGGCAAACTGCTAAGGCCAAATCTAGTGAAAACCTAACTTGATTTTGTGGTCTTGAAGGGATTTAGAATATGTGTTTATTCTTTGTCTGCTTATTGAATTGAAAATCAAATTATATACCTTGGTCAATTTGGGGAAATTTTAAAGAAATTATACTTATAATAAAATTGTCAAAATATGTAGGAAATCACTCACTTTCATTCATGTATCTGGGTTCTGTCCTGTGCCATACTCTGGTTCTACACAGCAGCAAGAAAGACAACAACCCTGTCCTTTTGGAGTTGACTGTCATATATATGAACATCAAAAGTCGAGTCAACCAAAATCATTGAATTATAAGCCTATTATTTAAGTGGAGTTGGATCTAACCCACAGGGAAAAGAAGTGAAAAATTTCACAGATTATGGGGGCAGGTGTTACCATGAGGAGAGTGAGGCTTAAACTTATCAGCTAGGTAGTAGGAGAGAAGAACTGACTGCATTCCTCTCTGCTCCCTGGCTCTTCTCCACTCTCCTAATATTCCAAAGAAATCTTACAAGTTCACTGGCCTAAATTTATTTTAAAGGGATAGATTAAACCTGGGATTTCTTTTGCAACCAAACCAGATGAATTTATTACTAATTTACCTGTATCCCTGGTTGTTATGTTCATAGGTCTACACTACCTAGGCAAGGACTCAAATAATTCCATTTAATGGGATATAGCAGGTGAAAGTACACAGTGAATAAATACAATTCATCTAAACATAAACATGCTAGCAAGTATGCCTACAGCACAGATATTTTATTTTAAGGCGTTAAGTGATTAAACATGAAGCTAAGAGCTTCTAACATGGAAACAGAAAATGCTGACTATTTCCATATATTTGGCTTCAAATGTCTAAGTAGTTAAGAACAGAAGAGAATGATGGAAACATTTATATTTCAAAGAAAAAGTGAGACAGTAAAGAAAACATATTTTTTGCAGTGAGCTATAGTCAGGCCACTGCAGCCTGGGAGATAGGGTGAAATCTCAAAAAAATTAAGAAAAAATCATATTTTTATAAAGTTAATTTGATTTGAATCTAATTTTAAATAAAGCTTTCAAATTACCCACCAGTCTTAAGCAGTCCTTATAAATAAATAGATCTTTTTCTTATCATTTAAAACTATGCACTGCAATATCTAATAATAACTGAATCTGTCACCATTCTGTTCTAAAACACTCACCCAGAATAGCCACCACAATGTCATCTTTGAGAATTTCAATGGAGCCTCTGGATAAGAAATAAAGAGCAGTGAGGACATCCCCACAGTGAACGAGGGTGTCTCCTGGAGGTGCATGGGTGGTCTTGAACTTCATTGCCAAAGCTCTAAGGCAACCTTTACTTGCCCCCCGAAAGGCTTTGCAGTTTTGCAGCAAAGTCTGGTTGAGATGTAGACAAATGTCAGCTTGTAAGCATTCTGGGAAACCCTTTAGGACCTGAAGGAAAAAAATAAACAGTTTCATACTACCAGTGCACTGGGTACCTCAACCTGAAATACAGTCTATTTCTTGCTCACAGCACCACAGGTGTAGTCATTGTCATACAGGAGTTCCTACAATGCTTCTACCTCGCCTACTTTAATGAATACTTGGTTTGCTAAACATGTCAGAATTTTTAACTCAAATGCTTGTTCTCTGTATGAACTGCAGGCATTCAGACTCAACACAAATGCTGCCTCATTAAAATGTGATGCCTACTTTTCACACTGCTTCTCTTTCCCTGCATTATGTTATGTGGTATCATACTATGCACAGATATAATGCAATGTGACAATTAATAAGACATAACTAATGAAAGGCGATACAACTAGGAAGACAATCAACCTTTTGAAGGAATCTCCAGTCAATTTAGATTGCCATCTCTGGTATACATATTAGTTATAATTAGTAAAAATGTTGATCCTGAAATAGCCATGGTATTTGTAAATGTCATACCAGAGAGTGCTCTTAGTTCATGGTGTTTGGAATATTTATGTTTCATACATACATTATTAATACTAAATATTTTGATAAGTACTGACAATAGAGAAGGGAAAGGAGAACAGCAAACATGCTTTAAAAGTATAGTTTAATATTCAGAAATGGAAATAGAGCCAGAGTTTACAGTGCATACAGAAGCTTCTAAGGAACTACTGTGTTGACAACCTATTCAGGGGCTAATTTAAAACTTGTCAAACAGATTAAACAATAGCTTGTGACAACTGCAACTCAATTTGAATTGAATAAAATTTGATGTTATTTTTATATAAAATTCACACTGTACAATGGATTAAAGGCACTCAACTCTTGCCTCTCTGGGTCTTGCTATATTGGGTGTCGTCTATAGATTTTTAATTTTTTTATTGACTTTGCCCTTCCAGTACAAGTAGACTCATTTAAATATGTTTTGGGATGGAGGGAAGGAGCATTACATAGTGCAATTTATAGTGCAATAATGCAATTTGGGGATTTTATATTCTTTGGATCAACCATGGTATGCTGTCCAATATGGCTAAGAGTAATCATGAATTGTTTGTAAAGCAATTCAAATGTATTTGGCTCATAGAGAAACTTCAAATTAAATCATGTTTGAGTCAACTTACAGTTATTACTATTTTAAATATTCAAGCAGCCACAAGGATCATGCTGCTGTAGGACAACTATGTGCTGCAGTTGGTCAGGCTAACTGTGATGTAATATGAAAGGATCAATAAGAGACCTGTAGCACAGCAGCCACGATTTTTCCTCCTGGTTTTCTTCACTGTATACAGTCACCCACAGAAATGGGTAGAGAGGGTTTTAGAAAAAAAATCCATGAAATTAAATTCTGGTCATGAATTTGCCACAGGTTGACTCTTGTACAAGTCACTTCACCCATTTGCATTTCTTTACCATAGCATGAGAGCCTTCACAATATTGAAGTTAGCCATAATTTCAATAAATTGCCAATAAATAGTGTGCCACTTGTCAGAAACTACTCATGCAGCTCCATGCTGCTGTAGGAACTCAGACTTTCATCCTGAAGATTCTGTATCACATGGCTCAGGTCCAAAAGAAATGAACCTCCCTCTGATATGAGTCCCTGGACACTCATCTGCAATCTCTCCCCCTAACTGTAACTTCTGAGCTTGGTCTACATGAATGGATTCCTGCCAGGTTCTCTGCTCGGATTGAAGACCTCTCCAACATGATAACTTATGGCTTTTGCCCATTTCTGCCTCTGGGAGCTGAAGGCTCTTTTCCTACTCTTTGTTGGGACCCTGTATCAACTCAACCTCTCATGAAACCAACTCTCTGGGTCACTGGTCCCTTCCACTGTCTAACCCATTGCATTGAATCTTTTGGCAAATAATGCCAGACTAGAGCTCAGCTAGGTTTGGATACTGTTTTCTTAAATGGTAGCCACTTTATTTGAGGGTTATATAGGAGAAAATACTCCACTTTACTGACCTCTGCTTATGACTTACTTCTCTGGGAAGTCCACTGTTGTGGCCTCAGTATAACTCTCAAGTGACCCCATACACATAAAGATGTATAGAGCATTATACCAAGTAACAAATTAGATGTGTCAATCTTTCTCTTAAGACATAGTTGTAATAAGGTACAAGAGGGCATTTTATATTTCACATAAATAAGGGAGCTATTGCTAGTATTATAGTAGTTAGAATGAGAATACTGAGTTTGTAGCTGCTATTTCTGGCATTTTCCTCGAAGTGTCCCTGAGTAAAGCCTGGTTATGGGAAAAAAAATTGCATGTGTGTGTATACATGCTTTGAGTTGTAAGATAGAGATCAGATAAAGATGGGCTTTTCTATTTCTCTGAGCTTGTTATATGAGCTATGGAATCAGACAGGCATGAACCGAAGTACTAGCTCCATCATTTACTTGTAACTTTGGTCAAGTTACTTAACTTCTCTGAGATTAAGTTCCTTCATTTATATAATTAAATTAATAACATCTACTTTACAGAGTAGTGGCCACAATTAAATATGATAATGTATGTAAGCCATTTCATGCACAGAGGATGCTCCATAGACAATTTACTTCTGATTTTCTTTGTTTTTTGGTCACATATGTTTATTGTTCCTGAAGAATTGGTATGTTCTCTTCAGTTACAGAGAGAAAAACAAAAAACCTATTGTGTTTTCTCTTTGGTCTGCCTGATAGGAAATTCTCCTATTTTGTGTTCTATTGCCTCAGCAGAGTTTAAATGTTTATATGTCATTTTATCATCAGTTTAAGAATTCTTTTTCCTTGTATCTATATTTAACTTATTTCCTGTTTCTGCCTGGTTAAATGCTCTGGCTTACTAATGTACTTTTCACTGTGGGCTGCCTTAAATTCTTTTTGAAAGTAGGCAGTTACTAAAATCAATTTACAGATGTGTTCTCGGAATTCCAATAGTTTTGGAATCATCCACAAAACTTTAAGGGCACTTGGGAAAGTTTTTCCTTGTTAAATGTCCTCAGGCCCCAATGTTTATTCTACCAGAAGTGACACCCACTGCAAAGGACAACACAAAGTTGGAGGTGCCATAGAGCCTTTGTTTTCACATGGGAAGGACACATGGATCTTGGCATGAACTTTTCTAGATTAAAGAATTCTTGAGTGGTGTTAGTGCCTTCTTAACTTTCTTAGGTCAGCCACATAGATTACTCAAGTAAAACCCAGTAAAAGTTAAGATTCTATTGTTGAATATCTTACTATTTTAATAATTTGGATGTCCCAAATAAGTTGGCAGCTTTGGAATCTGGGTTATGCCAAAGGAAAGGGACTTTAAAACAGAGTTAAAAGAAAGGGAGCAGTCATGGAGTACAGGTAGAAGTATTGAAAAAAGTGGGAAATAAGAGGTAGGTTAAGTAGATATTTATCCAGGGAACCCTCTTCATTGGTCCCAGCTATGTTTCTTCTTTGCTTCCTACTCATTGTACTTATTTTTTTTTTTTCCAAGTCTGGTTCACCTGATAAACTCCCTGAAATAAAACCTCCTCATTTTCCACTCAGATACTGGCATTTTACCTGACCTAGCAGATCTGGCTGTGCCAAGGGCACAAGTACAGACCAAGACACAAGCTGGTTTGGCGATTGTTACATTCATTTCCACTACGCTAGACACAGCCTTCTTTTCTGTCAAGTCCTGAAGCTGTAAAGGTGCATATCACCTTTCATTGTGCATCTGGAGCCATTGTTTTATTGAGTCAGTCTAATTTTAAATACCAAGAAGCATCACCCAGAATCAGTTTTATGGCCTGCAGCTTAGAACAGCAGTCCTCATTATTTTAGCAAATATATATTAGGTATCTGTTATATGCCAGGCACTATGATAAACATGGGGGCATAATGATGAATAAAAGATGCTCTGAAAATATTCCTGGCCTTCAAGCCTTTCTTTAAATGTCCAAATTAAAAAAAATATTTATAGTAATAATCAGAATTTTCTACACTCTAATTTTCAAGCCAAATTTGGGCATGTATAATATTAATGGTAATTCAAATGAATCCTTAAGGTAACAGTTAATTAAAGGAAATTAAAAAGCTCTAATTCCATTTTTTTATTTGGTTGGCATGGGGGTAGATTTTTAAAACTTATTGAAGTTTCAGAAAATATTTCAAGGCTGGTAAAAGTCCTTTATCTTTATTATGATATAAGGTCACTTAAATATTTTATAAATACAAGATTAACTTCTTTTTACTTGAAGTTGTGTGAGTAAAACTTTTTGAGACTTTCAAAATCAAATTATAAATTACAAATGAGAATTTTTTAAGTGAATATGAAATGCTTTCTGTGATTATTAAAAGAAATCAACCCTATAATTTAGTACTAGAGGACCCATAATTTAAAGACATTCAAACACAAGCAACCCAACAACAAAACATGATGGCATTATTAAATCAAAGCAAAGCTCATTAAATAAATCACCCAAAATAGAGAGCAAAAATAAAAATAACTATTGCATAATAAACATCTATCAATCACGATCAGACATTAATTCAGAAGTATTCAAATCTATGTTAAACTTCCCTAAAATGTGTATGTGCTGACACACAATTAATGGCATAAGATCACAACATCATTAATATTTGTAATTAGTTAATGTGTAAATTCAAATATCCTCTGTACTGATTGAGGAATCAGTGCAAAATTTAGAAATGAATGGATGCTGAAGTTAATAAAAACCTGAAGCTTCTGATTTAAGTTCTCATCAAAGTAATATTAGTCTCATTAACTTTTTAAGTAAATTCTTAAATTTAAACCTACAGATTTATACTAGTAAAACAATTATAGTATCTATTTTATGTATTGTGGTATGAATGAAAAAGCAGTTTGGCCCAGGCCTGTGACAGATTATAATAAAAGAAATGTGTCCTGGGCTTTAGTCAGTGGCATCTGAGCAGAGAAATACCCTAATTAATGAAGCTTTTTTCCTTTTTCTGATATGTCACTATTCTATCACCTTAAATGAGAAAGGAGAGGAATTTATTTCCTTAATAAAATTTTACCTGGCTGCTGGTAAATATTTCCAAATTAAGTTAAATATTCACAATATAGTTGACAACAAACTGTGACACTTTCCTCAAATTTAAACACAAGATTCAATGTTTGCTATTTAATATTTCTTAGCCTGACATGTAAAACACTTTTGCATGGTGGGTACATTTCCCAGATTCTGTTTGAAAGAAAGTCAATAATTTAGTTTTTTTTTTTTTAACAAAAACTCTTTCCAGATTCCTTTAATAAGGTTTTAACCCCCTGTATTTGCTTCTGAAAGAGTCAAAATGTATTGTCTAATAGATAACTCATATCATCCTCAGATAGTATTGGAAGGTTGATCTATGTGGTAATGAATGGTTTCTGATTTATTTCCCAGGGGAACATTCCCAAAGGCGGGCTGAATAAGGAATATTTAGAAAGACAGTCTGAGTGTGGCAAATGGCTCCTCTAAATAGCAGATTAATCATATGGACAACTTTAGTGGCTGTGATAACTGACATTAGGAAATTTTCTAGGGAAATTGTCTGGGTCATTAAATATACTTAAATCTTGACAAATTAGGATTAATTAAAACACAAATTAACACTCCCTATGAAATACTAAACCTCAAGCATGATCATCAAATAGATAAGTAATATATTACATCTTAAGTCTCTGTTCTAGAGTACAGTTTTAATATTTTATAGCATTTCCTGATTCTGATAGAATTACTGTTTTCAATGTGAGCATTCAGCTTTTGACAACTATTTAGCATTTGTAAGATACTAAACCTTACTTTTTGTTGTTTCTAGGAGGTAATGTCCTAAATTCATGGGTTCTATAATTTATAGGTCATTTCAGATCATATTACTTCTATGGTTTAGCCATTAAGAAATAGGAAACACATATATTTCTTATTTCTTTGGTGATTATATAATACTCCATTTTAACCACTGATCATGATAAGTGGACTCTTTTAGCTGTTTTAACCATACAAATATATATTGCCCTTGTCTGAAGGCCAGATTGCTTTGTCATCTACTTTCTTATTTTACCTTCATGTGGCTGATAAAATAAGAAATGATTTTATTATGTAAGGCTACCAGATCTGGCCAGATTGCTGGCAAAGCAGAGCATTATGGAATCCATGACTGTGAGAATATTTATAAGCATTGGGAGAATAATTTTCTGCATATAACTTTTCAACATTTAGCATGTGATTCATATCATTTTGGAAAAGTATGGGCAGAGCAAAAGCTTGTCACATATAGGCATGATAGCACTGTTGTAAATCCTGAACCAGTTTTGGTATCAGTAAAACTTCCTTGAAAATTGAAACAGAAGCCTTCCTACATTTTCCCCTTCCCTCTCCTGCAACTCCAGTTAACAGCATAACTGTGAGATATTTCTTTGTTTTCAGAAGGACACTAAAACTTTGTTCTGATCCAAATTAAGCGAGGGCCAAGGCTAGGTTGGAGTGTGGATGTGCGGGCAGAGGGGATTTATTGCTTTTACACATATGTCCTTTGCCAGGCTCTGGAGTCCTTCTGCTAATTTTGCAAGAGCTTGACTTAAAAAGGGTGACTCAGGATTTCAGAAATGAGGTCTCAGGGGAAACCCTGGAACCCTTAGGGTTTCTAAGGGCAATAGGAAGGATGTTCATCCATTTTCAGAACCTCCCCTCCTTCCTGCTCAATTATTTGAGAGAGGCAGTGGGAGAAGGGATGAATGATGCTCTGAAAGTATTCTTCCCAGATGGGTTGATTGTAGATGACCTGAGCTTGCTTACAAAGTAAGGAAAAGGGAGATACAGTCTGCCAGGTAACGAAAAGAACAACTTAAAATACTACCTTGTACTTAAAACATCATCTTGAACTTGAATCAAATTTGATGGTTTCAGAAACATTTATCATGTATCATATTTTAGAATCAAATTGTTTGCTTGAATTGTCAACATTATGTGAGGAATATAGAGTGGCGATCACCCCATTTTTCAAATGTGAAAGCTGAGAAAGTGCATTAAGGACCTTTATTTGAGGAAGAACTAAGACTCTCAACCTAGTCTAGGGGTCCTTCAACTATTTTTAATTGCCATAGCTGTCCATCAAATTGGATTTCTAAAGTTGCTAACAGTATAGTGAGATACAAAATGTTTCCCATTCATTCCATTTCTTGGTTTTGTAGAAAAGTAATAAAGGATATAAATCTACTATAGATGGCCTTTTTATTTTTCACCAGTTGGGTATTTGTTCCTCAGAAATTTTAAGGCTGACAACAATGCAATTGTTTTCTAGGAAAAGTGATGGCTATATTAATAATTACCCAATATTTGTAAAATAGTAGAAGTTTTTAAAACAGTAGAAATTCTCTTTCTCCATCTAACAAATTCCCCTCTTGTAAAATGTATTGACTGCTACCTGGCACTCTGAACATTCTAGGTACTGTTGTATCTGCACATTTCTGCTTCCGCCAATTGAATCATAAACCAGCTGTGTATGTTTCAAAACCTATTTATTCCAGCTATACCTGTTAGTGGAATTACATAATTCAATCACATATAGTACGTAAAAGAAAGAAATTTTGTGTAAAGGAGAGTGGTATTCCTCCCATTCATAGTATAAAAATAAAGCTGAATGCTTTGGAAAAGTTTTATAAAGGTGAGTCATTAAAATAAAATGCAAGCAGACTGCTGAATTAGGTGTGGGATCTTACATATCTGAAAATTAGAAAAACAATTATTTTTTTTTGACAGGGTGTTACTCTGTCGCCTGGGCTAGAGTGCAGTGATGTCATCATATCTCACTGCAACCTCAAGCTCCTGGGCTCAAATGATCTTCCTGCCTCAGCCTCTCTTAGAATTGGAAATTTTAGAGTTCATGAACTCTGACTATAATCCAAAAATATAAGAAAAAAAATTAAAAAGTGACCATAATATCAAAAGTACTTAGAAGTTAAAAACCATACTCTATGATAACTTTTGGATAAAAGAAGAAACAATTTACAGCGTGATAAAATGAGAATATTTCATATCAAAACCCATGGAAATACAGAAAAACTTGCATTCAAAGAAAAAGTATATTCTTAATGCCTTCATTATTAAAAAGAAAGACTCAAACAACAAAATACCTTAATACAAATATTAAGAATAGAATTGTCCAAAAAATAAGACAGGGAATTAATGAAGGCAAATTCTGAAAATGAATAGTAGCAAGCATAAATCAAGAGCTAATTCCTTGAAACAAATTGATTAAAATATATAAATCTTTCAAAGGTCTGCTGAAGGAAAGAAGACAGAGGGAGCAACAATATACAAATTTAGGAATGAGAAAGCAGATGTACGTGCTGATATAGAAAATATTAAATATCTTTCTGGAGCATGTCTTGTAAGCTATGTAACATCCAGAATATATGTTTAATGACCAAAAGAGTTTCTGCTTAAGTGTTATATCATCATATATATTGTTTAAAGACCTCGTTAATTAAATCTGAGCCAGAACTCATATTACCACTAATATGACATGCTTATGCCTCATGATTAATCATATCCTTGAAATTATTAATAAATCTTGATAGCAGTTATGAATTCTCATTCTTGTGAGCCAGATTGGACAATCTGATCTTTGTGTTATCTCAAAAGCTCAACATGGAGTATGTTGTAATTGAATAAAAATAGTCATATATTTTATATGGAAGAATAAATGCTCTCAAGTAGCCAAGAGAAAGAAGAAAATAAGATTAGTAAGGATGACCTAGCTTATCAGATGTTATAACATGATATGATACAACCAAACACAAACCAGTCTGATATTACCATAGGACGGACAAACAGAGCAGGCTTGAGAGTCTAGATATGTATCCCAATTATATCTGATGAGCCAATGGGTAAATTAGGTGGTATTTTTAATTAAATGAAAAAAGAATGGCTTATGTAATAAATTCTACCAGTATTGTTTTCTACTTGTGAAGAAAATAATTTACAAAAATAGATTTCAAACAGATTATGGAATTTTTCTTCTAATCATTTCACAAAAGTTATAAGAAAATCTAGGAAGCTACTTATGTAAAGGCAAAGGTTTAGTAGGGCCCTTTTAAAAGAGGAAAGGATGTCTGAACTATATCATAAAAGTTGACCACTTAGTCCAGATTAAAAAAAGAAAAAAAAACCTATTGGATCCAAAAGATCTTTTAAACAAAACCAACATATTACAAAGATATTAGGAACAAATTGAAATTTAGATGGCAGATAAAGCATTACTATCTATCATTTAGAAAGAGTTCTTATAAAATGATAATAAAAAGATAACTGAAAATATGCAAAAATGCTATGAATAGGCAATTCATTGAAGAAAAAATCCAAATGACACTATATATGTGAATGAAAAGGATCCTTAAATTCAAAAGTTGCTAGGAAATTGTCATTAGAGTAACAACAAACTCTCACATATCCATTAAATTGGCCAAAATTAAATAGAACCATAACACCCACTGCTAGTAAAGGGAAGGGGGTCAAGTACCAATGTTGCTGGTAGAAATGTAAATTATTAAACATTTTGGAATGTAATCATACAATAGCTATTAAAATTTAAAGTACACACAATCTTTAACTCAGAAATCTCTTATCTGGAAATTTATCCATGAAAATAAAAGTATCCATAAGAGAAATATATGTAAGGAGGTTTATTGCAGTATTGTTTGAAGTGGCATGAAATTAGAAACAAAATGAAAGCCCATCAATGAGAGAATAGCCCATTATCATAAATATAGTAGGTAGTTATTAATATATACTATTATATGTTAATATATACTATTATATATAGTATAATGATAGTATATAAAATAACTTATTAATACTATAGCATGTTATATGCCATTAAAAGGAATGAATTAGAGTTGTATCTGCTAACTTGGAAGTATTTTCACAAGATATTGAGAAACATCTACTGTATACAATTTAATATTATTTTTATAAATTAAATTTTGCAACTATATGTGTATGGGGTGTATATTTGTGTATGTGTGTGTATGCATACAAATATAAGTATAATTATATTAGCATAGAGAAAGGTGTGGCAGTTTATACACATGGATAACAGACAATGGGACGAGTAAAGTACTGCTGAGGAGGGAGAGGGTAGGAATGGAGAAGTAAATTGAAGCATAAAAATCTTAAAAATGTTGTACTAAAAAAGCCCCTGTCATAAAAAGTGCATATATTATGATTTTGTTTATGTAATAGTTGTGCGTGTGAGAAAGAAAAGAAACTTTTTATCTGAGGAATGCGAGCCCCTTTAATTTATCAGAAAGGCAATGAAATGGGAGACTCAGTCACAGCTCACCCCCCTACCCCTGAGCTAAGTAATTGCTCCTAGATGGACTCCTAGCTAATCAGTGTTGTTTCTGTAAACCTCTCCTCGTCCTTTTTTTAAAAAAAACCTTGAGCCTGTCCTGTGTTGTCCAGAGCACTTGCCAGTGTTTCCCTGGCTGCAGTCCTCAACCTTGTCCCAGTAAACTTTCTGTATTAATTTTGCCTCCGTCTCTTTCTTTAGGTTGACATCTCTATGATATGTGCACCATTAGAGAAGATGGTTCCCAACCTAAAAGTATTCTTATCAGGCTATGATAACTCTGTAAAGTGAGAAAAAATACGATATTCAATGAGCATGGTTACCAAGATGTTATTGTGTCTGGGGGTTATTTCTGAGTAAAAAGATATAAAGCAATTTTTAATTACTTTTAAATAAATTTTTATATACTGCTTGATAATTTGCAATGATTCTATAATTTAAATCTGAAAAGGTTAGGTCCTTCAACTTTCCTTCAGCGATTGGTCAAATCATCTTTTTTCTTCTTTTAAGAATTGCCAGTATAAATGACATAATCTTATGGGAACTATTTATTAATGTGTAATAAGAAATATTTTAAGAAACATTTATAGGTCTCAATTCTGTGTGTCTTAATGGGTGAGAATGAAAAAAGGGAATAAAGCAAGGTACTAACTTAAAATTCCATTTAATGTCATTCTCATGTTTAAGAATGACGGGATACAAATGATCTGTAACCATGGTCCTTTTCTCATTGGTATGGGAGAAGGTGTCCCTGCTTTTCTTTTCTTGATTCTATTATTCACACACCCCTGCTCTGCCTTAACTCCAAGAATGTCTTCATCTCTGATTACTTTACTCTGGGCCATCCTATATGCATTTCCTTTTAGCAGTCCTGCTTGTGAATTTTGCAACATGTAGCAGTTTTTCTGGCACCATACTCCCCTTTGTTCTTCAGATACCTAGTCAAAGGGAATTGCTCTATTATAATGCTGTGATCTTAGTGCTGGTATTACCTGTTGTTAAATATTAAGAAGAGCTTATAGATAAAGCAGATAAAATCAGAGTCTGGACTAAAGCCCCCATCTTGGAAAACACTGTTAAGACCACATTTTCCTTGCATCTACATACATCTTGAAACTTACAATACAGAACTAAATAATGGCTGGAGATTTACCTCTATGATTCAAATAAAATACTTATACCTATGTGGAGTGAGCCTGGCTTATCTTTCCGCTATGGTAGGTGTTCCTAACCACAGACATGTTTTAGCTCTATGTGGGTGGCAGAGCATTTTGATCTAAGATTAACAGTAGAGAGGGCAGAATGAACTTATATAATGTATGGAAATTAATACTCTGGAGTATTGAAAAAAATACATCATCAGAAGTGATAGATCCCTCTATTTGGAAGGTTCTTACCAAAACGGTCCCTAGGTGAGTGTGGAGTTCTGCTGGGGGTGGCTTACCAAGCCAATAGGAACCCAGGATACAAAGTAAAAGAGGTTCATTAGGTATATCTGGCATGAAAGATATAATGATTATGTATTTTTCCATCCACACTCATCCACATGGATAGCAATATGTCTAAACTATAAAACCAATTAAAATATATCTAAATTTCTTGAGCTATTGCTCCTTTTTTTTTTTTTAGAGCTATTGCTGCTTTAAGGCTTTAAGATATTTTGGGTTGGATGAACTACTTCTGCTTATTTTCACCTTTAAAAAACAAAGGTTAAGAAATCTGACATATTGGGTGGAACACTTACACATCCATTTGTCATATAAATTCCCTGTGCATGTTTTCCACTGAAGAAAATAGTGGACTTTTTTTGGGGGGGGAGAAATTGTGGATGGTTTGATTTCATTAGGTTCAAACAATTTTGAGTTACTCCAGTATTTGCATTAAAAGAGACTTAAAATCATATATCCAAAGAATATTTTATAACTGAGCTTTGGTGATCTCTATTTTTTATTATTGGCTTAACCTGTGTTGATTATGAAGTGATCTGAACTGAATTGAGTTAGTATTATTCCTGTGCTTCTACCACTCCAAAGAAAGTATTTTGAAACACACCAGGCCCTTCAGCATGATAAATTGCACTTTAGAGTGCTGTTCAAATAGGACCATTATTTTAAGAAGTTAGAAACCAATCTGAGACGTAATTTACACCTTCCTACGACTGCAAGAGAAACATTATTAATAAGTGGAGAAACTGAAGCGTAGAAGTGTGTTCACCACCTCAGCGTGGTGTTCCTGTGGCCTGTTTGTCTTATGCAGGGCCCCAGGGCATGCTGTCATTATTTCTCTTGGTTCTGAAATGGCTTTAAGTCAGATCCTACCATTGAAGAACTCACTTTGCATAGAAGCAGCATGATGCCAGCTGTAAATAAGTCCTTCTTGATGATGGTTGGAGACCAGGATGAAGTGACCATCATCACTTGTGAAAGGATGAGCACGTACCATTTGTGACCTGAAAATACCAGATGCTTGTCTTAAGCTTGATATCGTTCATGTCAGGGGGCGTCAGATGGTATTTATTGTTCTCTGTGGTATTTTGGAGAGATTTAGGGTGAGTAGACTAGGAAAGGAAGGTGAATTTTGCCCTTTCTTAAGTACCTATTGCTCAGGGACTGGCTGCAATAGGTGATCATGACAAGTCTGTGTGTTAATAGTAGACTTCTTGCCAGTACAAAATTTTACTACCTACCCAGTTTCTGCAGAGCCAGGCAATTCCTGTCAACTTATCAACATGCAGATAAAAACATCCTTTCAAGTGCATGGTGCAAAATGTTATTTTAATTCAACTCCTAAATGGTAGCTAGGTATTTATTTATAGAAAACCAAAATGTGTCACCAGTCCTGTGGGTCATTATAATTTAAAAGCAGGGTTTTTCCAATATCCATGCCCCTTTTAAATGTGTGGAAGATTAGCTAGGTATGAGAGCATCATATTTCTAAAACTTTTGATATAGCTCTATGATATGCTAATTGGTCAAGGTTTTTCACTGACCATATTTATCAACTTCAGCAGATGAAGGATCATTAGGAAATGGTAAAGGCATTAAAAACAATATGGTGAAGTCAAGTCATGCTATTTTGTAAATTTTACTTTTATATTTCTGATGGAGTTTATTGTCACAGGATTGTTTTTATCTGAGTTGCTGAATTGAACATAACTCAAAGTGCTCACCGTTATGTTTTACTATGATGTATTAAAATACTTCATGATCTAAATATGAAAGTCTGGCACAGATGAAGTTATTTAAGTAAGCATAGAGAATGGGCATAACAAAGTGTTTGATGGGGTAGAGTTAGACTGTGGATGCAGAGACAAGGTTGGTGTTAGTAGTAGAGGTTATTCTGACAGATAACAGAGAAACTAGAAAAAGTAGTGAGAGTAAAGGAAGTTAAATTTCATTAAGATACTCCTTAGCACATCAACCCCAAGAAATAAGAATTTCTATCAAACAGTGTACTGTTCTTTCTTAGAAATTTTATTTAGAAATGGGGTCTTGCTCTGTTGCCCAGGGTAGAGTGCAGTTGTGTGGTCAGAGCTCACTGTAACCTCGAACTCGTGGGCTCAAGTGATCCTCCCACCTCAGCCTCCTGAGTAGCTGGGACTACAGCACATGCCACCATGTCTGGCTAATTAAAAAAAAAATTTTTTTTTAGAAACAAGGCCTTGCTATGTTGCCTAGGCTGATCTTGAACTCCTGGCCTCAAGTGATCCTCCCACCTCAGCCTCCCGAGTAGCTGGGTTTGCAGGCTACCATTCTCAATTATTCTTTTTTCTAGTTTGACTGACTGTTCATGGGTCCACTATAAGAGCATCCTGTGTCACTCACAATCTCCCTGTGATTCTAAGTATTTTTAGACAACTAAGCTGACTCTTGATTGAAATGTCCAAGAATTCTCTTCCTCTTGGGCTCCACTCCTATCCTATACCTCCTCCTTTCTCAGGAATTAATCTAGTCCCTGCTCTATGTAGAGACTGCAAGTGCTGTCAAGTTTTCTCCTTTACCACCCAAAGCCAATGCCTTCACACTTTCTCCTTTCTTTCCTGCCTGTCTTTAAGGAAAACGTACTTATCCACCCTGCTGAAGAATGTATACCTCTTCCAAGGCTTTCATTCTATGTTTATCTCTCTAAATTTCCTCCATTAATGCTCTAGGCTAAAAGAAATACTCAATTATTCCCTTTTCTTCCTAAATTAAAGTTGTGTCTGGATTATCTGTCTAATTCTGTGTGTACTCTCCTGCATATGTGCCTCTACTCTCATTCTTGTCTTTACCTGAAATGGTCTCCTTTGGTTCTCTGCCATCAACAATTCTACCAGCCACCCAGTCCAGTGGTTTTTGAATCATACTTCATGTAGAAGCAGATGTTCTGTAAAGGAGACTCAGATGCCCACCACAGGGGGTGAGGGGGTGCGCAGCAGACAGCTTAGAATTTCCATCCTCAAGTAGAAAAATCTCCCATAATAATTATTTTACACATTTAGCATATTTGAGTTCTGGTGTTTTAAAAATATTGGAAAATGACAAGTTTAATGAAATTGCAGAGAGGTTAAGTGACTTGTCCAAGATAAGCGCAGATTGAGAGCTAGTTCTTGGGTCTTCTGAATCCCTATTGTGCATTTTTTTCCTATGATTCAGGCATTACTTAGTGGAGTTGGGGGATGACATTTTTAAGTAAAGAATACATCTCCATTAAATGTTCATACAGAATTTTCTTCCATGCCAGTATAATATTAAAATATGGAGTGATTTCTGTCCTAAATGGTTTATTTCCCTCCATCCAGAATGATCTATGGACCATGGTTAATCAGGGCCCTTCTTCATTCAAGCCAGGCTCTTATGTGTGATATGGGGCCACTTGAGTATTCTACACTGACATGTAAAATGATTCTCATCACTGTGGTAGTATTGAAACTAAAACAGTGTTAGTTAACCTTGGCAAATTTCAGACCAGGTCAGAGGTTGGTTTTGATTCGGAGAAATTCGTTAAGATGCCAAGAGTGCTACCTAGTCAAACTTTTGGAGGTAGAAGGGAAAAGGTTTTCTAGAATTAACCTGTGCAAATCTTTGAGATAATTTCTACTATTTCTAAGTTTGAAATCACACTCAATAGAACGTGTTCCTTTCACTAGTTTCTATATCCTGGCCCTTTTTCTTTTGTACTCCAACCATTTGGTTCAATTGAAAGGGAGTCCATAATTATTCCCAGAATGCTTTTAATTCTGGAATATTCTGGCAATAACTTTTTCACAAAAAGCAAAAGATGCAGGGAATAAGGAATATGGCCATACTTTTTAGGTCACATCTTTCTTACTTTTTGTGATCTATCAAACAATCAAATATTTTTGGGCATAAAAAAATAACTTTAGGTCAATTAATACAGTGTAATTGAAAATCTTGTACTTCACTTGATAAGGTTGAACAGTAAAAATGACCTGAAATGTTTCATGAGAAATTACATTTAAGGTTATACTTAAATGAAATAATATGGAATGCTGATGCAAAATATAACAGTTTGATGTACTTTTATGTATCACAATACATAAATTTAAATAATTTTAAATGTCAATAAATTACAATTTAATTGACAGTAAACTGATAAGACACAGGGATTTTAACATTTGGTTTTGGAGGTAGAAATCCACTTTTATTTATTTTTTAACCTCTCAGTAGTCTAAGAGTACAATTTCTTTTCTCTAATCCACTTTATTCTGTATATAGTGCTTAATAAGTAAGCATCTTCCATTTGATGAGTTTTCAGAATTATCTTGCACTTTGATTTTTTTTACTCACTTTGCAGTCACAAAATGAGAAATGTAGACAAACAAGAAGGTCGTGCAAAGTCAAGCTCTCAAAACCACATGCAAGACTGAGCGGCACATGGTTTAGAGCTCACATACTCCAGGATCGTGTCATACAGGCATGCAGATGAGAGGAAAGGAAAGCGCCTACATCATGAAAATGGAAAATGGTGAAAAAGAATGACATTTTCTTTATGATAATTATCTAATGCAAACCATAACCTTTACCAGAGTCGGGGTAGGGACAGAGAAGTGAATTTTTGTGGGGAGCGGGAAACTGTATATAAATATTATCAGAGGTCAAGTCGTTGTTAAAATTAAGGATGTCTATTCTGTACTTGGCCTCTTCCAGGTTATCTTCCCCAGTTTTTTGCTTTGTATTTCCTCTGCTACATCATGCAAAAAAGATCAGAACTAACATTGGAAATCATTTAACAAGCTCTAAACCTGACAGATAACAAGGGTGTTCTCAACAATTTACACGAGAATTAAATTGGATATAAATACCTCCTGTTCTTACCGGTGGGTGTTGTGATTCCATTTATTAAGGTGTGAAGCAGACAGGAAAGAGATAAATCTTTCATAAGTACATTGTAAATAGGCAAGTGGTATATAAACCAAATTCAAAGGTAATAGAGTCAAACAATGAAAGGTAAATAGTTGTCACAAAATAGACTTTATCACAAAAAATGGTCACAAAACTAGAGTTATATGGAGAGGGGACATAAAATAATTGTTTTTCTACTGTTATTGAAATAATCTGGCAGTATAGAACAACAAAATTGAGTGACACATGTTTTGATTAAAAATTCTTGATGCTGCTTCAGCCAACCCATCAGTATTCCCCAATATTTCTTGAACACTGATACCTTTGTTAAACAATAATAGTGATGGAAATGTATAACAGTGATTAATATGTAGGTGCTGTTTCTTGTGACATTAAAGTGTTCCCTTGGGGAGATCAATTTATCAAATGAATTTTTTCACAAGGAATTTTAAGATGATTAGAAATAACTCACGGAGCTTAGCTACAATTTTATATGAAATGTACTAATTAGATAATTAGCTCTTCAAATTAAAATTTTTATAACACATGTCCTTACTTCTCGGGCAAATAAATCACACACAGCTATGATAAATTTATCCATATATAAATATGTCTTTCAAATTGGGCAATATCTGTAATGCTTTCTGTATCATTAGTGCTAATTTTGAAACTTGCTTTCTGTTATAATATTTCTGGTCAAACAAAAAATATCAATCTATTATAAACTGTACAGGCTGACTTATATAAAAATTGTTTATGCAATTGACATAATTAAATGTGAGTCATTTTATTTTTTGAAGAATTCTTAGAAACGGGCCCTTGCCCAGTTGAGTAGCCATGTAGGAAGGCACCATATTTTTAATCTTTTTTCTGTTGCTCTATGATATGTCATGAAATTTGGATTTGTTGTATAATTTTTTTAGCAATCAGTCTCTATAGCCAAGTAACAAGGTGAAAAAAGTGGCCAATTCTAATAATAAAAAAGGCTTTTCGGATCACATTAATGTTATTAATTGTGTTGATTTTTGAGCAGTAATAAAGAAGGGGAAGTTATGACAAGTGATTTTTGATGTCAAATTTCCTTAAAAGATATGAAGGAATCCATATTTCCTCCTTGAAAGGAAAGATGCATTAAACCTGGTACAGTAAAAGGGCACATAGTAAATTGTTTAAAATATAAAAAGTAAGTTCTTAAAAGCAGTGTGAATATTCCTATCATAAAATGCTTATGACATACATAAGCTCCTTAACCTCTACTACAAATTTTCAGTTTCCCATCTTTTAAAGTGTGTTAACCTTGGATCTCTGTTTGAGGGCATCACAGTTGTTACTGTTCACTTGCCGAAGCTTAGTGCACATGGGTCCAACTATTCTTTTGGGTGCTGGCAACTAGACCATGCAGTGAAAGCCCGAGTCCAGGCTAAAGCAGTGCTCTCTCTAACCAGAAGTGGGAACTCTACTACACACAGTTATATCAGTTTGCATCATGTTATAATGCCTTTGCCACACAGTATAACTAGATATAGCACCATGCAATGCCATGAATTGAGAATGAGAGACTATCTCCAGGGGAGAAAATACACATCTGAGAGAAGAAAACAAAAGCAGGGGGTTCAAAGCTGGTGAGACTGGCTTTTTCATTTTGGCTATAGCTGTAATGCCTCTGGTGCTTCTGTTTTGGAAAACAAATACATACCATGTTCATGTCAATGCCATTGGTGTAAGTCCATGCATGCTGGAAATATTCTTCAAGACGTTGCCTCAGAGGGTTGGGGATTTGGTGAAAGCGAATGAATTCTTTTACTCGCAGCATCTGCATGTGGTACCTGGCAGTTCCCGAGTATAGTCTTTGGATAATTGCAGATACATTCCCAAAAATGCTTGCATACATTAGTGCTGGATTGGATAAAAAACAAAGTTATGGGGGAACACTGCACGTGGACATATTATATATTGTCAGAATATCAAGCACGTAGATTTTGATCATCTCGGCAAGTTGTGAGGATTAACCACTAGCTCACGGGGAAAACAGAAGTTAGACAAATAATGCTTTAAAATTTAAAATTTAGACAGGAAAGGGAAGTTACTCAAATGCATCGTGGACGCTAAATTAAAGTAAAAATTCAGATTGTTTATAATATCAGCTTGTGACTGAGAGCATTGGCTAGAGACAAAAACGCATTTGGAATAAACTATTTCATTTGTCATAAGAAGGCATGTCATAAACATGTTTGCTCAAAAAAAAAATCTCATGAGGCAGAAACATCTTTTAAGGACTTTAAAATCACTTTTTGAGTTGAAATTTAAATATTAATTTTTTTTTTTTTTTTGAGACGGAGTCTCACTCT
>VBSM01001562.1:10637804-10653738 GCA_008086735.1 Cheirogaleus medius
TTTTTTTTTTTTTTAAGACAGAGTCCCACTCTGTCACCCCGGGTAGACAGTGGCGTCATCATAGCTCACTCCCACCTGTAACTTCTGGGCTCAGCCTCCCCAGTAGCTGGGACTACCCGTGTGTGCCATGACACCCAGCTAATTTTTCTATTTTTATTAGAGTCAAGGTCTTGCTCTTGCTCAGGCTGATCTCAAATTCCTGAGCACAAGTGACTCTCCCGCCTCGGCCTCCCAGCGTGCTAGGATTATAGGCATGAGCCACCACATCCAGCTTTAGTATGCAACTTTTAATCTATTCAAATTCATTTTCATAGTATCTTTGCATAAGAAACATAACTCTAGCTTAGAAAATGCACATAGTTTTATTTTTTGGGGGAGAAAAGAATATATTTTTGTTCTTTCATCTATGGGTAGAAACTGCTATGACATCCCTTTCTATATTATATATTCAGTACTTAGGTAGAATATTCATACTAGTTCTTTTTCACTAAATCTTTATGACTTAATATAAGCTCTTTAAACACTTTCTCTATTCTTTTTTTAATTTTTATTCAGTTTTTTAAAATTCTAAGAAATGCCATGCTCTGTACTGAAAGTCACATCATGACACATGGTTCCTATATTGATCTTTGGGCATCTATCAGAGACTGAGAGATGAGGTGATATGTAAAGCACTGAAACAGTGATATACCAAGCAGGTGGGAAAAGCAACAACAATAACAAAAATATTGAAGTGTTTGATTATAGTATATTCAACCAAGACATGTGTTTTTTCCAAACACATTTTGCAAACAATTGCCTCTATAAACCACTTAATCATTTTGAAAGTCGGTTTTGGCCAGATTCAGGCTGTGTTTTAAGCTAATAACATTTTCCTGGGCATTTTCTTTCTTTTCCATCTTATCGTGTTTGCTTATCTTATCATGCTTGGTTATCATGGTCATTGTCTACCATAGATGTCCCAGGTCAGAGAATGTCCCAGGGAAAGAAGTAGCCCCCTGTTTTTATCTATTTGAGGGGATGAAAGTTGGAGGGATGTGATGTTTAATGTTATGTCAACTTGACTGGGCCACAGGGTGCCTAGATATTTGGTAAAACATTACTTTGGGTGTGTCTATGAAGGTGTTTCTGGATGAGATTAACATTTGGATCAGTAAACAAGTAAAGTAGATTGTACTCCCCACTGTGGATGGACCATATCCAATCCACTGAAGGCCTAAATAGAACAAAAAGGTGGAGTAAGGGAGAATTCGGTTTCACTGCCTGTCTTTGAGCTGGGACATCAGTGTTCTCCTGCCTTTGGACTCAGGCTCATACTGAAATTATACCATTGGCTCTCCTGGATCTCCAGTTAGTTGAATACAGATCTCAAGACTTTTCAGCTTTCATAGCCATATTAGCCACTTTCTTATAATAAATCTCTTTATATCTATAGCTATACCTATATCTATCTATCTATCTATCTATCTATCTATATCATCTATCCATCTATTTATTGGTCCTGCTTCTCTGGAAATCCAGACACATACAGGAGATTTGTAGTGAGGCTGGATTGGCATGTGTAAGAGACATTAATTCTCCATGAGGTAGACTGGCTGTTTAGGTTGTATCTTCCATGGGAAGAAAAAGCTGCCCTAAATTGTTCCTAATTTGAGTAAATGAATAATTCATTAAGTGAGAGTTAGCAATTATTCACCAGAAACCGATTCCTGTAATCCAAGGAGATTCATGTGAGAAATATCTTTTACTCATTCCAAATGTAGTGTTGGAAATACTTATGTGTGCTGTTATGTTTCCAAAGTACGTATCACATGCTCAGGAAATAGATGCAATCAGAAGGCACATAATGCAGGTAATTTTACCTAAACCACATAATTACATGAAGGGAAAAGGTCAAGAAAAAAGTTTCATTTCATTTTTAATAAATACTGTGGTCTTATCTCTATATTTCCACCAAAACTAACTAAAATTTAGTTTAGGTTGTAAACAGGCATTTCCCACTCATTGTCAAGATGGAAAAATCTAGATTATAAGTACATAGTTGTACACATGAATGACTAATTGAAATATTTCTCTTAGGAAATTGTATGTTTATGACTTTTAAAATTATAATGAAATATTATTTTTTTCTACTTTTTAAGGAAGCAAATGGAGCTAAATGTAAGCTAATGAGAAGAATAAAACGATTATATACTGTATACATTATTTAGTTGATGCACAACTGGCAATAATATCAATCAAAAGCAAGTTGATAGACTCTGCCTATATAGGCATCTCTCCTCAACTCAATGTTTTATGAGATTTATATTAATAACATAGCGAATTCTTATTTCATCAAAATGGTTTACTTTAGGTTAGGTATTATAGAAATAAAACAGGTATGTCTTAAAACTTCCTTCAGCATACCACACCCAAATCTGATAGGCTAACCATACTAATAACTTTGGTTTGTTGGAGAGTATTAGCTGAAACATGTTGACAGAACAAATACACTTGCTTTTCTATTTCATAACATTTTTAAAACATAGCAATTAAAAATAAGTTTTATTGATGTATAATTTAAATACGATAAAATGCATCCATTTTAAGTGTACAATTCAATTAGTTTTGACAAATACATACACCCCTGTAAACATGATCAAGATACAGAACATTTCCATCACCACAAAAGTTTCCTCATGTCCCCTGGCTGCCTGTGTCACTCACTTCAGACCTTAGACAAACCACTGAGCTCCTTTATGTCATTACAGATTAGTTTGCATTTTCTAGGGTTTCATATAAATGGAATCATAATGTACATATTCATTTGTGTCTGACTTCTTTTGCTCCGCATAATGTTTTTGGGAATCATTCTGTTGTGTGTATCAGTAATTTGTTTTTGTTTTTTTAACTGCTGAATTGATTTGCATCATATGGCTATACCACAGTTTGTTTTTCTCTTCTCCTGTTGATGGAAACCTTGCTGTTTCTAGTTTTTGGCTATTATAAATAAAACTGCCATAAACATTTATATAACAGTCTTTGTGTGGACATATATTTTCATTTCCCTTTTAAACACCTAAGAGTGGAATTGCTGAGTTGTGTCGTATGTTTAACTTTTATAAGAAACTGCCAAACTGTTTTCCAAAGTTGTATCATTTCACATTCTCACCAGCAATGTATGAAAATAGCAGTTGTTCCATATCCTCTCCAACATTTGATTTTGTCAGTCTTTAATTTTAACCATTGTAGAGTGTATAATATCTCATTAGGGTTTTAATTTGCATTTGCCTGATGAATCATAACATCTTTTCATGTACTTATTGGCCATTCATTTATCTTTTTTTGTGAAGTGTCTGTTCAAATATTTTGCTCATTTTTAAATTGAGTTGTCTTCTTATTATGGAGTAGTAAGAATTAATGATATATTCTGGATGTAAGTTTTTTTCAGATCTAAATATTGAGAATATTTTCTTCCAGTTTATCATTTGCTCATTACTTTTCTTAATGATGTTCTTTGAAGAGTAGAAGCTATCAATTTTGATGAAATCTAGTTTATCAATTTGCATTTTTGGCTGGAGATTATTTTTAGTTTGTTTCAGTTTTGGGGATTTGTATCATTCAAAAAATTTGTCCATTTCATGTAAATTATAAAGTTCATAATTCTTCATAATGTTCTTTGATTATCCATTTAATGTCCATAGGATTTGTAGTAATATCTTTTCTGTCATACAGGACATTGGTAAGTTATGTCGTTTCTCTTTCTTTCAGTCTAGTTGGTGGTTTATCAATTTTATTGATCTCTTAAAGAGCTGGAATTTATTTCCATTAACTTTCTCTATTGTTTTCTATTTTATTTCTGCTCTTATATCTATTATTTCTTTTCTTTTAGTTATATTAGGTTTAATTTTCTTGTTTTTTACTAGCTTCTTAAAATAGAAGCTTAAATCTTTGATTTTAGATCTTACATGTTTTAATAAAAACACCTAAAGCTATAAATGTCTCTCAAAAATGCTAAAGCCTAAAGGTGCCCACTACACATTTTGATGCATTTTATTTTCATTAAGTAAAAGATATTTCCAAATTTTCCATGTGATTTCTTCTTTGAACTATGAGTTATTTGGAAGTGTGTTAATTTCTAAATATTACGGGACTTTTAAAAATATCTGTCAATCTTTCTTTTCTCTCCCTCCTCTTCCACCTTCTTTTGTTACTGATTTCTGGTTTGTCTGTGATCAGGAAAATACTCTGTATGATTTTAATACTTTAACATTTATTAAGACTTGTTTTGTGGCCCAGCATATGGTCTGTCTTGGTGACTGTTTCATATACATTAGAAAAGAATGTACAATTGTCAATATGTCAAGTTTAGTTTATAGCATTGTTCAAGTCTTCTATATCTCTATTGATATTTTTGTCTATTTATTCTATAAAACACTGAGAGAGGAATGTTGAAATTACAAATTGCAAACTATACTTGTGGATTTGTCTATTTCTCCTTTCAGTTATGTCAGTTTTTGCATCATGTAAAGTTCTGTAATTGAGTGCATACACATTTAAGACTGTTGTATTTTTCTATTTTATCTCTGGTAATAGTTTATGTCCTAAAGTCTACTTTGTCTGAAATTAATACTGCTCCTCAGGTTTTCTCATGATTAGAGTTTGTGTGAACTTTTTTTCATCTTTTTATTTTAAGTTTGTTTAAGTTTGCCTTTATATTTAAAGTTTGTTTTCTTTAGATAGCATATGGCTGAGCCTTGCTTTTAAAAATACTGTTTGACAATATCTGCATGTCTATAAGAGTGTCTAGATCATTTATTATTATTTTTATTATTATTTATTTAGGCCATTAAATATGAAATGTCCAATTTCAAATCAAAAGTGTAGTTTATTATATATCAAACAAGAAGCAGTACAATTAATCAAAGTATGCTCTTACACTATCGACACAGTTTTGCCATCTTAACAATAGCTTGTTTATGCCAGCAGCAAAGAAGCCTGGAGAGCAAGTGGCGATGAAATTCCAAAAGGCATTTTCCACAGCTTGTTGAGAATTGAATATTTTTCCTTGCAAGAAATGGTCCAAAGCCTGGAAGAAGTGGTAGTTAGTTGGTGCAAGGTCTGGTGAATATGGTGGATGACAGAGAGTTTCCAAGTCCAGCTGCTGTAGTTTGAGCAGCATGGTTTGTGCAACACGTGGTCGAATGTTGTTTTGCAAGAGGATTGGCCTGTTTCTATTCACCAGACTCAGTTGCTTAATTGCAAGCATCCTCATCATTTTGCCCAATTGGTTGCAGTAGGCATCCGCTGTAATCAACTGACCAGGTTTCTTGAAGCTGTAATGGATCATACCAGCAGTGAACCACCAAAGAGACACCATTAGCTTTTTTGGATGACTATTCCATTTTGGATTGTGTGTCAGCCCTTCATCTTTATCCAACCATTGTGCCAAACACTTGCGATTATCAAAAAGAATCCATTTTTCATCATATATAACAAACACAGTGTAGAAATGGTTCAACTTTATGTCATGACAGCAAAGAAAGGCAAACTTGGAGACAATTTCTCTTCTGACACTCGTTTAATTCATGTGGAACCCATCTATCCAGCTTCTTTACCTTGCCCATTTGTTTCAAATGGTCCAGTATTGTTGGAATAGTAACATCAAACCTTGCTGCTAATTCACACATAGGTTGAGATGGATTCGCTTCCACTACAGCTTTCAACCCATCATTATCCACCTTGATCTCAGGTCGCCCATGTGGCTCAATTTCAAGATTAAAATCACCAGAATGGAACTGCTCAAACCATTGACGTACTGTGCGTTCATTAGCCACATCCTTCCCAAACACTTCTTTGATATTTCGAGCTGTCTGTGCTGTGTTGGTTTCATGACAGAACTCACATTCAAAATTAACATGAATTTTTGACTTATCCTTGGTTTAACGAAAATAGCTCTAAAAAAATTTTGAAAGATAATCACAAGCCAAAACGTGTGTTTGAAAAACTAAAGATGTACCTTCATAATAAAAATAAAACAAGAAGGGTCAAAGTGAAATGTCAGAGATAAAAACTGTCAAAGTTAGTACTTAAGGAAATCAGATACTTCATCCTTAATAACCTAATAGATTTAATGTAATTATTGATGTGGTTGGGTTTAAATCTACCATCTTGCTATTTGTTTTCCACATGCTCTTTTTTCCCCTTATTTCCTCCAATTTTTGGATTTATTATTTTTTATTTTTCTCTTTTGTTTTCCCTAGTGGCTTCTTAGCTATACTTGTAGGATTTACAATACGCATTTTTAATTTATCACTATCTATCTTAAATAATATAATACCACTTCATGCATGATGTAGGAATCTTATAACAAAATACTTCCATTTCCCTTTCCCATTTTTTGTGCTTTCATTATCATACTTCCTCCATCTACATATGATATAAAATCTGCACATTAGTTGAAATTATTTTTGCTTTAAGCATTCAAAAATATAAAAAATCAAAGATTTATTTTTGAAGACATTTAAAAATTAAGTCTTTTACATTTATTCACATATTTACCATTTCTGGTTCTTCATTCCTTTGTGTTGATCCAAATTTTCATCTGGCACCATTTTCCTACTACCTGAATAGCTTTATCATTTCTTGCATACTGCTTATGATGAATTATGTCAGGTTTTGTCAGTATTGAAGGATAGTTTAATTAAACATAATTTCTACATTGACAGATTTTTTTCTTTCATCAATTTAAGAGTTTTGTTCTATTGTCTTCTGGCTTTCATTGTTTCTAATAAGAACTCTATCAACCTTATGTTTTTGTTTTGTACATAATGTGTCCTTTTTCCACTAGTGGCTTTTGAGACTTTATCACAAGTTTTCAGTAATTTGATTATGATGTGTCCTGGTGTGTTTTACTCATGTTTAACCTGTTTGGAATTCACTGTACTTCTTGTATTTGTGGTTTATAGTTTTCATCAATTTTGGAAAATTTTCAGCCATTATTTTTCTGATTTTTTTTTCCAGCTTGCCTCCACTATTTTTTGGACTCCATATACATATGTGTTCAAGTGCTTGGTATTGTTTGTTAGTTCCATCATCTGTGTCAATTCTGGTTCCATTTGGTTTGGTTGTTCTCCTGCTTATGGGTCATATTTTCCTTTTTCTTATAGTATCTATTAATTGTTAATGGATGCTGGACATTTTACAGTTAACATTATCCACTGCTGTACTTTTTTTTTTTTTTGTCTTTAAAAAAGCATTAGATGTTGTTCTTGTAGGCAGGCAAACCATTTGCAAATCAGCTTGTACCTTTTGAAGCTTGCTTTTAAGCTTTGTGAGGGGAAGATTAGTTCTAGTACTATACAACACAATTTTTCTTAGATTTATTTCTAATGAATACTCTGAATGTCCAATAAGAGCTTTCCACTCTGCTGGTTGGAATTTGAAAATCTCCCATACCTGTGCGAGACCTGGAAATTGTTCAGGTTACAGGACTTCTAGTATTTCTTTGCCAGGCCTTGAGGAGTTTCACTTCACGCATTTGTGACTTACTTAGCATTCATCAGTAGATGCAAAGGGATACCTATGCAGGTTTCTGGAACCTTTCTTTGCCAAAGCTGCCTCTTCTCTGTTGTCTGTCTTGAAAATTCCAGCACCTTACTTAGCCTCTGTAACTTCTTTTCTTTCTTTCTTTTTTTTAATTTTCTTAACTCAGCAAGACTACTGTGGTCTGTGTAGGTTCTTTTTTCCCTTCACTGGTTGCTGTGGTCCAGAAAGTGCCTCCAAGCAGAAAACCAACAATAACATGGGGCCCATTTTTTTTCTTTTTCTTTTTTTCTGAGACGAGATCTCACTCTGTCACCCTGGCGAGAGTGCAGTAGTGTCATCATAGCTCACTGTAACCTCAAACTCCTGGGCTTAAGCAATCCTGCTGCCTCACCCTCCAAAGTCACTGGGACTACAGGTGCACGTCACTGCACCAGGCTAATTTTTCTATTTTTTTTTAGTAGGAACAGGGGTCTTGCTCTTGCTCGGGCTGGTCTTGAACTCTTGAGCTCAAGCAATCCTCCTGCCTTGGACTCTCAGAGTGTTAGGATTACAGGCACCACGCCCTACCCTTTTGTTTTCCTTCTTTCAGGATCAAGGCTCCCCTATTTATTTTCCAGTGTCTGAAAATAATTGCTTTATATATTTTGTTCAGTTTTATGTTTGTTTTATTTGTTTTTAATAGAAGGAAGGTAAAGTTTTAGTAACTTCATCATGTCTGGAGGCAGAACTCCAGTAACTTTTTTTTACATGCCATAAAAATAAAGAATTCTCCCAAGATGTTTCTCAAGCAAGTCAGAAATGGAATAGGTTTGCCTCTGTTTTACTGGGTTATGTGTTTTTTAAATTAAATATATACATTACATTTATTCTGTTTGAATAAATATATAGAATTATGTTTATATCAGAAAACATAGAAATGAATATATGAGCATAACTTATAATTATTTAACTTTCCCTTTGTTTTTCATTTTGAATTATGCACACTTTTGAAATGAATTCTCTAAAAATAAATAGAGAAATAAAATTAATTCCATGATCACTGTTCTCTGTACATAGCAGTACAAAAACTGTCTTTGTAAATTATAGCTTTAAAAATGTATCTATAAGCATTTGAGTTATTTGCATTTTGTTAGATTATACTTTTTAAAGTTTTAGTTTTAGTTCCCTTGAATTACATTGCTGTAAAATGGATGGTTGATTGCCTTGTTTTCTACAACTTCACTTAAAATTTTTCTTTTAGAATAAAGATTAGATTTAAAGAAGTTCAAGGATGATGAGAAAGTTCAATTACTATAGTTATAATTAGCATGTGTATGATATTTTACATATCTTTGGTTGTTTTATTTTATTTTTAGATTGAAATCAGGCTACTCACAGGTCTGTGGTATATGTGCTTAGTTTATAAATACAGCAAACAGATTACCAAATCATTTTCTAATATAGTTGCCTCTTACTGGAAATATCACACGCATGTATACCCATACACATCAAATGGCTGGGCACATTTCAGGGGCATTCTTATTATTGCTAAGTTTCAAGTCTCTATTTTATCCTTTTCCTTTATTTATGGCATACTATATTATAATACAGTTCTCCAGGAGTACCTATAAACTTTTTCCTGTGTGATATTAAGCTTTATATAATCCCATTTTGATTAAGATTTATAGAACCAAGTCTTTTATTCAAATAAATGATGTTATGTGGAATGTAGGTATATCTTATTATACCCAATTTGACTAGTTTCTTTTCTAAAGAGATGAAATTCATCTGCAGTAAACATGTATTCTTAAAGAATCAATAGAAATAGTCTAGTACTATATTTAAAAAAGAACCAAAGGAGGGAAGGAAGAAAACTGCCAGTAATTCCCTGATTTAGGGATTAGAGATTAGGTGTAGAGCAAGTAAAGAACTGAGCTTTCTGGCCAGGTGCAGTAGTAGCTCACGCCTGTAATCCTAGCACTTTGGAAGGCCAAGGTAGGAGGATCGCTGGAGGCCAGGAGTTTGAGACCAGTCTGAGCAAGAGTAAGACGTTGTCTCTATAAAAAATAGAAAAATTAGGTGAGTATTGTGGTGTGCACCTGAAGTCCCAGCTACTTGGGGGGCTGATGCAGGAGGATCAAGTGAACCTAGGAGTTTGAGGTTGCAGTGAGCTATGATGATACCATTGCAGTCTAGCCGGGTGACAGAGTAAAACTCTGTCTCAAAAACAAACAAACAAACAAACAAACCAAAACAAAAACCAACCAGAACCGAGTTTTCTTCAATTTAAAATAATTCACAGGATAAATAGTACTATTTATTTCAATTAATTCTCACTAATGGTATAGATTGCTATAGTAAGTGGTGAACCGGCTAAACTTCAGTGCATTTTTAAAACTCTTTCTTAAAAATTCCAAGTTTCAAAAAACAGGTTCTGTTTCTTAAAAAGTTAATCTTTTTCCTATATAATTGCTTTATTAAGAACATTTTTTTCCTTTTCCTTGCTTGCTACTATGCCACTAAAGTTGATGACCGTTATAAAGTGTTTACTAGTATAGTTGTAATCACAAAATGGTTGGAATTGTGTTTGCTCTGAGAGATTCAGTCTCTCTGGAATGCAATTTGTATTTTTTCTAGTAGGTTCCACTTTCGTTTCCTTCTGGGTACAATACTACTTCTGTGTTTGTAGCTAAGACTTGGACTGAATTAGTAGAATGTTAAGAATCATTTAAATATAATGTTATTTGTTTATGCAAGTGTTACTAAAGTAAAAACACTAAAACATATATGTATCAAAAGTGTATTTTATATAAAGTAGACAACAAACTGGGTGAATCTATTTAAGTTTTGTAAATAGGGCTCATTTAAGCACATTTCATTAGTCAGTATGTTGACATTTAAAAATCAACTATCAATCAAGATTGATTTTCAACTTTCTATGAAGTCTAAGGATAATATTCTTTTGGAAGCTTTAAAAATCCATCATGTTTTTGCCAATTGCTGCCTAGTATCAACAAAGTTTCCTTTAGTGTTTCCACAGTGTGGATTTTTTTTAAAATTAACATTATAACATCTTTTAACACACATTTTTTTTTCATCCCAAAGAATATTCATTATAATTGATGCTCATGACATTAGCCCATTATAGGGTAAAGAGCAATCATTTAGGTCTTGGCCTGATGTCACAGGAAAAGAAATTTTTCATCAAAGACAGGGAAAAACACATGTATGTTATGTATAAGTATGTGTGTGCATTGTGTATATACACACACACATATAAAAGATTAGCTTACGTTATAATTGGTGTGGTGATATATATAATATATATGTTTCTATTAATATCTGTATCTACCCATCTATATATCTATGGTATGTAATGTAAGCTAATATTTCCCATTCTAATCTAGCCTCAGCCTGAAATAGAAAATAATCATTGGTAATTAATTATAGGTACTCCTTTTATAGGAGTAACAGTGAATTGCAAGTTTCCATTCCGGAATCCCAAGACTCATGTTACTCCAATTTTATGCCCATCAATTCCTAAGGTTTGAAAGAACTTTCAGTGTCTCCACTTCACAGAGAGAATCAGGTTGGTAGAATATAGTACCCATACATGTAAACCCTTCATCTCCACAGTTTTCTGTAATTTTTCTTTGCTTTACTCTAAGTGTTTGAGAGATATTAATTTAATGGTATTATTTTATCATAATAGATAACAGAAGAGAAATCTACTTACAGCCAATCAACATGACACAAATTGAAAAGATTTTCTCCGAATTGGTGTTAGGAGACACATTCCCGAATCCTACACTGGTTAAGCTGCTGAAGGTGAAATAAAGTGCTGTGACGTATTTGTCTTTAATGGATGGTCCAGAACTCGAGTCACTATCATTGTACCGTTTCCCAATTTGTTGTCCTAAGGAATCCAACCATCCGATTTTGTCAGTCAGATAAGGCCTTTCTACGTTGCCGATCGCATACCAAATGCAAGCCAGCCAGTGAGCAATCAGGGCAAATATGCACATTAAGAGCATTAGAACAGCAGCGCCATATTCTGAATATCGGTCCAGTTTCCTGGCTACTCGCACAAGACGAAGGAGTCTGGCAGTCTTCAGAAGACCAATTAATGTTGTTGTCTGTAGAAAGAAATGTACATAGTCAGAAACCACTGGTAAACAATTCGAAGTATGTTCATGTGAAGCAAAGTCGGTAGAAACAGGTTAAAACGATATGGTAGCATTGAGGATAACTGTGTATTTGTATTAAGTGTTAAAGTTAATTCTTTTTTTAAAAAATGTATGCCTGCTTTGGAAATTACTTTGAAAGTACATGGCATATTAATTCAGAATCTTGGCATGCAAGACCCATGGGGCAGAGGATCTGTCTTGTTTTATGTTCAAAGTGCCTTGTCCATACCACGTACTCAGTAATTCATTCATTCACTAACAAACATTCCAGTGTGGTACCGTGTGCCTACCAAGTGCTGTGTACTGGGATTCTAGCATTGAACAAACAGACAAAGTCACTTTTCTGATAAAGAGACAGTTATTTAATAAAGTGTTTTCTCTGATGAAAAGAAAACAAGATCTGCTATCTACTGGGGAGAGAGAAATATTTTAAAAATAAACAAATAATGAAATAATTTCAGGGAGAAAAGTGCAATGATGACTTTAAACAGAGAATGTTTGGAGCAGGGGTTGGAATAGAGACCACTTTAGAAAGGAAGGCCAAGAAAGGCCTTGTTAAGTAGCTGATATTTGAGTTGAGAAAAACCTAAATAATGACACCGAGCCAGTCAGCTGTTTCTTCCTATAACTATGGGAACACTTATTGGATGATTGCATGCATGAATGAGGCACTATATTTAAATGCATCTTTTCTTCCAAAATGTGCTAAATTGATAAATTGTTTCTTGATGCCCCAATGATATTATAATTGCATTTTCTTTTGGGTATGATATGTGTAACTAATTGCATGATTATTACTGACCAGGTATCTAATGATAGGATACTTCTATATAATAACAGGATACTTAACTGGTTGTTTGGACTTGAAATCTGATAAGTACAAATTACAAGTTCATTTCTTAGGTTTCCTAAATAATGTCAACCATAAGTACTATATAATTCACAGGGCATATAATTATTCCATAGTTACATGGTGTTTACCAATCAATTATTGAGTAATTTTATCTGTTCATTGTTGGTGTTTATTTCACAAAGTACATCCAACTGTGTTAAGAACATTTATATCTTAATTGAAGAAATAGTACATGAAATAACTATTACACTATATATCTATTAATATTGACTTGATTACAAAAGCACTAAATATATTTTAAAAACTCTTTTCATTAAAATGTTGTAATAAGTATCCTCTAGTTCCTATTTTTTTCTTTTGCCATAGTGGTCACAAGGGAAGGGGGACCCCTTAGCATCTCCTGAATTCTTTTCTGTTAGTATTGAAACCCTTTAGAGGAGAGAAGCTTATGCAGAGATGTACTTATCATAACTGGACTTCGTCTTTACTCATTTTGGGATGTGTAAAGAGGTGAGTCTTCTCTGTTTCCAATGCTGAGTTATTATTTTTCAGAGTGCAATGAAGGAGATAGTGTTTGCTCTTCTTCACAGGTTTAAAAGTATTTCTCTTCTCAATGACTACATGAAGGGTTTAAGTTAGCCTTAGGTGATTTCTTGGGAGAACAGCAAACTTTCCACTATTTGTATTATCAGTATTTTAGCTTAGCAGCTATGTGCTAGGACATTGGAATAGGCAACCTTATCTTTGAATTCTGCCTCCATACCAGTGCGTCACCTTGGACAAATTATTCATTTAATCTCAAGCTTCAGATTCTTCATCTGTAAGTGGGAATAATAATGTGTACCTTACAGAGTTGTGGATAATACCCAATAAATCGTAGCTCTTCATGTTCCTATTTAAACATGCTTTACATTTTTGTTTCCATCAGTAAGCAGGAACTTTATGTAGTGAAATGCATTGCTGAGATATCAGGAATCACAAGTAGGAGCCTTTCAACGCTGGCCTGGCAGCCTCCCTCAGGAAATGGCAGGGACTTTCACAGCCAAGAACTTCATCTAGGTGCACTCACTGCTCAGACTCTGATAAAATGAGTAACCTGGGTTCAATGTTTCACCACTTCTACATTCTAAGTTTCCTCTGTTTATTTTTCCCCCTAAGTCTGCTACCTGTTTACTGGTGCTGAGAAATCAGAAATATCTGAGGATTATTATTCAAATCTTGTTTTTGGAACAAAATTTCTTTTTGAATCTCAAAATAAATGAAATACAATGAAAGTCTCCAGGAAGTTGATTAAATGAAGTGAAAAGCTTCAAAATAAATGTGCCGCTTTTATAACATGTTATAATAATAAATACTAATGACTGCGCTGGTTGTAAAGATGGTAGAGCAAAATGATATTATGATAAGAAAAGTGATGAAATCTACTGTGCATGTGATAACCCTTTTTGCCCTCCTTCCAAAGACATCTCTGATGTTTCTTCTGAGATTCTATCAAAATGAAAATCAAACCTAAATGACAATTCTCTAAGGAGATAAATCAATATAACTTACATAATAACACACAAGTGACATCTTTTCTGAAAAAAAAAGTTTTCCTAACTAACATTATTCATACAAAATAATTGTAGAAGTAATGAGAGAGAGAAGGGGGAAAGAGGAAAGGGGGAGAAATTACTAAGCAATTGTATCTCTCAACTGCATAAGAATGAGTGAATATTGATTTCAATGGTCAAAAGCCATTCTTTGTGCTTCTGTAACATGCACCCAAGCATAACTACATATGCTAGTTTAGCAATATAACAAATGCCTTGATAGTATTTCCATTGTTATCAAGTTGCTGCTAACACATCTGAGTATTACTCATTAGCTACAGTGTGTACAGCATATCTTGTAGATGATGTTTAGGATTGTAATAACTCTTATCTTTTTATTACTTAAATACCTCTTTAAAGACTTCAAGTGTCTTGCCCCAGATTACAGAATAGAGAGAAGTGTTTGCACAAAAATTTAAGAGAGAGTAGACTAAGGAATTATCTAACTTCTCTTCCTGATTTGTTAAAGACTATTAGTCTCCTAGTTCAATGGGCTTTGTATCACCTGCAAGTGAAAAATGGGACCAAGAACTACCTTATAATAATATGTTAACATTAGAATTTGAGATTTGTTTTCAGAATGTATTATTGTCTTATAGCACATCTAATTTTATGTACTATCCAGACACATTATAGAAATCTATCTTTTTCTTCAATTTTTGAAAATGTCATAAAGCTACCCACAAACCTATTTATGACAATTTAAAAAAATGGTAGAATTTTCTCTAACATATTATTTCTTCAGTTTTCAGTGGTATTAGAAAACATATCGTGTGCTTATTATTACCCTTGGTAGGAACTAACAAAAGTGTAAAGGCTCACTAGATGGTAAAGTGTGATTATTGTTATAAAATACAAGCACATAATGATAATAAATGAGATATAAAAAGAGGTAAATCATTTTGCAGTAGACTGAAGCAAGACACTTTATTTTCTAGTCCTGTCCATGAACTATAACAGAGGGGACATAATGGACTTCACAAGTTAAGTCCCCACCTCATCAGCCCCCATGCCACTTGGAACTCAACTCATTTATTGTGATTGAATGATATGTTAAACTCTTTTCCCAAAATGTCACAGTAAAGAAAATCTATTTAGGATTTTTATTTTTAATATATCTTGTAAATATTGTTTATTATGTAAAATGACTTTTCTTCCAGAAATTCAATTATTCATATGTCTGGGTGGCTGATGAATATCATCCAATTTCAAAATTTTAAAAATGTATCCACATCCATAGTTTATTAAAGTACTAGATACCTTCTTATATTGAGGTAGAAGATTTCTACCTTCTTATATTGAGGTAGAATAATTTCCTTTATTAAATATATGACTGTTTAAACTAAACTTTATTTAAAAATATATATAGGGCTGGGCATGGTGGCTCACACGTGTAATCCTCGCACTCTGGGAGGCCGAGGTGGGAGGATCCTTTGAGCTCAGAAGTTCGAGACCAGCCTGAGCAAGAGTCAGAGCCCGTCTCTACTGAAAAATAGACAACTATTTTTAGACAACTAAAAATATATATATATAAAATTAGCTGGGCATGGTGGTGCATGCCTGTAGTCCCAGCTTCTTGGGAGGTTGAGGCAGTAGGATTGCTTGAGCCCAGGAGTTTGAGGTTGCTGTGAGCTAGGCTGATGCCACAGCACTCTAGCCTGGGCAACAGACTGAGACTCTGTCTCAAAAATAAATAAATAAATACATACTTCTGCATAGCCAAGGAAACTATCATTAGAGAAAATAGACAACCTACACAATGGGAGAAAATATTTGCTCTCTACACTTCCGATAAA
>VBSM01001562.1:10653838-10741891 GCA_008086735.1 Cheirogaleus medius
TCCAGCAATAGCATTATTAGGCATCTACCCAAAAGAGCATAAGACATTCTATAAGAAAGATATCTGCACCCGAATGTTTATGGCAGCACAATTCAGTATTGCAAGGACATGGAAACAACCCAAGTGCCCATCAATTAATGAGTGGATTATTAAAATTTGGTATATGTTTACAATGGAATATTATGCAATTTTAAGAAACGAAAGTGAGCTATAGTATCGCTTATATTATCCTGGATTGAGTTTGAGTCCATTATTCGAAGTGAGGTGACACATGATCAGAAGAATGGGCTCCACATGTACTTGCCATCAAATTGGTACTGACTGATTAACACTATAGTGCTCAAAGGGTGGTGGTGTTCACCAGGGATTCGGGGGTTGAGGGGGTAGTCCCACATCTGAGGGATGTGGTGAGCACTGTGGAGGGGAAAGGCATACTTCTAACTCTTGCTAGGGAGAGGCAAAGACATAAAATGCAACCAAAATGTTTGTACTCTCATATTTTCTTGAAATAAAAAAAATATATTCTAAACAATTGAAATTTTGTATGTATGTCAGACATTAGAACGAGACTCAAGAAGACTGTGATTTTTTTGCTAGATATTTTAAAATTAGTCAATATTCTCCAGTGAAATTCTTTTTGAAGGCCTGAAATTAAAATAAATAATTTCTTATCAGTAAACAACCCTCTACTCAAGAATAAATTTGTCTATAGTTAAACCGAGAAATCCTCTTTAAAAAGAAAAAAATCTCATGTTCAATAATTTTTTAAAAATTTTGAAAAATAATTCTACTTTATTCTTCATAAGGATTTTCAAGAATCTTACATTTAAAATACTTTATTTTAGAGGCTTACTCTCTAAGACCTTTGCTTATAGGTAACTGACACAATTATTTTTGTATAAATGAGGAAATGTAAGTATGTGATTTTTGGTTTCATTTACAGTGTCAATAGAATGAATTGTCATTGAAGCTTTCTACTTAATCCATCATTCTATCCTATTTGTCAAGAAATGTTTGGGTACAAGTAAGGAAATACTAACACTTGGCAGGAAATAAATTTCATGACTCTATACTCATGTTTTACTTTAGATTTCATTTCAGCTAATTCTCTCTTAGCTCTGGTATTTTCAGATATCATTCAGTGAATTACTTTCCCAATAAAACTTAATATCATTGAAACTATAATAGTTCCTAATCTTTTGTTCAGTGTGACTCACACTATTTCAGTATTTCTAAGGGCATTAATACAATCAAAGAGCTGTATTTTGAATGTGTCTAGAAACTTTAGATATTATCTAGTTTGTCATTTCTTTATTAATATCAAATCTGACAAAGTATGGCTTTTAAAGAGGAGATTTTAAAACCTCACTGGAAAACTCATTCAATATTTAACAACCTTTACCATTGAGGCAATTTTATCTTTATTTAGTTTAATAATTAACATTTTATTTTGCTGCAATTTGAACTGACTTTATCTTTTTTTATAGTAACATGGAAAACTGGTCATCAAATGATTTTAAATAGTAGTAGGCAAATGTTACAGAAAATAAATGACTATCGCTGCTATATTTTTAAAATAGGAATTTGACTTTTTCTGAGAAAAATTTTACCAAAAATTATACCTATGCCATCTCTAGCAAAATATAGTCAATGAATCACATATAAATGATGAATAAATGACAAAGAAAATTAATTTATTCCATTGGGGATCCTGTATCTCTCACATATTCCATCACAGACATTTGGAGGCATGACCAACAGCTTCATATATTATACAAGCCAATGGACACTTCTGCCTTAACTCTCAAAGACTATCTAAAGAGAAAGACATACGACTTTATGTGTAGACATGTCTATGCATATGTGTCTTCAAAATGGCATTTGCTATTTAAAGTTGAACATGAGTGTGTCTGTTTTAGAAATTTCCTTCCAACAAACTAATGGCATCTATTGTAAAGATCAGGTTCAGAAAGAATAGCTGACAAGATGATCAGTGCTTCTATACATATGCCTGCTAAAAGTTTCCTCATGTCTTTTCCACAATTCATTTATCAGACTAATGAAACAAGCATATTAATGGAAGACAGAAATTTCTCTTTTCTATTGGGATTTTCCCAGAAAGAGCATTGTAGTTACTTAGGTTTCAAAGGCCTGTCTTGCTTATATTCAGCATTTGGGAAAAATAATAGTAAAGTGTGAAACGAGAAGGTCAAGACAGCAAGTAATTAATCATAAGAACCCTAATTTTCAGGGGAGGAAAAGGTTAATGAAGCATGTAACTAAGTAGAGTTTTTTAGATTCTAACTGTTCATGTCTCTGAAATTAAAATTTGCCATGGATAAGCTAAACATGGGAAAATTTGAGGCAGATAGAGTTGACTTTCTGTAAACTGAGCCAATAATATTATACTTTTACATCAGTGGTATTCAGGTAATTTGCAATTGATGGCATGATATTTGATGATGAAAAATCAGGAAATAGAGACTCTTTTTCTTGTCTCTCTGGATGGCATTATCATTAGGAAGATATTAATGACATAGCAAGCCCCATTACAATGCCAGTATTCATTTTCTTCAGCATGCTTTTAACATTATAGAAGAGCTTCTGTCATTACTAGGTGACATTGCATTTACTTAAGCTAAAAATAAAATGGTCATTTAGAAAAATATTAGCAGTTATGCTATGTCTGCTTTAGTAAAAATGTATATGCCAAGATAGCCTCTTAGCATTTGTTAACATGTATCTATATATGTATAGATAAAATAATATAGATACAAAATTCCATTTTTTTTCTCTAGAGTTAAATGTAAATAAAAGTATTACAGTAACATTTAGGGAAATTGACAAGAAAGACATGAATGTTTAATTGACAATGACAAAATTACTTTTTCTAAGTTAATCTTTGATGCTGTGATGAATAGAAACATTTTAAATATTCAGTTAAAATTAAACAATTTAATGACTGTTTTTATACTGAGTTGAAAATCACTCCCTAATTTGTTTATTTATATATTTATGCATTTATTTTGTAGAAATATTTGCCTCTGAGCACATGAAACCCCTTCCCTGGACTTCTTTGTCCCAGAAATGGCCACAGGATTTTATATATCTAAACAGCAAAATCATTCCTACCACTTAAAAAAATGCAGGTTTTAAGGCTTTACTTCAGACCTGCCAAATATGAATCTCCAGACTCTTTTAAAAGATCCACACAGATATTGTTGTGTAGCCCTGATGTAGAAATACTGATCCAAACCAACTTTTGCCATAATCCTATCTATTTTTTAATTTAATTAGCCTCATTTCTCTTTCTTCTACTCATGCCTATACCTTTCTAGTTACTCATGGGGTGCTCAACTTGCCTACATGCCACCTGTACCTGAGTGACTAATAGGCATCTTACACTTAACATGGCCAAAACAGGAATTTCTCCCCAGGCTTTTCCTATCTGGATAAATGCATTGCCATCTACAAAAGTTGCTTAGGCAACCCCCTGCATCTCCCCCCACCAAAAAATTTCAACAAGAATAAACAAACAATAAAAACATCTTTGAACCAACCTTAATTCTGCTTTTTCCCATACTCTTCCTTACAATATTTAATCTACCAACAAGCCCCGAGAGCTCACCTCCAAAATATATCCCAAATTTATCTACTTTTTATCATCTCTGCTACAACCATGCTGTCCAAGCTGTTGTGTTGTCCTCCCTGAAGTACAGCATGGGCTCTAAACTGATTCTCCTGCCTGTAGCCTGACTGTCCAGTCTGCAGAGACAGCCTATGCAATCTTTCAAAATGTCTATCAGAATGTCATTCCCATTCCAAAGACTCCCTTTGTAGCCAGAATAAATAAGAAATCCCATGACTCTATGTGCTTTGGTCCCTGTCATCTCATTTTAGCACTCCTCCTCTTACTCTGGTTCATCTTGGCTGCCACTGGCCGCCTTTTTCTTCCTCTAACATAGCAAACTTGTTCCCCAATTGGGACATTTTCACTAATGTTTTCTTCTGCTTGAAATTCTCTGCACTGTGGTTTCATGTGACTGGATTCCTCTGGTCAAATCTCAACTCAAATGGCAACCCCTCATCGGCCTTTCCTAACCTTCAATCCAAAGTAGCCACTCATCCAAGTCGTTCTCTGTTACATCCACCTGCTTTGTTATCATCACAGCATCTACTGTTTCCTGAAATCATCTTGCTCATTTATTATTATTTTTTGTTTATTATCTGTCTTCTGCTGTCTGCCATCCCCTACCTCCTCTTCCTCAATCCTGGAATGTAAGTTCCTGGAGAACAGAAACTTTGTTAGATTTACTTCTGAATCTCCAAACCTAGGAGAGTGCCTGTCACTTTGAAGGGTACTCAATAAATATTTGAGGAATAAATAAAATGTTATATTAATATTACTAAATAGGAGTTGTGCAGAAGGTAGGCCTGAGTGCAACACTTAACAATTCTGGGTTTCAGCAGCCTCATCTGTAAAATGGGAATAACAGTATTAATACTTTAACTTCCTAGGCAGAAGAGTGAAATAGATTATTTCTTGTGGTTTACTACTAGTTCTAAGATCTACATTGGCAGCAGTATTAGATTTGAATTTGGGGTTAATGCTTACGTTATGTTCAGAATTTTACAGAGTATTTTAAAATTAAGAATTTAAAATTTAAAAGACATAAACTTAAACTTTCTTCCATTCCAACTTTAAGCTTATGTATAAAAGCACTAGCTTTTGCTGTTGGTGTATATATTTTAACTTTTGAAAGAGTGAGTTTTTATGTATTGTTTATCAATACATGTTTATTTCACATAATAACCTGAATTGCCTATTATAAGAAACTTAAAGATAAACATTAATAAGGAAGTATTTCACTTTTTCGTTTTTCAGTTAAAACCCAAGTAAGGAGTATCTAACATTAAAAGTTCAACCAGTTTAACAGCGGCTGATTTTTTTTAGTATTTGATAAAAGTTTCACATGTATTATCTCATTAGAGCCTCAAATGTAAAAAATAAAAATAATTAAGAGGAGAGGGTGTTATTATCATCATCCTTTTACAGATGAGGAAAATCAGGCTTGAGACTTTGTTTAAGGTTTGCAGAAATCAAGAAGAATGTCTTGTCCCATTGCCCTGCTCATAACTGACCCACAGTTTGATCAGCATCTTCTGTAAGACAGAGTTTATTTCTAAACTTGTTGGCTCCCCTTGGCAGAGGAGAATTATCTTTCTTTGAAGCCTTCATTGGCTAGAAAGTAACCACCTGCAGAAGAGATTGTTATGAGTCAATTTCCTCTTGGAAAAAAAAAAAAAGATGGTGAGGTGTTCTTAGGGAGAAGAGGACACTGAATTTAAAAATTTCAGCACAATGAGTTTATTTTTCTTAACCTATTCCCTCAAAGTACTTTCATGCCTTCTGTAAATCTTTCCATTATAGAATCCGGGAAACTTATATGCAATAAAAATTAGTGGCAATTAAGTGGAGGGACCTGTAGGAGAACCGAACTTCTTTTGAATCAAAGAACACTTTGAGAATCTGATTAAAATTATGGACTCTATCTAGAAAATTGTCATATTTCCTTAGTTTCCAGCTGTATATGGTATTGGGGACACACAAGAAGTACATTCCAAACTGGATTTTATTTAACAGAAAGAGTTTTTGATCAAGACATTTCAGAAGGTGCCCTTTTCACAGAATTTGAACAAAAAACAACTCTCTGCTCTTTCAAACCACAATAATGAGTTAGGGAAAAAAGAGACATACTTAAGTTGTGATAGTTTTACACCCATGAAGTTAATATATAGAGATTTTACATGCCAGGAATATGCTGTGTGCTATGTACCTCTTGTTTCAAAGTTTAATTTGTTGGTTAAAGATGGAGAGTCTTTTGCAACTCTTAGCAAAAATAGAATTTGATTTGCCATGGCAAAGTAGTTCCATTTAATTTTATAGCATTTCCAATTGAAAATGAATTTCATCCGTGAGATACAGGAAGCTTGCAAAGCAACTACTATTTTTTTGCAGTTAAAATAGATTCACTTTTATAATTGCAATCTTTCAGAAAATAAGATTGTTAAGCAGCTCTTACCTCATCAGAACCTGATCCAAAAATCAGCAAGTCAAAAGGAATTGCTGCAACCATGTCAATCAGGAACCAGCCTTTGAAGTAGTGTATTGCTATTTTGGCGGGATCACTTACCACTTCTTCATTCTGATTTACATATGTTGTTCTGAAGTTTATGAGAATATCTATGATAAACATAATATCCACAATCAAGTCTACCACATTCAAAGGGCTACAAGAATAGCCACATTCTCGCCTTTTCTGTTCTTCTCTGTCATTGAGGAGAAAGGCTGCAGAGTAGGGTGTGAATATAGCAGTGTATATGACCAACAGCAGAATAAGCCAATCCCAGACTGCCTTGAAAGGGCTGTAGTGCAGTATCGTAAACTTGTTGATGCGGGGTGTCTGCAGTTTATATTCTGGCAGGACATCTGCTCCTAAAGAGAGAACCTGAATACAGAAAAGAAAATCATACACTACATAAACATGCCATCATTAATCAGACAAACCTATACAAATATTATGATATAGTAATTACAATAAAATCTATTGGAAAAGATTTATGTAATTTTCAAGTATGAACGAAAAACACACATATTAATACATTTAAACGAACCCATATAAACTGCTACAATGTAGTATATTTGGTTCAAGAAAATCACACTGGTATTTCTTCATAAACATAATTTTCACTGAAAAATAATAAGTAATGTCACTGCGATACTGAGGAACGGTTACTGTTTCCTTTGGAACACAGTACTTCTCAGAAATAAAGAAACACAGCTGTTTTTAGAAAATCATAAAATCAGTTTTGATACATGAGTAATTCAGTTTTCAAATCTAGGAAGGATTAACTGTAGTGAATAGAAGCAATCTACTTGGATCCGTGGTCATATTTAATTTACATATATTTAATTTATAATTAAACCTTGATAAATTAAACCCCGCTCATTCAAATCTTTAATTAAGCAGAATTTTCCCACCTGCAGTCTGTTTTCAACATTAGGGGGAAGAAAGGCAAATTTGATTAAAATAAACACAAAGAAGGCTTTTCTCTAAGTGGTTGAGAGAGTATTTTATATTCTGGGACAAACAGACTTTCATTCAAACTCTTTCAACACATTGAGAAAACTGCGAAAGGAAAATGCTGCAAGGAGATGTTCAGAATATTGATCTGGAAATGTTGCAATTCTTAACCACCAACTAGTAGTTAAACTCCAAGATTTATTGTACTGAATAAAGCATTGGGCAAACTAAAACAGTCTCCTTTTAAAGTCTTACTTTATCTGAAAAAATGAGAGCTAAACTTGATTTGTATCCCTACCAAGTAGAAAAGTTCATGATTTTGTGATTTCAGACCAAATTTCACAAGCAAAAATCAAAACAAAAGGTTACCTAACTACGCAGAAAATATAATTAGTCTTAATACATGGGTTTTAAGGAACTTAAATTTTGTAATGGCTCCACAAATAGCATATAGAGAGCCATTTTTTTTAAGGAAATGTGGATTATAATCTATACTATGAATACCTCCCACATATACAATGGCTCCATTTCAAAGTTAATTTCATCAAATGTATTTTTTTAGACTAGATTCTTCTAAACACAGCTAACATATCATTAGCTTTGCAGCATGGACCTCAGGTAATGCCCCATCAGTTAGGGAGTTTTGTTTCTGTTTTTGGTAATTCTATCCATGTTGGTTTTAACTTGACTATAATAATGAATTATCTAAGGCAAATTCAATTTTAAATCTTATATTTATTTATCATATCTCATACCTTTTTATCCCCATATAATGAGTTACCACTTCTATTTTAAAAAAAGAACTTGGGAATTTAAATAACTCCAAATGAGATACACATAACTTTTAAATATAACAAAAGAATTCAGTTAAAATAGGCAAAGCTGCTTTTAGATAACTGCTAAATTGATTTAACTAGGTTTGAAAAAAATAATAAAGAATCTGACCCGACCATTTAATCAGCCCAGAGTAAATTGGAACCAACCAGTTTCTAGATGAAACAGGGTTTTATTTTAAGCTATTATGAGAAATGACAGCAGCTAATTAGTAGCAAAAAAGAAATCTGGAAAATAAAGTGCTTTTATTATTTGTGAAATATTAAAAATTCAACATATATACATACATAAGTACATGACTTCCCAAATTCAAATAGGAATAATATTTAGATTACCTGTAATTTGACAAGGGCAGATTAATAGAGCTCTGATTACATTATGCTTAGTGTAGAAACCCAGTGTATGACATTTTGGTCTGGATGAAATGGATCATCTCTTAACATGTCACTATGTAATGTTCCTTTCTCAAAAACAAGGGACTACTCAGTATACAGAAAATAAAATTCCAAACTTTATTTTGGCTTTCAGAGTCATCTAACATGTGAACCCGTTCTAACTTTCTAGTCCCCTCTTCCATTAGATCCCTCTATGCACGCAGGATACTCTAGCAAAACAAAACTAGACTTTTTGAGCTACTGAGATCTTTTCAAATCCCCAAATCTACAAATTTCTCTCATATAAAAGGGTATATAGTCATCAAAAAGGACAAATAAGTCAGGGATAAAGACAGGGATATTTGTCTGTGCTTGCTCACTGCTTAAGTGACCAACCTCCCACACGGGGCACTGGAATACCTCTTTCAGCAGGAGTGTTAAATTAGAATGCAAACAACACCTCAGAACTTCCCCTGAGAAGTGAAAATTGTGGCTGGACCTCTTTCTATCCCATCTATGCAGACACTCACTTAACATTTAGATGGCCATTGTGTAAGAGCTGGAGATTAAAATATGGGGAAGACATTGTCCCTGACATCATGGAGTCTATGGTCTGTTAGGAGACAGGCGTGCAGGAAAATGGGAGCCCTCTGGGGTCCACTTCACTCAGTGTGTGGGGTTGGTGGGGGCTCTGATGGGAAGGTGGTCTTCACAGAGGACTTTCAGGAATAGATGGCAAATGAACTGAGACTTCGTGTAGGTGTTAAAAGAGGACGCAGCTGGGGGATAAGAAAGCTGGAAAGGGAAGAACATTACAGGAAGAGGGGACAGAATGAACAAGGGTAAGGAAGCATAAAATAATGTGTTATGTGTTGAGGAATTGTAAGGAGCCTTATATTTTGCTGCAGAATAAAATGTCAAGGAACCAAGGTGTCGTGGTGGTGGATGGCAGTGCAGAAGGCCAGTCTCAGGCTGCTGAATGTCTAATGTGGCTCGAGAGGAATCTCAGGCTTTGTACTTTAGGCCAAGGCTTCTCATACATGAATCACATACAGATTCTTTTTAAAGAAAAAGACAATTATTGGAGAAGCCCAATAATGATTTATATTATTCATATTTAAAATATTAGGCAAATATATTAAAAAATAAAACTAGGTTAAAACTTCTTATGCTTATACCTCACAATATGACTGTTGTGGGTTAAATTGTGTACTCTAAAAGGATATGTTGAGGTCCTAATCCCCAGTACCTATGAATGTGACCTTATTTGGAAATAGGGTCTTTGGAGATATAGTCAAGATGAGGTCATAGTTGTTTAGGGTGGGCCTTAATTGAATGACTTGTGTCCCTAACAGAATAGAGAAATTTGGATACAGAGACACAAAGACACACAGGGAAATGGCACATGACAATGAAGGTGGATACAACTGCAAGCCAAGGAATGCCAAAGATTGCCAGCAGCCACCAGCACCTAGCAGAGAGGCATGGGATAGGTCTTCCCTTAGAGCCTCTAGAAGGAACCAATCTTGCCAATACCTTGATTTTAGACTTCTAGCCTCCAGAATTGAGAGAGAATAAATTTCTGTTTTTTTAGGCCACCTAGTTTGTGGTACTTTATTTTGGCAGCTCTAGAAAACTAATACAATGACAAAAATGGAAACAAATGAAGAAGAAAATATTTAAGAAATCGGTGAATTCGAACTATCACTAATTCAATATTTGACATTTCTATAGATCAGTAATGATTGAACTTTGGCTATTTTGTATGGTTTAATTTAATAGGTAAAATATTTTTCTCTATTCTAACCTCAATGCCTTCTTTGAAAAAGTATGTTGTCATAGTAGTATTACACACTTCAAAGATTTAATTGCTATGTCAGGAGCATCTGGCTTAATCCTTAATTCAAACTCTGCTCTTACTAGGCTTCAAAAGCCAATTTAAATGGTGTTACTTGCTAACTCTATAAAAGTTGTTTAAGTTTAGCTTTTGGGTATTATTGAGTTTTACATTAAGTGATTAATCAAATTATCTCTGGAACTGGGTTTAGAAAAGCAGTTCACTTTTATTCCAATATACCTATTGAAACAAAACCATTGCAATTTGGTATGTACAACAATAGAGTGTGTTTTGATAATACATTTATAGCAGTTCGTATGGTACCAAATGTTATAGTATAAGTTCTTTTGACTTTTGCATGACTATGCATGTATTATATGATCACTCAATTATCTCATGACTTTTACTAGCCAGACAACTTCAAAAACTTTTATTTATACAGCATGCTTTAGCATCATCAGGTGTTACTGTAACTCTAAATGCAGTCATGGGTACTGAAGTCAGGTAGGTGGCAGTACTTTTTTATTAGGTGATCATCTTAATGATTCAAAATATTCTTGTATTTTAAGTTTTCACTAAGATACGGGAATTTTAAAGATATTCCAAAAGAACTTATAGCCCTTTGAGAATGAATATTTCTTTCAATAAATATCAGTTTAAGAACTGTTAAATGTTACTAGGCAGGGAAGTCAAAGTGGCCAAGTTTGGTTTTAGATAGATTCATCTGGCAATGGAATGGAGGAGAAATCGAAGAGGATCAGCACCAGAGACTGAGAGATCACTTAGGACTTTGGTGCTCTAGGAGAGAGATAATGAAAGCCCACACCAGGGACCAGGTGGCAGAGATGGAGAGGAGGGAACACACTTGAGAAATAAATACATCTCAAGGCATAAAGCGGAGAAATATTTGTTTCTTTGCAGTTCCAATAAGTCTTATTAGATCCAATCAGGTACTATAAATCTCTGAAGGCTCAACCATGTTTGAAATAAGGGAAATAGCAGTAGACTTTAAATCCGAAGACCTGTGTTTGAATTCCAGATGTGATATTTCTGGCAAGTTATTTAGTATCTCTGGATCTCAGTTTTTTTCATCTACATGATGGGGATAGTAATCTTCGCTCAAATCACATATCTATACAGAACTGCCAGATCACATCAGATAATTTCTATAAAATTAGCTGATAAAGTGGGATATGTTAACATGCACATAAATATTTCCATTATTGTTTAGAGTTCTATGGTTACTTGTTTAAATCCTGGTTCAAACAAACCAACTATAACAAAAATATTTATAAACTGATTGGAAAAAGTTAAACATTGACTGGACATTGATAATATTAAGGAATTGTTTCAGTTATCTATTCCTTGTAGTAAACTAAGCCAAAATTTAGTGACTTAAAAGAGTCATCATTTTATTATTCATGAGTCTGTGGATCATAAATTTAGGCAGGTCTTGGTTAGGCAAGTCTTCTACTCCATACAATGTCACTGGGTCATTCAGGGATATTCAATTGGTGGCTGAGCTTATATGGAGAATTCAAGAAGATTTCATTCACATGTCTGGTACCTTGGTAAGGATAGTTAGAAGGGTAGGCTCACCCAAGATGCTAGAATGGCTGGGTCACTCTTTCTCTTTATATATGTAAACAGATAGATAGGTATGGTTTCTCCTATGGTCTCTTCAGCAGGGTAGCAAGATGTCTTATGCAGAGGATTAATACTCCCAAAAGAAGTAGAAATTTCCAGTCCTCTTCAAGTCAAAGTCTGGAACTACTACTGCATCACTTCTGCCATATTCTATTGGCCAAAGCAGAAACAGACCAGTGAGGATCCATAGAAGTAGAGGAATAGTCTCTACCTTTTGACAGGGGAATGAGATGCATGTCAAAGGGAAAGAATCAATTATGGTCATCTTGGAGATAAACTATCACAGCTAACTTCTTGTTAGGTGTGATAATAATATTGTAGTTATGTGTGTGTGTGTGTGTGTGTGTGTGTGTGTTTAAATAGTCCCTACTTTGTTTCAGAGTACAGAGTGAAATATTTATGGATCAAATGTTATAGTATTTGGGCTTTGCATCAAAACAGTCCAGAGTAGGGGGAGGGAAAGGAGAGAGAAGATCTAATTGTTGGTTGTATATTGATTTTCATTGAAACTGGGTGATGAGTAGATACTATTCTATTTTTATAATATGTTTAAAATTTTCCACATTAAACAGTTTTAAAAAAAAATTCTAGAGTCTCATCCAGAAATGTCTAAGATATTTGTGGATGGACTTTCTTGATGGAAAAAAAGAGCTTACCCCATCGGAATTGTGTTGGCTCCTTATTAGGCATGTTTGAGTTCCTGTTTACACAAAATATTTACTTTGCTCTTAGCATATATCCACATTGTCACACAGACTGCACACAATCCCAACTTTTCCCGGCCCTGAACTCTAACATTAAGTTTCTATTAGATTGGTAGCTGTGACAAGTCACGTTGCAAAAGGATAGTTGGGCATGCTAACTCCAGACGTCCATTCCTCTGAGTATTCTTAGCTACATTGCCTCATCAAGTTAGATTAAAATATAGCCACATTTCAGAGCCTCATCACATTAGGCCTCTTCCTGAAATACTTTTCCTTTGTTAGAGTTTCATATTAAACCTTCAAACTTTCATTCTGTCTTGAATATATTAAGAGTATACTTTATCATTTTTTCCTATAAAACTATCACTAAATGCAATGTTTACATTGTTTAATGTCATTTTTTTGGTAAATATTGGCATTATATATTCCTTTTAGAATTCATTTCTAGAAAGTGATTGATGTCTCTTGTGGAATCAAAATGTTTCATCTTTTTTTTGTTTACAAAAATGACAAGTTATTTTAGTAATTATAGCCTTTTTTCTTGCAGAAAACTGAGTTTAAAATTGCAGTATTATTATTTCTATTTCCCATTACTTTGTTTGAATTGTTCTATTTCCATTTTAATGGTCTAAATGCAAATATATGTCTTATAATGTGAACTCATATCTTTTTGGAAATAGGACACATGTATAAATTTTAAGTCACAAAGAAGTTAAAATTAATCATACCAGTGCTTTGGAGCCATCCTTGTTGGAAATGAAATGTTAGCTGAGTAAATGTTTTAACAACATGAATAGGAATCTAAGGGGTCAAAGACCAAAAAGATAAAAGCTGCTACACAGTCTTACATTTCCTTAAGAGAGCCAACTTCTCCCACACATTTGAGAAATAACATACTTTAGAAAGATAAAACATGATTAATTGAACTATGATAAGGATTTTCTTATAAGATAGAAAGAAAAAAGGGGGAAAAATCCCTCACTGTATAAAAAGGGAAACTTCATGGTCTCCAGAAAGACATGTCTATTTTCTCTTTCCCCAAACCACTAATTAAATGTACAGCTTATTACAGCCTAAAATATGGTTTTCTTTACCAAATACAATTTTTCTTCTTCCTAGCACATTGCTATTTGTTTAACCTCTAATAGTTAAGTGTTATATAAAACCAAAATCTTTATGTGAAACAGCACTATTTATTCAATGAAGATCTACTGTGAAAATTCTGTGCGAACACCAGGATTAATAACTACTCTTCTCTTCTGAAAAGTGCAATAGGGAACGATTAAGCCTTCCAAAAGATTATACAGTACTTTTGGCAGCTGTTATATGCCATGCTGAGGTGTTGGTAGAGACTGCTCATCTGTTATTTATCCTTTACTTGGGACTTGCTCTTAACTAATAGGCTAGCTGTATTTTTATCTATCAGAAAGTATACTCAGTAACACAATGAATCAGATAGATTATATAGCATTAGGAAAGATTTGAACTGCCCGGGCTATTCAGCATACGATTTGAGAAATACAGTCAAACCTGATAATTATTGAAACAAGCATCCTCCCTGATGATTACCTAGATATTCAAACTAAAAGATGAAAAAGAATCAAACAATAAATCAGAGTTGTCACATAGCAACTTATTTTTTAATTGAATGAAATGTTAAAATTAGGTAGTAGAATCACTGTAGCATTCTGTATTCAAATACTTTTCTAAGGCTTAGATGAATATAGGTATTTGGTTCCATGTGCATGTGTATGCATGTGTGTGTGTATATGGGATTGACTAGGGATGATTGTATCATTTTGTAAAAATTGGAGTCATTTAGGTTCAGGTTCAGCTAAATGTAGGGTTTACTATTTTGTTTTGTATGTGCTACTATGAAAAATATCTGCTTCTTAAATTATCTGTGATTCCCAGAATCTGAGAGAAATAGGTTGGACGGTATTTTAAACACTTATAATATTTATAAATTACTTCAAATATATGCATATTAAAAATATAGATTCTTCCAGGGCCACAACCTGTAATCTCCAAGGCAATGGCCACCTTGACAGTATCTGTTGGTTTTGTCCCTGCATCTCCTATGTCAGGCTGACCTGTGGGGTTGGTGCCACCACCTTGTAGCTGATACCAGATTCTCTCTGGCATAACATTTGCTTCTTTGCCTCCTCTCACTTTTCTCATGGAAACTACACTTGCACTATTCTCTCCATTTTCTTTATCTTTGTTTTAAAGTTGATCTAATCCAGAAAAAATAATAGAATTCAAGAGAGGGGAACACTTAGTACTGGTTCATGAGTAAGGCTTTTGCAAAAGGTTTATCCAAAGCACAGGTGACTGAGGAATAGGCTTAGAGATGGGACTGGAAAATAAAGGTTTGTCCAGGACAATGTGTGGTAGAGGTGTCAGTACCAATAGGAGGAGGTATTTGGCAGGCAATTAGAGGGTCTGGGATAAAGCTCCAGAGGGGGTGGAGCTAGAGATTTTATCCTGCAGAGGCAGTGGCTAAAGTTCTGGAAAGAGAATCAATTTTCCAAAACAGATTAAAGAGAGTGGGAATAGTAAGCATCTAAAATTGTTCTTGCATGGGCATTTTTGTAGCTTAAAGAGAAAGAGGCAATAGAAACAGAAAATTCACGAGAGAAAAGATTAGATGGAGACAGCTATTGTGCACCAAAATTCAAAATTTCTTGTTCTCCCTTTCATGAGGTAGAGTTGTTCCTATAATGTGTCTGCCTAGTCAAGAACTATCTTTCTTAGTCCCATTTGCAACTATGTGTGACCATGAGTCTGAAGAGTAGCACTTCTTGGCCAAAGTTTCCAATTAGCAGGTGTGTCTTTCCTTGCTCTCTCTTTTTCCTTCCACCTCATGAAGTCAGATGCTTCTAAGGCTTCAGGTCTTTATGTCCTATGGGATGGTGGAGCCTCCAAATGTAGAAAACCTGGGTCACCAGATTAAGAAATGGTGTTAGCAATGGATAGCATGTCAATGTGTGAAAGATTAATAAAGCCACAGCTAAGCCCAGAAAAATCATGTGAACCAGCTCACCATCAGTTTGGCGGCCTGTGCAAGGGTGGGGTGTATGGTGGTAAAGAAGTACAAAGAACCAGATATGCTCATGCTCATTGCTCAGCCAGGCCCTTTTTGTCCAAGAGAGTGTCCTCAAAATCACAACCACCAAACCAAAAGGAGGCTTCTTGGGGGAATGATGTGCTTTCTCCAACACCTCCTTCCTTGGCCAGGAGAAGACCAAATTCACTGAGACAGCAGCCACCACTGAGGCCTGGGAAAGGTACTGAGCTGCCCTCCTTGGTGTCCTCTATCAGCTTACTTTGGTTCTTGCTCAAGTATTTTCCTTGAAATACTGTAGATAGATGACACCGTGACTGCCAAGAGAGTGCCTACTCACCTCATCAATGCCTTCTCTTTTAGCATAAAGAGGATCATTAACACCAGGTGTCTTTCATATTAGTCATCAGGCCCAGTATTAAATTACGGTATTCAATTCTCCCAACAGCTTTTTGAGATAAGCATTATTATCTCCACTTTTATGAACGAAGAAACTGGCTCAGGGAGGCCGAATCATTTACCTGATGTCTCAGAGCCAACTGTAGCATTATCAACCATAATATTAGCTAATTTTATTGAATGCCTATTATTACCAAGCGCTGGATGGGCATTATCACATACAAATGCCACAATTTTACAATATGTATACTTGTTGCAGGTTGAATTGTGTCCCTCCACAAAATATGCTCAAGTTCTAATCCCTGGGATCTGTGCATGTGACTTTAAGAAATAGGGTCTTTGCTGATGTAGTCTAGTTAAGATGAGGTCATACTGGATTTGGGTGGGCTCTAATCCAGTGTGTCCAGTGTCCTTATAAGAAAAGAAGAGATACAGAGACAGACCCACAGGAAGAATGGCAAGTGACAATAGAGGTAGAGATTGGAGTGATGTGTCTATAAGCCAAGGAACACAAAGATCTCCAACAACACCAGAAGCTAAGAGAATGGCATGAAATGTATTTTGCTCTAGAGCCTTGAGAGAGAGAGAGAGAGGCTATTGAGTAAGAGTAGGAGAACAAGAGAAGATGAAGCATAAAGCAATGGAAGTAGCACTAGTAGAAAATGTGCTCAAAGTCACAATGAAGTCAAGGATGGCAACATGACTGAAGCACAGGTAGATGATTCTCCATTATCAACAGAGATTTTCTGTGTATTTACAAGGTACACGGTCTGCTAATTCTCAGACTTGTGTTTTGCTTTTTAGTAACTTGGCTTCATGATGGATATGTTAATTAGCCTGATTTGGTTATTCCACAATGTATACATGTGTTGAAACATCACATTGTACCTCATAAATATATACAATTTTTATTTGTCAATTAAAAATAAAATTAAATTTAAAAAAAGATTAAGAGAAGTTCTCATTTCTACTAAATCTTCCCATCAGGGACTGAGTAAATTTATTCAATAAGCTTAGCAAATGTGGCATCCCTATCAAATTTGTCATTGATGAGTCTTATTTGGTTGGGCCATGTCTGATGGTTAAGAGTCAGTTAAAAATCTGTAAAACTTGATTCTAACTGCAGGAATATATTCAAGTCATTTACTTTAGTAACAGGTTCTTGGAAAGCTGTCATTTGCCTCCTGGACTTGTTCTTTTTGGAAATCTGACAAACTTCATTAGGGACCCAGAAGAGCAAGGAATAGAAAGTGCCAGAATATCTTTAGGCCAACTCAACACAACCATAAGAAATAAAACAAAGTGGCTTCAGCAGAAACAGGTGTTAAATCAGCTAGCTATTTTTCTTTGTTTCTTCCTCCCTCTGTCCTTCCTTCCCTCCCTTCCTCTCTTCCTTTCTTCCTTCCATCATAAAAAGTTTTAACAGAATTCAAACTTCTACAAAGAGGAATTATGAATTAAGTTATAGAGTTGTTTGCTAGGTTCTAAACTGCCTAATGGGCTTAACCATGTTGGCTATATTTTCTGCACATCAAACTGCCCTACATCCATTATTGCCCATATCCAAATACTCGATATAGTAAACACAAATACTAAAGAAATATTTTCCATTAGATGATTAACATGTGATGCACATGATCAAAAATATTTAAGGAGAATGAGGTCAGTTATGTGAAAAAGTACTTTCTGTTGTTTACCACTTGAAAGGCTCTTTGAAAAATGTCTTGCTAAGACTCAGAAATACAGTACTCCCTAAATATTATACAGGCAACTCAATTACTATTATAAAAATCCAAATATCCCTTCCATGTTCAAATAATAACAAAAAACAAAATAGCAATAAAAAAGGTTAAAAAGGTATTCCATCTTCAAAAAATTACAGAATAAGTCTATATAAGAGAAAATTTGAAAAATATTAAATTTTAATCATGATATATTATTTGTTTTTCCAAGAGAGAAAACAAAGCAAATATTTTACTGAAAGCCATCATGAATATTGGAATTAAATCTGAGACTGATACTATCATAGTTAAGAAAGAGTTATACCTAAATGTCGGCTAGATGTATCAATGAAATAATTTTGTTTTTTATTTGGTAACCGACCATCAATCAAAGTCATTTAGTAGCTAATCTCTCTCAAAGTCATGCAGAGGAATCCTGATGTGGTTCATTCAAGAAAATCACATTTTATCTTTTAAGTAACTTTAAACCAATAGGTACCATGAATCATCTGAAATACATGAAAAGAAATAAACATGGCATTCTTGCTTATTTGGAAGACTTGATGTAGAAGCATAATTTTGCACCAAAGATTCATTAGTTTCCTATTTTTGTGCACCATCTCAAAGGGATAACTTCCTAGGAGGTAATTTTTCTTGATTCTAAATTGTCTTGGATTCCATTTTGGCTGATATTATACTTTATATCTCACAAGAATTTTTTTTTTAGTTTTGACATTTTTAGAAAAAACTACTAAGATTTTTGATGCCTATCCATGCCTCCTGAGGAGAGGCATGAATCTAATAATTCCTAACTGAAACAAAAAGTATTATGCAAGTGACAAAGAACAAAATGGAAATCAAGCCAGTTTATACCTCCTGATGACAAGTATCACTTTCTCTGTAACTTTTAGCCTAATAAATGTGTAACAATATAATCATATCTATGCTCAAATCTCCTTGATTTCTTTATTCTTGCAGCATTTAAATCTGTTAGATAAAATATGCCAGTTTTTTCAAATACAGCTAAAAACTGCTACATTTATTCTCTTGTCAGATACATATGAGTAACAAAAGACATGTATTATTTCCTTTGAGACCCTTTATCAATTTTTACATGGTAAACTGGAGCAATGTCCTTTTAACATAACTCATTTCATAAAGAATTCTTCTTACTAATTTTGCCTTATTGATAAATTTGTTTAAGCCTCTTATATGTAGAATATAGAATAGACTCCATTCTATATTTGCATCCATCTTAAATGGTGGTTCCCCAACTCTTGGATTTCATAGTCTCATAACATTAAAAAAGAAATGGATATTTCATAGGGTTGCCAAGATTTTATTTAATCCATTGTGAATGTTAGGAAAAGCAAATGTCTTTCTCTATTATGATTATTTCATAAAAGAATGTTAAGATTAAAAATCATCAAGGGCAAACTCAGAATAAAGGAAAATCATTTTAAATAAGTAAACTCAGCTTTATGTAAACCTTATTATATTGTTTCATCTTTCTCATTTTGTCATGGACAGTATTACCAGTGTCACCAGAAAACAAGCACTGCTCTGAAGACTATCAGAGTATGAAAGAATTATTAAACAAATTATCTCAATTATAAAATAAGAGGCATGAACTAAGTGATCTCTAATATCTGTTCCAACCTTAACATACTCTGAATTGCTGATGATTATTGCACTTTGTGTCCCATCAATTTTTCCACCAGTCAAGAGTAGTTAAACAGTGTTGGTGATATTGAATTCAAGCTCTATGGTGAAATGAAATTTCTTATTAAAGTGTTTTAAATTGACTCAGATTTTTGAATATATAAATACACATTCTTACAGCATAAACATGTGTCCTATACATCCATTAGACAGGCAATGGTTGTGGCAGTACAGGACTTAATAGTGGCAGGCCTCTGACTACAAAGATTTCTGTCTGAGTGTATTTTGTGTTTAATCCAACTGTGCTACAGTAAAAGCTGCCCCAGATCAATCACTTTGGTTACAAAGATACTGTTCTGTGCAGGGTTAATTCAGTGAGTCATGCTGAGTAATGGTGTGCATTGTATTCTTGTTGGGGGTATATGCAGGATCTGGCTATAGTTTACTGTGTATATTAATGTTATACATTAAAAAAAATCCACTATCATGTAAATGTGCATCCTTTTGTGCAGTCATGCATTCCCTTATCCCAATTTCATCTTTTTCTCTATGAATTTTTAAGTAGCTATGGATCCAAAGGAGCCATCTATTTTTTCAAATGATAGACTGGCTATCATCAATTATTTTTCAAATCTATCATCAGGATTTCATTTTATAGCATGTTCCTTTGAACTAAACTCAACCTCTGAAGATAGTCAGAATTTACCTAGTGTTGCATGAAATCAAACTTAACATCTTGTTAGTGTACTGCCTTATCTTACCTCTTTTTGTCTGACTGACTGCATCTAATTCCTTGCCACTTTTAATTCAGTATTAGGAGATAATTGTATAGCTCTGTTTCAAGTAATTAGACCAAATTTAGTACATATATCAATGTTGGCATGCTGGTTCGAGTCTGAAAATGGCAAAAGAGAGACTCTGTATGTTAAATGTGCAAGGAAACTCTTGCCTGGCAATATTGTATTATTAAAAATAACTTAGAAGATACCCAAAACACATTTCTGCGATACATTATATTTGTTGTAGATTCAGAATGATTAATTCTCTAGTAAAGCAAGTGCTAGACTAGCTCAGGCTGCTATCTTGTGTAGTGTCACTTCACTAATAACCAGTTTGGTTCCACATTTCATTTCAGGACAAGTAATAGGTTTTCAGTGACAGTATTCAGCTAAAATATTCAAATGTATCTAATTTCCAGTAAATTTTAGAACAATTTAACTGGATGCTAACATTATAAATAAATTGCTGTGGAATTAAGAGAGGAGATTCAAATATATTAAGTATCAAATAGAATAATAGTGAATAATTAAGGGAGAAGGAATCACAAACGAAGAGATGTATCATTTTAGTTAAACTTTGCTTATATCTGCTCTTGAGAGAAAGAGTGGATGTCAGTATGCCATTTCCAAATAATTCTGTTTGACTTCAGGTTGTATTATAGTTCCTTCCTATGGCAATGGAAGACTTTGTTCTGGGAATTCATAAGATATTAAAAGAAAAACCTTACAGCCTAAAGGATTCCACACTGACTGAGATCTGGAAAGCTGAGATTGCCTGTTTTTAGGGAAAAGTTTAGTCAGCAAAAGAAGTTATCTTGTCACTGAGAAGCTGAAGTAATTCTTTTACCAAAGGTTGTGAAATCAATATGTCAACTGAATTCTAAATGTAATCTACCATGCTCAATCAGCTGGTGAAATTGTATATTTTCATGCCAGGAGCTTCCTGTCTTACTCTTTTTGGGCTGCTATAACAAAATGCCACAGACTGGGTGGCTTATAAAAAAATAGCAATTTATTTCTCACAGTTCTGGAGGCTGGGAAATCCAAGATCAAGACATCAGCAGATTAAGTGTCTGGTGGAGGCCTGTGCTCTGGTTCACAGATGGCATTTGCTTGCTGTGTTCTGAGGGGGTAAAAGGGACAAAGCAGACCTCTGGGCCCCCCTTTATAAGGGCACTAATCTCATTCCTGATGGCTCTTGCCCTCATGACCTAATTAACTTCCAAAGGTACCACCTCCTAATATCATCACATTGGTGAGTAGGTTTCATCATATGAATTTAGCAGGGACACAAACATTCACACCACAGCCCTGAATCTTGTCAGCTGCACAGGTTTTTGATGCTCACTCCCCTTGGTCCTCTCCATCTGGCAGTAGCCACCCCAACAGTGGTGGGCTTGGCAGTGGTTTCACTTTAATGTATTTGACATCTGTTTATCTTAACTCGGAGGAGTCTGATTATTGGCCACATGACACACTTAATGTTCCAATTAGAGCAGACAAATTCAACAGCAATATTGAAGCATTAAAATAATTGGGACACTAAAATATAAATAAAAATCCCAACATAATCTGACCTTAGGCCTTTGTACTAAGATATATAAAGTTTTCAAGCCAACACAAATGAAATTTACACATGATCTATTAATTGTTTCTAGGTAGTTACCACAAATGATGCAAGATTATCAACAAAACATCTTGGCAGAAGGATTTAATTTTCCTTCTATTTCTATATCTTGGACAAGCTATTTATTCCTTATTTTATATATTTGAAAAGTTAAGGTAGCACATGATGGCTAAATACTGTTATGAAATTGTATGTAATATTGAAAAAGTAAAGTCTTATCAACTCATACAAGCCAACAAATATTTGAACAAAAGCCTATTTTTCACTCCTTGACACAGGGTCTTACTTTTTTGCCCAGGACAGAGTACAATGGTGTCATCATAGCTCACTGTAACCTCAAACTCCTGGATTCAAGTGATCCTCCTGCCTCAGCTTCCTGTATAGCTGGGTCTATAGGCGTGCACCACCACATTCAGCTGATTTTTAATTTTTTTTTTGTAGAGAAGGGGCCTCACTATGTTGTTCAGGCTGATCTCAAACTCCTGGCCTCAAGTGTCCTCCTGCCTCAACCTCCCAGAGTGCTAGGATTACAGGCATGAACTACCGCTTCCAGCTGTAAAAGCCTATTCATTTTAATGTAATAGCTAAAATTTCAGGGAATATTGACTGAGCAACAACTATGCTTTTGACCCTGTGTCAGAAGTGTGGCCAAGTGTGTACCCAAGGTGCTCTTCAGCTGACTTGGGTAGTCAGGTCATATGGATAAGGGCCAGGTAAGCAGGATTAATTGACTTCTGCGGGCCATCTAGGGTTGCTTGACAAAAGTACTAGTTGAATGAATCTTAAAGGGTAGGCGCTTTTTGTTTTTCAGTTGAAAATAAGATGCTTTTCAGAAAGAAGACACAACACTAACAAAGCTTGAAGACATGTTGGAGGAACCATTCAGTGGGATGAGGGATAGGGTCCTAAAGCCTTTTTGATGCATGAGGACTATCCAGGAAGCTTGTCAAAAGGCTGATTTCTTGCCCTTTGCCCTCTGAGTGTAGGTAAGGCCCAGGAATCTGAATTTTAACAAGAATCTAAAGTGAATTCAATGCCATTAGCCTCCTGTATATATTTGCATGTTTGTGTATGTGTGTATTTGTATGTGCACATATGCTTGTGTGTGTTTAGTATGTGTGTATGTGTGTATGTGCATGTGTATGAGAGCTGACAAAAAAAAAAGAGGCTTGGAAATGGTGTGGGTGAAAAGGTCTGTGGGGAGCAGGTTCTGTGGAGTTTTAAATGCCTGCCTGCAGAGTTTGGCTTGTGAAGTGAAGCAGTTATTATGAATTTGCAGACTTCAAAACGCCAAATAACAGGAAGTCAGTGAAAGAAACATTGACCTTTATCTAAATTGTGTCTTAAGAACTGCAAGTGAAGAGAAGCACACTCTTTGATGTAAACAACTCTAGCTTGGACAGCCGTCTCTTCAAAGGCAAGTTGAAATATCTTTATGGAGCCAAGACCTGGGGTAAAGGGATGAATAAGTGGGTTTCAAAAGCAGGATCGAGAAATGGAGAAGGAGACTGCATCAGAAATCTCTCAGATCATTCATTTATTAAATCACTCAACCCACATTTATTGAGGACATACTATATGCCAGGCATTGAGCTAGACTCAATGGCTACAAAAATAAAGACACATTCTTTCTTTCGAAGAGCTCACATTTTAATGGGGGCCATAGAGAAATAAGCAGACTGACAACACAGTGTGGTGAACACGATGATAGGCGTGGGAACTGAGGGAGTGCGGAAGGGCTACCTCGTCCAGAATCGTGTGCATATGTGTGTGTGTGTAAAGTCTTCCTGGAGGAAAACTTAACTCCCTGAATTGAGTTTTTAAGGATAAATGGCAGTTCTTCAGATAAAGATGTATGAGGAAAAGGCAAGGGAAATAGCCTTGTAATATGTCAAAATTGGCTCAGCACTGTAGGTTGCTGTGGTTGCACAATATGGTGTGAAATGGCTCCAGATAAAATGGGGAAGTTTTAATGACAATCTATTCTTATGGAGGTCTTTCTATTTATTAATACTAGATGCTATGCCAAGAGCTGCACAAGGATTATCTCATTAAATTCTTACAATAATCTTATAAAGTAGGTATTATTACTGTAAGGTTTCAAGGAAGAAATTGATGACCCATGAGGTTAACATACTTGCCTAGGGGCATAAAACTGAAAAACTGTAGAGCCAGGAGTAGAACCCAGGCAGCTTGGCTTTAGAGCTTAAGACTTTAAAGATAATTTATCACTGTCTTTATGCACTGTATATAAAGAATCATAAGAAGAAGATTAGAAGTTCTCCTGAGGATAGTTATTAGCAGTTAAATAACATGATCAGATTTGCAGTTTTTAAAAACCTCTTTGCCATAGCAGAGATAGTTTGATTGGAGTGGATCAAAATTGAAGGTTCTGAAACTAATTAGAGGTACCGTGTTTCCCCGAAAATAAGACCTACCCATAAAATAAGCACTAGCAGGATTTCTAAGCATTTGCGCAATATAAGCTCTACTCCGAAAATAAGACCTAGTGATGGGCGTGGCTACACAGCGTATCTGCACAACCCATGCATTTCCTTGCGGAGTGGTAAAGAAGATGAGCAGCCCTTCTCATCTGCCCCATCGTGACAACTACTATTCCAGAGGTGACCGGAAAGGTGCGGGCAGCCCCACCAACAAGGTTGGCTCCCCCTGTCAGGTCCCGGCCAATGGTTCTAAAGGAAATAGAGTCGCAAGAAATTCAGGATGGAATTTGAGGTTTGGAGAGTTATGATGATGTTCCAGAAGAAGACAACTTAACTATATTTGAATAAATGTAGATTGTTGTACCATACTTAAAAAAAATAACACATACCCTGAAAATAAGGAGACCCTAGGGTGTCTCCTTGAGGAAAAATAAATATAAGACTCTGTCTTATTTTCGGGGAAACACGGTAGTTGTTATAATTCTAGAGAAAAATGCTGAGGCCTTGAATTAAGATGGTCTGTCCATGTGATGGGCAGTCTCTATGATGGTCTTCAGTGATTTCTACCTCCTGGTACTCATGTCTTTATGTCATCCCTTACTCTTGAGTGTAGGCTGGACTTAGTGACTTGCTTCTGATGGATAGAATATAACAGAAGTGACAAAACACCACTCCCAATAGTCATAAAAAGACCTTGGCTTCTATCTGTGTGAACTCTCTCACTCAATCTTGGCCTGCTGCTCTGGAGAAAGCCAACTGCCATGGTGTGAGGCAGCCCTGCTAGAAAGCTCACATGAGTAAGCTCAGAAGAGGATCTTATGAAGCCAGCCAACAGCCTGGCGACCAAGCCTGGGAGCAGAAGCCTTCCTAGCTGAGCCGTGAGGTGACTGCCACCATGGCTGACTGAAAACTTATTTCAGCCTTGTGAGAAACCAGGTGCCAGAACCACATAGCTAAGCCTCTCCTTGATTGTCCACACACAGAAACTGTGAGATAATAAATGCTTGTTGTTTTCAGACATGAAGATTTAGGTTCATTTATTCCTCAGCAATAGATAACTGATATGTCAAGAACTCTCACCGTATCATCATACATACTACAAGCCCCTGAAGATACTTGGTATAGATGTGGCAGGTTGACATTGTTTAATAAAGCCATTTGTGTACTGAATACTTTTCAGGAGAATTTTTCCAGGGTAATATTACTATCTCTGATTGACAATAAAGCTCTAATGATTTGAAATTGCCTCATAATAATAATCTGTTTTCTCACAAAATATATTTTTGGTATTTCTAGAATAGTTTTGGAAGATCTGCTAGTGAACCCTATGCCAGCTAGCGTGGCATGAGGCCGGATAACTGTGTTTGCATTCCCAGTCTCCACCCAGATTGTCCCTCACTCTGGATATTATGCCAGCTTTTTGCCCCATATTTGGGTGTATGTAAGAAACTACGAGTCTTACAATATAGTTATTATTGTAGCACATACATTATAGCCAAGTGACTGTTGAAATACATACAGCAAATGCTTTTTGATAAAGATGAGATTATTGTGCATACCTACCACTGAATTTCACGAATTTATAGGGTATTTATACCCCTTAAATAACCACCTTTCACTATGTATTATCCCCCAAATAGTTGACAGAGAAGAGGGCAAATTTAAAATGGAGTCCTTGAAGGCCCCCACCCACCTGCGATATGTACTTTCTCAGCCTCATGAGTCATGGGCTGTGTGCATACAGTTGGCTCAGATGAGCTGGCACCCTTAAAACTGCAGCAGCTGCGCTAAACAATTACCAGGCTCTAACTGAGAAAATTTCCCATGGGGGACAAAGCGCCAGCTGGGCATTGCTGGTGCTTGTCTGGTGGACGTTTGTTAGTTTTTATGAACACTGAAATTCCCAGGGCAGCAATCAATGGGCGAGACAATTCAATCCAGAATACATTAACCCAGAAAACTGCAACTGGAGGAGACCCTTTTGTGGGGTGCACTCTGTGCCTTCTGCAAAGCAAATTGTCAAGACTTGTCCTGCACATTTAGAACTCAGATGAGGCCTCCTGAAGCCTGGCATCTCATTAAAGGAGCCTGGTACCCATTAATTAAGTTCATTTTATCAATACTCAGCTTTTTTAGCAAAACTTGTTGAAATAATGTCCTTAAACTTTCTAGTCAAATTTGCACTGAGACTTTGTACATAGAGCAAACTTCTAGTGTTAATCTTCCAAGACATATTCATTAAACCAGAGGCTATATCAAAATATTAACATTTGCCTGGTATTACTATTGGATAAGAATACCTCAGAGCACCTTAATACATTTAGTAATTCAGAAAAACTCATTATCTTGAAACTATCATTTAACTTGTTATGAAGACAGATGCTGACATGAGGTGATTCTTAGAGAAGATTTTATATTTTAATGTAATATGCATTTAAAATAAAAGTTATTAATCTTAAACTAATGATGAGTTTTCTTACCAGTTCATTTTAAATTATTTCCATTTTACTGAGCTACATATGATTTGCTCTGTATCTTTAATATTATAGGTTCATTAGTATAGTTTATTAGGTAAACTTTAAAATATCTTTAAATACAACTAAACTTGAGATAATCAATAAAACAGAGGTTAACCGCTGTCTTATCTTTCATAAATAATTATGGTAGAAGATATCGCGTGTCATTTCCCTGTGAGTTGAAGAAAGAATACCTTTCCAGGGAATAGTTGCATATTTGAACCTTCAAAAAATAAGATCCTATTGTTACCTCTAGTAGAAACATAGCTTCTCTGAAAAGTGGTTATGCATATGATTAAGTCACACATTTGCAATAAAGCTTTCATATTATAGCAACAAAAACATGCGCTTGTCAGGAGCAGGAACTGAAGTCCGGGGTATCGGATCTATTTATGTTTCAGTTACCTCAGATATTAGGAAAGAGGACATCTAAGGCTTAGGCTGTGCATGTAAACCTTATCATTCAGAAGCACTTACTTACACTGATTTTAAGGGAAAGTTGCCTAACTGCAGTAAGAAGAACAAGAGTGAATGAGAAGTGTAATATTCTTGCCTAGCGCCAAGGAACAATTAAAGGCAGTATCTTGAAAGTTTAAGGCCTCAGGATCATCCCTGACATTCTGCGGATTGTACTGCCGTGGTATCTGTACCTGCACAGACTCACCCCGGAAGCGACTATGGCCCTGTGCGCATGCTCCAGAAGTGCGCAGCACCCACCATGCCTTGCAGAGTCAAGGCGTGGGGTGCAAGAGGCTAAGCCAAGATCCAGGGCTTGTGGAGCACAAAGCTGCCAGCCGCCTCTCCTTTTGGCACCCTTTCCAGTTCTATCTCCCTTGGCAAGTTGGCTTGAGAAAAAAGTCAACAGGGTCTTTCCTGTAAGCTTCAGAGATAGAACAGAGAAGAAGGGATTTTAAATGTTGGAAGTTTTACTTTTTTTTTTTTTTCTCAGCAGGCAGGCCCTAAAAAAAGCAGGCTGTCATTTCTGTCTTCACAGGGAATAATACTGATGCACATAAGAAGCAAAAATATTATGAGCTGTACAAAAACTATTTTGTTCTAATGCTTTCTTATTTTCAGTCTTCTATTACTGGATGGAATGCTTTTCCCTTCTTAAAAGCTAAATACCATAATCGATTCAGGAAGGGGACATGGTAGAATTCTCAGTCTACCTTGCCTCTTCAAACATACACCTAGTTTTCCTATATAGCTAACCATCCACCCATCTATCCACCCACCCACCTGACTCTAATGGAGTACCTGCAATGTAACACACACTGCGAAAACTGTGAGAAACAAAAAAGCTACAGTCCCTGTCCTCATGGAGCTTATACACAATCAGAGGAAGATGGGCATGACACAAATAACTACACAAGTAAATATTAATATTTCATCATGAATGTGTAATATGAAGTAATAGAATATAATAAGTATAATAAAAGAAGTAATGCGTATAATAGAAGAGAAAGGAAGGCAGTATGAGAGTGTAAAACTGGGGGATGTTAACTGAAGTTGAGGAAGGCATCCTTGAGGAAATTATATTTGAGATGAAGTGGGTGAGGTAGGGTGGGATCACGTAGAGGTGACACTAGGCACTGGGAGAGCTCATCATGCAGGGCATTGGAAAGGTCTCCATACCCTGGATTAACTACCTTGGGGCTCTCAACCTTTTCCTTGATGTAGGTTTCTCCTGCAAGAAGCTATATCCATCTCCCACTGTCACTTCCAAATTCTCCATCTCTTCCTACTTAATTGTTCTTTGTAGCAGCACAGACTGTTAGAGGTGGAAGTTTGCCAGTGGACCATCTAGCTAGTGTCTGTGACCTGCTTAAGGTCAGAGAGCATCCTGTGTTCTTTCATTGGTGAGGGTCTTGTAGATTTAATCAACTTGGTTGGCATAAAATGTTTTAAGTGTAATAAGAATGAATTGTAATTAGCACACTGACTTCTCTAAAGTAATCCTGGAAAGTATTTGGTCCTGGAAAGTAATTCTGAAAAGTTGGTCTTTAATTTAAATATTTAATAGGCTAAATATTTTCCTTATTCATTTTGCAAATCCTCCCCTCCATCCCACCTCATCTCACTTCAGGAAACACACAAAATTATTTTAAACCAAGTCTTCATCTGAATTGATGCAAATTCAAGATTACAAATTCTGAGTGAATGAAGTTTTGAAGCCCTTAAGTGATATATTCTTATTTTTCCACCTTCCAGTCCAACATGAAGCCACAGAATCATGATTCATTGAAGTTTCTGGTGCTAATTTAATTTCAAACCACCTGCTTGCCTTCTGTGTAAGGTAGGCCCTCAGGCAGTTAAAGCGCCTGACCTACTTCACAGTTTCTTTTATGTTCTGGAATGCATCCCATTTTAGAGAGCAGGTTAAACTCTAGAACAGGTCCTTAATCATTGTGACTCCCAGGGCTTTCCTGGTGCTTTTGAGAAGGAAGCAGAACAGACACAAATAAAACATATGGGGAATTTTTATTTTAAAAGCTTCAGGTCTGTTCACAGAAATCATGAGGGAGGGTAGATAGGGACAGTACAGCACTCTAAATTTAGGTCAGTGGGAATGACTCAATTACTGGAAAATGCTACTTCTGACTGATAGAATGGAGCCAGGTAACAAGAATGGGGAAAATGATGAGCCCAAAGGCTTTGTTTAAATTATCTAAAAAGTACTTCAATATCTTGAATTTATATCTGATATTTATTGATAAATTGAATATAAATTAGTTATTTTTAAAACTAAGGCTAATTACTTATTTTAAAGGATACCCTTATGTATTGATCAAGGTTTTATTTTATGTTATGGGAATATCAGAGTTTGGATTTCTGGTGAAACAGAAGGCTTATGAACTTTATATATTCTTATAGAGTCCAAAAAAACCTATGTATTTATTGATGAAAGCAAATGATCAGTGTCCAAAACACAACTCAAAACTCAACTGAATGAGCAGTTAGGTTTGACAATTTAAGCATAAATCAAGATATATATATTTTGTTCCTTGTTTAACTTTCACAGATTAGCAGTGAAATTTATATGTATACTCATAAGATAAATAAGCACTCAGGGAGCATTTATTTGAAGGAACGCAACAGATGACGTCTCCTTAGATACAAGCACCAAAATAAACTCAAGATACAACATTAAGGAATCAGTGTGTGTATGTGTGTGTGTGTGTGTTGTGATGATTTATGATTAAAATATACAGTGGAATCAGATGTCAAGAACTGTATAAAAATAATATTTTTACCTACCTGGGGATGCCTTTGAGAAGGCATTGCCAAGAGTCCCTCCTAATACCCATTTTTAGTTCATTAATCCCTGACTTTTAGTCTTTATTAGAAGGGAAATAAGTGCAGGCTTATTCTCAAGATAAGAAATGGAATTTATTTTAATTTCTACTTCTTGACAATGTCATCTTAGATTTTATTTGAAGGTATTGCAAATGTAACCTGATACTCTGTGAAGAATGATTTTGCCAAGGAGAACATCATTTCTTAAGAGTTTAATGAACCTATTTTAAGACATCAGGAGAGGAAAGAAAATTTCTAGCTAAAGGCAGACACTAGATTAAGCTATAAAAAATGAAGTTCAGGTTAGTTAATATAAGAATCCTGCTGGGGTTTTTTAATCCAAGGTTTAATGAAATACTACTATTTTAAATAGACATCTATGGTGTATTCATTTTTCAGTCCGTTTTCCTGACCAAATTGCAAATGGTTCAGTCTATAGTAAACACAGGGAGCCCTACATTCATAAATTCATTTGAATCACAACTAATTCTCCTTTGTCAGGAGAAGGCTGTTTTAATAACGTGTAAGTCTTTCTTAAGGTGAAGAAAGGAAAATGATTATGCATTAAAGTTGGTTGGTACCTGAGGAAGGTGTGGTGGCGGGGTTTTGGGAGGATGCAGATTGAATCAGAAGCTCTGCTTCTAAAACATCTTTCCTCTCTCCTGCCACCCCTTTACCTCCCTCCTGCATGTTTTCATCAATAAAAGATTCATCTGAGTTTTTATGAGTTTCTCTTTCAAGATGCAAATATATCCCAGTGAGAACAAAACTCTGTTTTTCATGCAGCTTTTTACATGAGATACTCTAATCAAATTAGGAGCATTCAGAAAACATAGATTTTTATTACAATAAGAAGAACTGAAGGGTTTTATTTTTACACAAACTCTCTTTATAGTTTTGCATATTACTTTTGAACATTGGGGTAGTCTATCAGATAGTCATTCGTAACATGAAGGGAACATTTAGGGGTAAAAACCAACCTGCAAGATTGGTCTAGCTTCTAGAGTTACTAAGTGTAAGGGGTCAGGGAAAAGGAGGCAGGAAATAGGAAGGTGATTCAGAAGTGGAAGCTGGCCCATGCTCCTCTTCCTATGGCCGCCTCTGGGACTTTGCCTCTTCTACTCATTTGCTTGAAAATGTCCGTGCTACTCTCTGTGCCTGCCTTGCACCCTCACTGCCCCGTCTCTACGTGGCTAATGTCCCTTAGTTTCTCACTTCCTTCATGTTTCAGTGTAGCCATCACTTCCTCTGACTCCTCCAGACTGGATTATATGCCCCTTTTTTGTTACAGTGTAAACTTTGATATATGGTCTATTATTCTATCTGCCCACCAAACTAGATGGCAGCGATGTGTCACCACCATAACCATAGCTTCTAATACAGTATCCTGTTCAGAACAGGTATTCCACAAATATCTGGAAAATGAGAGAATTATTTGTGGTTTTGCCTTGGACCTGACACTAAACATTTATTGAGTGTTTACAGAAAGGAAGATATTATGCCTACTTTACAAATTAGGAATCTAAGACAAAGAAGGATAAACAAAGCAGCCAAGAATGGGGCGGGGGGTGGAGGGGAGGCTAGAATTCGAATACAGGTGATATTCTCTTATTTTTACCATGTAGAAGTTAATGGAATCACAGAGTATCAACCTCTTACAATTCAGTGCAGGCTGGGCCTACCCAGGATGTTCTATCCAGAACAGTATCTCCCCATCATTTCCTGCGTCTTTCATAAGTAAAAAGGAAAGGGTAAAAACAGAGTATATAAAAGGAGAAGTACATAGAATTAATTTGTCTCATTTGACCTGCCTCGAACTTAGTAGGAACCCAACAAATGTCATATGAATGCATACATGAGGTCTTTATTCCCTTTTATCAAAGAAATATTATCAGAAGTTAGAACCCTCTATTATGAATACCAAAAATGTACTATATGCACTAAATAAAATGTGCATTTTATTTAACCCAATTACCAATTGATGAGTGAGCACCGTGTTAGTTACTTTGAGCAATATTTTAAAAAGATGCTATGATTCTATATTCCAAGCCATAGTTAAGAATATGGAAGAAAATCATACAGACATAAATATACACAAGTATCTATTTATCTATCATCATCATCATCATCATCATCATCATCTAGCCATCTACCAAGAGATGCAAAGCAGTATAAAAACCAATTGTTTAGTTGTATAAAAATAGGCTAAGTGTCCTTAGAGTTTAAGGATGAGAGAAGTTAGTGCAATCTGGGAAGGCTGTAAATTTATCTGGAAGTGATTTGGCTGTAAGAAATGGGAAGGATTTGATATACAAAGAAGGATGGCATGGCAATATTGCTAGTGTAGGAATCACTGCAAGCAAACTTGCAGGTCTTGGCATGAACAAGAAAGAGAGGGGGAGCTTCAAGAAGACTGCCCAGAGCAGATGTTATATGCTGAGGAGGAGTGAGAACACAGTGACAGGGAAGGGGGAAAGCATGAGTTGTGTAAGAGCACAATGGGGGAAGGAAATATTCAAATAACTTTGTACTCTGTGTGTGTGTGTGTATTTATTTCCCATGAAAATGGGAAGAAATGATTCCAAAGGATATATTACAGTGGTTCATGTGGGTGATAGTGCAACAAAGGAATTAACCTATTAAAGTAAAAAAGTTTTCTCTCTAAGACAGGAGAATAACTGTTGCAAACAATGCCAGTACTTTTAAGCAGCTACCTTAAGTTTGCTGATTGAACCAGAATCAGGGTGTGCAGCAACTCACTCAGGTTAAGCATTAAGCCAAAGCAAGAGAAGAGAATGATATTATTGATGTCTGATGCTTCCTACAGCTATAGAACCTTGGGAAATTGAAAATGCTGCAGAAGTAGGTTCTCCTAATATTTATAGATTAATCAAGAATCTTTCCTTCCTCTACTAGATAGCTACCAAAAAATAAAAAAGAAAAGAAAGAAAGAAAAAAACAAAAAGAAGAAAAAGTTTCACTACCAACCAAGCCTATTCTGAATGTTTTCTGAATGTCAAATGTCAAATGTCAACTGAATATAATTATATGGCAACTATTAGCAAGTTACTTTTCACCTGTTGTAACTGAATATTACTGGAACTACTATTCACCAGTAATTGTGTTTTAGATTTATTCTCAAGAGCTGAGGATGGCCAAGGATAAGGAATTAACTCTCCATAAGCTAAGGAAATACAAGCAGAATGCAGACTAAATAGCAAAGTATATTCTTGATCTTAATATGTTCTGAAATTTCATTCTTGAATTTCATAAATTTTCAAATAGCCAATTTTAATATTCCATATGAGCAGGGAACAGAGGTGTGTATATTAAAACAATGTATAGGAAATATTTTAAAAATTTTACTTTAAACCAATTATTTCAACATTTGACATTATAACTTCTTCAAAATACTGTTGCCAAGGGGCCATAATAGCTAAATCAAGTTCCAGGGTATTTCCTCCATCCATTGGGCATGTATTTCTGTATTTTGTTGTATGGTCTTTTTGTATGAATTTTAAGTTCACACAGAATTAAAGAAAGATGCTTCAATGTGGAAGTACCATTCTTGGTAACATTTAGGAATCCTATTTTTCAATGATAAAAATAATTCCCTAAGGAACAGAAGTTCACTGTTTTCTTTGTTTCCTTTTTTATATTCTTGAATATTGTATCTCTTTTTGACAATTAATATCAAGTCTACATTTGAACCTGTTGGCACAAAAGTAGCATCAGATTCTTTTTTCTGAGAATATTCTCAGAACAAATGAGTAATAAGTATCTAAATTTTAGTTACCGTGTTAAAAAAAATTAAGTTTGCTTTCCTACAATGTTAATTTTCTGTCTTATTCTTGAGTCAAATAGAAGGTTAATTTTCCCCCAAAGTACCCAGTTTGACTACTTGGTTTTAACTAGTTATGGAAACTCACTCTGCTTGTGCGTCTTGAGGCATTTATGCCATAGAGAAGAGGATAGGGACTAGAAGGAGTCAGGTAGGAGGCTTTTGGAATTCTGGCAATGTATCAGCTTAGGTGACAAAGAGAGGATGCAGGAATTAAAATGGTCTTGTTCTCAAATGGAAGTGCCAAGTGGAAGGAGCACTGGACTTAGAGTCCAGAAATTAGGGTTATAGTCTTGACTGTGTAGTTAACAATTTGTGGGACTCTGTAAAATTCACTTAACTCAAAATTCACCATAAATATAAGAACTTGATGACTAGAATCAAAAAAGTCTAAGCAGTTTTGGTAAAGGGAAGCACGGAATAAATAACAGAACTAGACTAAATTTATTTAGGGTGTCTGACTAAATAAATCAAGTCCTTCATCACACACACACACTCACACACAAACACACCAACACACAGACACACACAGAGTCTTATGAGAAAGCACAAAATCACTTAGAATGAAACTGGACCTGCTGAATCTGGGGTAGTGTAAAGGTCTCAATGCTCTGTCTCTTTGAGCCCCCTTCTCCTATTGGCACCTACTATGCTAAAAAGCGCAAGTTTCAAAACTATTCAAACAATTGCATTAAGACAGTCTCATATTTTGTAAAGACAATTTCTTAGTTTTCCTGTGCAAGAAACATGTTCAAAATCTTAAAATAACTAATCAGAAGTCCAAGCTTATGGGTTATTTTAATTCATTATAGATATCTAAATATAAAAATATGATAATGATATCTCTCTTTTTAATACTCAGTAGGTTTATGCTTTAGTTTTTACTGGCTTTCAAGTAACAGATTGTATAGAGTGGAAAGAAGTAATACTTGTTACTTGGAAAATACTTTTTCTTTAGGTAACTTTTCTGCTGAACTCTCTTACTTGCATTATCCATTTACTAGAATTAAAGAAAGCTCTCTGCTCCTCAGGAATTATTCATTAATTTCTACAGAAGGAAATGTAGGAAGAGGAGAGGAGAGGAGAAGTTTTTACTGAAAACACAAAGTAGGTTGGTAGGATCTGAGGATGGTAAAGAGAAGGGGGGGGTATGAGAGGTAATATAGTAATCAATTTTAGAAGTAATTCAGGTGCCTGCAGGTAGAAAAAAATTAAGGTCCTGAAATCACTATTTTCCAGTACAAACCCATGAATGATGGGTTTAGCTATGGGCATAATTTACAAATGACAGCTTATCACCATGTAACAGGACTGTACAGCTGAACTGACAGCTTCCAGTCAACCAAGAAAGAACAGTAGAGTATTTCTTTCTATTACATTCTTTTCTCTCTCTCTCTCTTTTGACTCAGATCACTCAATGTCACTGAGGTTTACTGCCCTGACCTGAAAATTAAGACTCTGTTTCTGGTAATAGTATTGGAATTTGTCAGCTTGACTGTTCACTTCAAATGTGAGAAGGAGCAACAGGAATAAAGAAGTAGACCTGGCTGCAGACCATTTTGTCATTTTTTTCTGCCACATCAGAAAAGAACTGGGAGACCAACAGGAAAGAGAGGAGGCAGGGAGTGTGGAAATAATGGAAATAATGTGGGTATGTGACCTGATTCTCCGTACACCACAGGCTACTTCACCTCTGCCCTAGCCATTAAAGTGACATCCTTAGTACCACCAACATCAGATCATTGGGACAGGGGGACAAAAAAGAAGGATTCTTCACTCTCAACTCTTTGGCCATTAAAATGCAGCAGAAATTCAGCTTTAACTTAGTCTTTTCAGAAGGGAAATTCAGACTCTTTAATTCTTTTCTCCATTACCCTGCATCCCACATTTTCCCCTTTCTACCTAAGTGATTCTAAAGCAGTAGGCTTCAAAACACAGGTGTACTTGTAATAGGTATATTTAAAACAGAAAGGGAAATATAGATGTTATTTTCTTCAGTTCCTCTAAGCTAAGTTCTATATTTGGTAGATGGTTGGAAAAGAAACCCAAGTGGGTTTTCATTAAAACAAGGAGGAAAAATGTATTCCTATGACACACATTCACCATCCGGTGGCTAATACCCTATGCCTATCCAAAACTTATTTCTTTTAAAGAGTTTTAAAATTCCTAACACATTCATGTTTAAGTTGAACATATAGTTCTCACAGTTTTTATCTACGAAAAAGTGTTTTGTTTAGGTCAGTATTGCTTAAAGAATCCCCCCACGTGTATTCCTCAGGATATCAATAGGTGTTTTATATAAACAAACAAATGGACAATTAAAAATGGGTTCTCTCATCAAAAAAGTTTGAGAACTATTGGGTAAAGTTTTATAGATTTATTTAATCTAAGACTTCTTAGAACCATTAATGTGCTCAATCTCCATGTTAGTTCTGGAAGGGATACTATTTGAATAAGAAAACTTTTCTTCTGGGAAAACCTTGTGAGACTGGTGTTCTGAAAAGGATACTTTAGAGCAGTAGTCCCCAACCATTTTGGCACCAGGGACCGGTTTCGGTTTCATGGAAGAAAATTTTTCCACGGGGAGTGGGGACAGGGTGGGGAGGGTTGGGGAGGTGGAGCTCAGCTGGTGATGCCAGCGATGGGGAGCGGCTGTAAATATAGATGAAGCTTCACTTGCTCACTTGCTGCTCACCTTTTGCTGTGTGCCACCACCCCCGACTTTCCTAAGTTTCATGGAAAACAATTTTTCCAGCAACAGGGGAGAGGGGAAAAAGGGCAGCAGAGCTCTGTAGCCTGATCCCTAACAGCCCATGGATGTGGATGGGTATCGGTCCATGGCCCTAGGGTTGAAGACCACAGCTTTAGAGCACTGTGGTCTAGGCAAGTTCTCTTAAATGGAGGTTATTTCTTAGAGGGTTTGTACAGTAATTCAATCTTACAGTTGCTGCCCTCTGGAGTCAGTAGCTACCCCCTGAGAGTAAGCTTGTTTCTCCGATATGATTGCTTAAATAAGAATTAACATCTCTTCATTTTTAACAAAATGTTGCAATTAAAACATCACATGAATGTATAACTGAACCAGTTAATTCATTAAGAAATCTGCAGAAAGAGATACAACTTGTAATAACAATTGAAAAAATATAAAACCCAGTTTTATACTGGATTCTCTTTTCAGTTTCTTTAACTGTAGAATGAAAGGACTGGACTATGTCCCTGTTTCTCAAGTTCTCCAATCTTAATAATGTGGCCACAGAGGCCACAAATGAGATGGAGATTGTTAAAAATCCAGGAACCTCAGGCTCCACTGAAACTTATTGAATTTCAGGGGTTGGGGGGATAGAGAGTGTGTGTGTCACTGAAGAGTCTATTGATCAGGAAATTTTGAGAAACCCTGGGGAAGATGGTATCTAAGGTTCCTTTGAATTTTAAAATTCTGTGAAGATTAACTGCTTTTTAATGAACTCTTTAGAAATAATCGAGTTTTAGAGGGTTCATTATCTCACTGTATATTTTTCCATTGTAAATGAGATCTGCAAAATATAGCGAAGTAGAGCTAGAGGGGAAAATGTATTACCCACGGTCTTACCACCCAGACAGCCCATGAGACCTTTTATTTAATTTTATTTCACTTTTTTATTTGGGATTTCTTTCTAAATAAGATCCCATGGTTGAGTTCACTTCCTAAGTCAAAGGATAGTTCACAGTCACTGAACATTACAAGGCCTTAGGCTGCCTGGGTATGTAAAAATGTCATGTCTGCTACAGAATTTTTATGTGTGATAAAAATACTTTGCCTAATTCTCATCCTGTGAAAGATGAAATATTTAGTGCTTCAGCCTATTCTCATCAGGCAACTCACCTTGAACTGTGTGTTTGTCTCCATCCCTAGGCCATGAAGACAAATGAGCAAAGGAACTCTGTCTTTCTGTGACTACTTTCTGTTCCTGGGTCTGACTTTTATCTCAAGGCTCAACTGAGGGAGAAAGAACTGAACCTTCTTGGCAACAGATATCCACAATTTTCATGTGCTCAGATGCCATAGAAACCAGGCTATTGTTATGTACTTTAAGTAAAATTATTTTTACCTGTCTCTTCTGACCACTCTTATTTTACTTCTTTACTTTAAGCATCTGTTTTCAACCTGAATTCTCTGGATGACAAAACTTTTAAAGGAGTAAATATCTTTTTTCTTCCCTTCATCTTAAAATGTGTGATAAACATACAAAGCCAAACAGGTGCTTTTTAAAAGTAATTATATATAAATGCTTCCCCGATAAGCTATGACTTAAAAGCTACCAGGGTTTTATCTAGATATGTTATTCCTTCATCATCTAGAATATGAAGTATGATTTTTTAGCTAATTAAGGTAATTTTAAACTAAATGAAATTTTCTTTTAGTTGGAATGGTGGTATTAAAATACATATGTCATTTAGTGAAAACAGAAAATTAATTTGTTGCCTTTAAAAAAATTCCACATTTCTCTTTTATATTTAATAGGTATATAACATAAAGCATGCTTATAGTTGTCAATTGCTACTAAAATGTTCACAGTTACTTTTTATCTTTTCCTCATCACTGACTTGATTATAAAATACATTTATTTGACTAGAGAAGACTAGAAAACATAATCCAGGATCTCAAAGCTCAAAGCTTTGTATTTAATCAAAGGCCCTTGAAGGCAATGACCTTGACTTATATATCAGCCATAGTACCTAGCACTTTGATTTACATTTAGTAAGCACTCACAAAATTGAACCCATAATTGTCCTGATGAATGTGCTTTACTCCTATTTGAAGCATTCAGATATATTGTTTTTCATTTCAATTTGCATGTATAGACATAGTTTATAGACCAAACCCAGAATATGGAGAAAACATTGGATGGGAATTTCTGTTTTGTAGAACCAAGTTTGATGGTATTCTATAAATAACAGCAAGATAATGGATGCCAAACTAATACCATATTAAATTGAAAGTAGTCAGAGGCAATTTTCTATTCCTGCATTGCAGTTCAAATTTAATTTGGAATTTTGTGATTATTACTATTTCTGGCAATTCAAGATGAACTGCACAGTTTTTTTGAGGTTTGCATGATATTTAAATTACTTTAGATAGAAAATGAAGTTTAGGAAAACATATTAATCAGACTATAGAAATATTGTGAATTTTGTTTTTTGTAATTTCAAGAGTGAAGAATCAACAAGTTTTTATGAAAATAACTGGTGAAAATTAGTCTTTTTAGTTAATTGTAATTTTTAACTTATATTATTATAAAAAATATTGCTGTGTATAAAACCACTTTTAGTTTGTAATTGTGTCTGGAAGACTTTCTAAGTAAGAAAGTCTTATTTAATTCTGTCATTGAAGAAAAGTCACTTTTAATCCTATCATTGAAAGTTTAGGACTAAATTTATCCAGTTAGAGCAAAACTACAGAACATGTAAGAAATTTTGTACTATGATGCCTGAGATGATAAATAATTTTAAACATTAGCTTAATAAGATGAAATCAATATTATTTCTCCATTAAAATGTCTCCATTACAAATCTATCTTTAGTACTATCTAAAGAAGTACTAAATTGTAAATACTTGTTTTGGATTTCTGTCAAAAATAAGTATAAATTGTGTCATTGAATCACAATGAAGAGATAATGACCATATTTACAATAAATGAAGTTCAATAGAATGTAAAAGGCCATAATCTTTGAACTCTTCTTTATGTCAGTAATACCAGTGTCATTTTGCTTTTCCTGCAACTGAGTGGCACACCACCAACAAAAACTAAAATCCCACTATTCTGTTTAAAAATTAGCATACGGTAGACGAGATATAAACTTAAATAGCAGATAATACCGGAGATGAAGCTCCCCTGTCAAGGATAGCTTTGGTAGGCTTTTTGAAGAGTTTGAGGAGCTTTGGGGAAAATCTACCACATTTTCTTTCCTATGTCTGTAGCCTCACTTCTCTGATTAGTTACTACTAAACACTCAGATTATGACGTTTGGTGATATAGCCAAATGATACAAGTATGTCCAATGGCCATGCTAACTGCTGAGGAGATTTAGGGACAAATAGGGAGAATGAACAGAATCATACTGAGAGTATATTTTAGAAACTGAGAATTTCCCTTTGGGAGTCAGATGACCTCGTGTGAAGGCTACTTCCATCATTTACTGTGTGTTTTCTCTTGCTGAGTTCCTCTTCTACGAAATGGGGATGATAATAATAGTACCCGCTTATGGGCTATCATGTATTTTGAAATTGATACCACTTAGCTCAAAGCCTGGCACATAGTAAATGCTCAACATCAGAAATTATTAAATTTACCATAGTTCTATTTTCATTTCAAAAACATACATGAATCCTAAATACTGGGAATCTATTTTGGCTTTAGAGTTCTACATAGAACTATACAAAGATTGTATAACCTTTTAGAAATTCAGAAATTCTTTTCTTGTGACTTAATTCCCTTTGTGATTACACCTAAACTATTTTTCTTGAGTATTCTCCCTAGTAAAACTATAGGAACAGTATACTTGTGGACTAATAGTAAACCTCTTTGTTATCTTCTGTTCTCCAGATTAAAATCTTTTGGTTCATTTAGATTCCTTCATACATCTTATTTTCTGACAGTCTCAATGTGGGTTTCCATTGAATTCATGAGACATTCCTCTTAAATAATAAAGGCCAACTTGTAGAACTACATATTTGGTCATAATTTCATGAATACTGAGTTTAAAGGGAATGTAAACTATCTTTACTTTCACATTAATCATATTTTGTAGCATTTATTACATTAGCACTAGTAAATGCTATTATCATATACTTTCATATAGTGGTTCTCTAAGTAATTTATATTATAGCACCTTATGTATTGATACTGGTTTTATACTGCTATGTCTCTAGAACCTACCAGCACATAATGTGTATTCAGTATGTTTGTGTGTGAGTGTGTGCATGTGTGTGTGGTGTGTTCTCTGTGTGTGTGATTGATGCTTTAATCTGAATTCCTATCTTTATCTTTGCAATGGGCCACTGTTGTTTGGTTCATCTTCTTTAAAGCCTCCCTTCTTCCACTCCATTTTTCTAATGTGGTTGTCAGTGAAGGGGCTACACTCCTTCCACCACCAGGATGAGCATGGAACCCAAGCTGATCAATCAGAGTCCTCTTTCTCTGAGAATGGTATGGACACTGGAAGAGAGAAGGCCCTTCTCACCAGATCACTAACTATGTGCATTAGTTGAGACAGGGGACTCTGAGGAACTTGCTTCTATTAGGTGGGGAGTGAAATCAATACAAAAGAAATCATGGCTGAGAGAAAATGAATGCAGTCTGCCCCAAAACAGATCTGCCATTGCACTTTTTAGTAATGCAACTCAATAAACTGCCCTTTCTTCTTTCATTTTTTGCTTAAGGTGGTTCCAGTTGAGCTTCTATTACTTGAATTCTGTTATGGCATTGTCCGATATAGTCACGCATGACTAGCTAATAAAGATTCGGAATCCACAGAGCCAACTTCTTAAACTCTTCTGATACTCTTATGCTTATCTAGGGAGAGTGATCTAATACAAACTTGTCAAAGCTGAAAATGACAACAAAATGATACATTTCATCCTAAAAGTTAGCATAACATGTGAACTAGAACTAGCCTAAGGAATAATGAAATCATACAAGGGTGTAAATGTTTGTTTTACTTTTATTTAAAAGAAGGCAGATATAGCCAGGCATTTGATCCTCAACTGAGAACTGCAACTGCTTGGTAAAGCAGACCTTACGTTTGTTCTCCCCACCTTTTCCTACAGTCCTTTGTTTACTCTCCATCACTGCACTAGAATTTGGTAGAAATGACCAGCCAGGCATTGCCTCCCTGAGATGTACATTACTGCACATTAGCTTATAACAGCTAGATTACAATTAAGGAAGCACACACACACACATACCCCTTCTGAGAATTATTTTCTATTTCCCCAAATGAATAGAGAAGGTCAGATGGAATATAGCAACAAGGGCTGATGCATCCCAGAAATTTGGCCTATTAAGACAAACAAAAGATGTCTATAGAACCAGAATAATAGCAAAAATTGGAATCTTATGTAAGGGAAGAATCTATAAAACAGGCATTTGCTTTGGGGATTTTTGACTACAAATTTACTCTTCCTTAATTCCATCCAATACCCTCAATGTTTCATGTGTGAATCTTTTAAAATTCTCACTTTGTGTCATATATTATGCTAGGCACTAGTGATATAAACACCTTGTACTTCATCCACTCTTTGGTACCTATAGTTAGTTCCCCACTCCAGATTCTTATTTCTAACCCTGGAAGTGTCTCAAGCTTCAAAATTCACCTAAGAGTTCATATTCCCCAACCACTACCCTAAACTTTCAACATAGGTTAGATTTCCTTTCCTAGCGTCCTGTGCACCCTGCTTTTATCTATAGTGTAATACTTCACACTGCATTGTAATGCTTATGTACTGTACCTGTTTGTCTCCTTCACTTCTCAAAGGTAGAGAATTTGCCTTTTAACTCTGAATTCCCAGTATCTAGCACAGTACAGACTAGCTCTCAATAAATGATTGTTGCATGAATAAACAAATACATGCATGGATGCATACATGCATGAATGAATGAATAACAACATAGTCCCTACCACAAAGAAGCTTACTCTAGCTGGGGAAGCAAAGAACTAATTAGCCAATTCTAATTCAGTGTGTAATAGAGATAAGATCCAAAAGCTGAGACAGAACAACATGAGCAGAGATTAATTGTTCCTTTCATTTAGGCTTTTCTCTCTTGATGTCTGTTCTATCGTTTGTGCACTGAGGAGTGTTTAAAATTTGTTGTTGAATGATCTATGAACAAAACCTTGACTTCTTTTGAAGAAAGGATTGCCATACAAATCTATTATGTGAATAAAATAAATAAAAGCATTTGATTAAGAAAATACTGCTGGTTGCTTATGGGAAATATGTGGAAAATTTCCTGACAAAGAGAATCTCTACACAGGCCTAACAAAGGGAGTATAGAGAAGACAGAAGTATTTGGGTTATTTCCAAGTAGTTTTTAGTGATGCGAGGACCACCGATGTTATAGGCAGTGAATATGGAAATTTCAGAGATAGCTATGGTAAGGAAACTTCACAAACACGAAATGAAAAAAGAGTTATAGGAGAGCCCTGCTTTTAAGTACTTAAATGAAATTTCCAGGGGCTATGTCTGCAGGAGGAATTTGTCAAAATTTGATCTCTACATTGTTTAGTTTGACATGTAGACAGTTGGAAGGTTTGTTACTAAGAGTTAAAGGGGACACTAAAAACAGGTAGAATGTTCCTACTTACCCTTTTTTCCCCCAGTTTCTGGTCTCAGGCTTTATACAGTCCCTCCTCATTTCTGGCCAGGACCATAACTGCTTGTGTTTAAAATTTCCTTCTATTTACTGTATTTTTCACATTGCATAAAAAAGTGATCCTTTATAAAAATACAGTCTAATTGTAATCTTGTGACACCTGATAAAAGTCTTTTGTCTCTATTATACCTCTCTAATTTGGGTACTCTGGACAATGGGAGTTGAGTACTTCACAATATGGGGAAAGTATAAGAAGCTGTAAGGAAAGTGGGCCTGAGATTTACTCAGTAGTAAGCAGCTGTCTTAGTCCATTTGGGCTGCTGTAATAAAATACATCAACTGGGTAGCTTACAAATGACCAAAATTTATTGTTCACAGTTCTGGCAGCTGGGAAGTCCAAGATGGAGTTGCTGGCAGATTTGATGCCTGGTGAGGGCCTGTTTCCTTATTCATAGATAACCATCTTTTTACTGTGTCTTCACATGGCAGAAGGGGGCCATGGAGCTCTCTGGGGTCTCTTTTATAAGGGCACTAATCCCACTCATGACAGCACCATCCTTATGACCTAATCATTTCCAAAAGGCCTCACCTCCAAATGACACCACATTCCCGATTAGGGTTCAACACATAAACTTTGGTGAGGACGCAAACATTCAGTCTATAGCACTAGTTTAAAACATTTTTTAAAAATGTTAAAACAGATATTATAATATTAGGAAGCTAAATATAAAAGTCACAGGGCTTTCAAAGCTAAAGTGTAAGATCTTAAAAGAATGCGAAGGTTTTGATGGAAGCTGTTGCATTTCACTTGGACCCCAAGGCATTTATATGAAAAGGTAGGAAATAATCCTCTAGAGGGGAAAGTTTCCAGCCTAGCCTATCACTGACCCATGAAACCACTTGTTCTAAGAAGACATATACACTTTTGTGCCTCCATAACTTTGTTCTTGTGGTTTTTCTACCTGGAATTCCCTTTCCTTAGTCAACTCCTCCATTCATTCATATATTCATTCATTCAGCAAACACTTGATGGACTCCATTTTTCTAGGTGTTCCACTAGGCCCTGGGGATGCAGGGGTACGGGGTCCCACAGAGATGGTGAGGAATGTCATACACGATCATTGATGAACATAATAATGGCTGGCATTGCTTGTTATGTACTCAGCACTGTGCTGAACATGTTTCTATTCCATTTAGTTCTGATATCAACTGAGAGAAATAAATTTTGCCATACCTAAATACCTGAAGTGAAACTTACCTCAATGTCACACAATAAATACAATAAATGACTTAGCCAGAATTAAAACACAAGCCAGTTTGACTCTCATTTATGTTTTTAAATATTACTGACTACTGAGTTTGATAAGTGAGCTTCTGGATCCAACTTAAGTGTCATATCCTATCTCTTTTTCTTTTCTGAAAACTCTCCCCTTAAAGCATAATTATTTTCTCCCTAACCTGTGCCTCTATAACATGCATTTCATTATGGCCATTTAATATGTGTCTCCTGTGCCACTAGGCTGAGAAAGGCCCCAGAGCAGGTGGCATCTCAGATCCACGTAGGTATCACTCTCTCCTGGCACAGTGGCTGTGCTGAATGTGGCGGGATAGGGTGGCCCCTCTGGTCACCCAAGCACATAAAATCTTTGCCCAAATCATACTTGGCTGCCCACAGGCCTTAAGGTGTGTTTTATTCAGTCTAAAAAAAGAGTTTAAAAGCATTTTTCAGTACGTCAACTTTTAGAAATGAAGAGTTTATCTTGAATTCTGGATTTCCAGTTTCTTTTCTAAATGTGGAAGGTTTGGAAATATTCATTGGTCAAGCATATCTGCCTGACCAATTGGCCGGAGCTTAGTGGCAGCTGTCTGCTCTTAGAGGGGCCTGCACTCTGCAGTTTGCTACAGTCCCCATTGCTCAGACTGTGTTACTCGGTCACATTCACTTACTTATGCTACTTGCAGGGCCCTGACACTAATATTTCTAATTTCTCTTCTGCTTCTTTTTCAGTCTCTTAATTTCTATATATCCACACAGTGGTTAGTATCTCTAACTAACAGAATTTTTAAAGTAAAAACAATTGCAAGTAAAATTCAAAGCTCTCGAAATGGTGTTAATACAACATGCATAACAGTCGACTCTTCATTTACCAATATTATACCCATTATACTAAATATAAGGTAAGAAAAGTGAAATGCAAAGAGTAGAAAGCTTCATTACTACATAAATATTAAACTGTATAGAAAGGATGCTCTCAAGAATGGCATGTATAATTTATAATCTTAAATAAATATAGACTATACAGTTCTGCTTATAACTTATTCATGGTCTTTTCCTAGCTATTTCAGCTCACAAATAAGAGGTTCTTCAAAAAACCAGTACTATTGTGTTGTTTGTAGTGATTATAATTACAGAAAAACCTTATTAATTTAAAATCTTCAATGCTTAGGATAGAAATTGGGGTCAAGTTTGCCTTTATATTGTGGACAGTTTATACAAAGATTTGCTAAGCAAATATACTAAGTCAATTGTTTGTAAAAGAACTGCTTACTTGACAAATTTTAGTCATGAATTCCCAGCAATATAAATGCGTTGTAAGCAAAAGCTAGGTACTGCTTAGTTGGTATTTTGATATAATAAGTAGAAATCATTTTTTATCTACTCTTTGAAGCAGGACTTCTGCTATAGAGTAACTTTTTACCCTAGTTCAAGTTGCAGTATTTATCTGAAAACAATAAGATATTGTTCCTGTAACATGTATTGTTTCACTCTGACTTTTCATCATCTCAGCAACTCTTTTCCCAAAGTCAACTGACTTAGATATGACTCTATTTAGTAGAGTGAGTGCAAAAAGGGAGACCACGGTTAAAATTAAATCCCAATTACTCCCTAAAGCTTCAATAGACACATCCATTACATTAAAAAAACATGCTTTAATGTGAAAGTTGGCAGCAAAACAATAAGCGTCCAAACATGATGAAGAGCAGGTTAACAACCTCTATAACAACCTCTACAACAACCTCTATAACAATACCAAGTTAGCCCATTTTTGCTTAGTCTTGTAATAGATAAAATCACAGTATATAGCTTTATGAATCTGTTACATCAGAGAGTCACTCAATATCTCAAGATAAATAGGAGCATGAATAAGTGCTTACTGTATTTGATGGTAATTTAAAAGCAAAAGGATGTGTTTTATGGTGCAGAAAACAATCTCAAAAACAGTTGAAATTGATAGGAAAATCATGTCATACCTGGGTAACTTTTTCTGTCACATTGTGTGTTCGATCTTTAACCTTGGGTGCAATAATGGTTTTATCTGAAGAAGGAGGAGATGTATTCTTTTTCTCAGTTTTGACATCTGAAAAATTCAGAGTGAGCTGTGGAATCTTGTTAATGGTGCTGTATTTGTTCAGGTTTGAATCTGACGTAGATCCCAGGAGGCTTGACTTGATATGATTAAAAGGCCCTAAAAAAATTGGAAAGTATTTGTAAGAGTAATATAAGATGAAATAGAAGAAAGAGATGGTTCTGAATGCTCTGCTAATGATCCATGACCAATGTGACCCTGATTCGGGTGTGACTAAATGCAGCCAGCTGATAACTGAACACAGGGCTTATGGTCACTTTCTGCCACACGGAGTGGTATGTGAGTATCCATGATAAGACTGGGTCCTGGCTATGCACCCAGAGAGAAAATGGCAGCTTTAGCTGTTAATTGACTTCCTTTATTAAAGGCTGGGATAAAAGTCAAAACTCTACTCCCTGTTATTGGTCAAATTCTATCTTCAAAGTTTCTCATGAATTTAATTTTATAACATGGAAATTATCCAAGGAAGGACTTACCTATGGTTAAAATCACTTTAGCCGTGAAACTTCTGAATGGGTTGTTTACCCTGTTCCAATTTGTGTTATTCCCCTCTCTGTGCCACTGAGAAGTGACAAGCCAGCTAGGTTCTTCATATGCTTGCACTGCCTGTGTGAGATGTTCCACAGAGCTTTTAGAAGAGTGAAGCTCAAGTGAAGGAATTACAGATAAAGCTGAGAAGGGCAAAAGGCCAGTGTGTGTGTGTGTGTGTGTGTGTGTATGTGTGTGTGTGTATGTGTATGTGTACTCTATTAAAAACTCTAGAATCCTGTGTGGGGTTTTAAAATTTTACTTTCTTTTCTTATTTTATTTAGATTTAAGACTGACCACTTTCTGAGAAAAAGAAAAGCTACTATAAAACCATACAAGAAGAATGCTCTGGCAAAGATAACTTACAGTAGAAGTGACCACAGCTGGGTATTAAAAATAGGACATGTCTGAGGTTGGTAGAATCTGGTCACTTCTTGAATTCCTTTCCAACATAGATTATTTGGCAAGGTGGCAAGACTTCTGGTTTTCTTGCTGAAGGTGAGTAGACTGATTAGGTACATCTTTTGAGATGAATCTATTGTCCATTGCTTATGGAGAGTCAGAAAATGGTCCAAGGAGTTTCTTATGCAATGGGCAATATAATTTATACCATTATTTAGCTCTTAAAAATTAACATCAAGAAGAATTTTGTAAAAATCTTGAGCCTGCTATTGTTAGACAGTCATTATCTTTGTGCTCCAGAGAGTGGTTAAAACATACAAATTGCATGATTGAAACTGTTAGCACATTTTGCCTTATGTTATTTTTTTCCCTGATCAAAATGAAATTAATACATTTTAGGGATCAAAATGTACTTTAAGCAACAAGCAAGCTATAAACACTTTAAAATTAGACCTATTAGACTTATAGATTGTATATTTTGGACCACACAATCAATCAACTCAGGTCAAAGATGATGCTAAGAAAACAATACCCATCATTTTGTGCATTGCTACTGCATTTCCCTATGGAAAAATCATACTATATTTGTCTATAAAAGTTTAAATTTATTTATTATAAAGGTTTAAAGTAATTTTAAGAAAAATTTCATGTCTTTAACAAATATTGTGCTTCTTGAGTTGCTTTTCTGTTTATTCCCTGAGTCTTATCATGATGATAACCAAGTCTATCAAGATGAAAAATGTCATTGAGCTCTCTGGGTATTTATTTTCATTTATGTTCTCATTTGCATATACTCCTCACTCTCTTTACTATTTATACAAGTATAGAAAGAAGATCCAAAGTGACATCAAATTAATCTAGCCTTCAGATAGGTTTCTCTTTTTGAAGCATTCTATGGCTGCATTCTAGGCCTATATCTTAGTATTTAAAATTTGTAAATTATGCTAGGACTTCAGACTTCTTAGTGCCTTCCCCCCCACTCTAGTGTTATATTTTCACTTCTTAGGTAATTTAACTGCATACATGGATACTGGCAAGAGATTATAGATAGTGGAGCTCAGGTATATAAACTATATTTAAAACCCTTAATCCCATCTTTGAATCCCCTTTCTGTGTCATCCTTCTCTATGTTGTATTTCTGTAGCAAATTGTCAAAGGAGTTGTTTAAAATCTTGGGTAAAAACATAGATCATCTATGTTAATAGACTTAGAAAGACACTGTTAAAGTACTTTAGTTGTCCTTGTGACCAGTTCCAATTAACTCCACTGATTTGGCTACAAGCACAGTTTCAACTATGGCAGTGCTTCCCCCTAGGGGACATTTTTGGTTGCCACAATGATGGGACCATTTGAATGTCACAATTTTCTCACCTTGAAAAATTGTCCCATATGTCCCAATGGCATTCACATAGGTAAAAAGCCTGTTTATAATGATCTGAACCTTGAACCTGTTTCACAGATAAACAGCACAATGTGCTTTTTATAGGATTTTAATATAGTTAGAGATTTCCAAAGCTACGACTACCATGTAGAAGGAAGATTATACATTGTTTTGTTCAGAATTTTATCAAAAGTTCTTCACCATCTTGGAAAATTATGTCACTTAGAGCTACACTCTTTATAGTATTTGAGTGGCCAATACAAAATTTCAGAGTTCAGGTTACAGTCTGTGTTTGTTTGTAGCTGTCATGTGCAGTCCATAAGCTAAGAGATTTGAGTCTTCTTTATCAGTGTTGAGGACAAATGTTATTAAATTTGCAGAGAAGTACAGAAATCACATTAAAAACATGAATAACAATTCTTTCAAAAATATTTCATATCATTATCCTCCTATATACGTAAAATGATGTGTGGTACAATGAAAAGGAATTTATGAATCAAAAACTAAACACTTGAAATTATTTACTTGCCTTGGGGTTGCCTGTTGGTTTTCAATCTCATTCTAATAACTCCCTAGAGATCAGCCATAACTTCTCTGTAATGTCTTGATTGCCATTCCTTTTGCAATTCATCTTCTAGCCCCCATTACTTAACAAGGCATATGGTTTGCAAGGTCTCTTTTAAGTATCAGAGAATGAATATATGCCCTGACATCTGGTGGGATTTATTTCTTCTATGCAATTCATTACCATTGCATTTTATCACATAGGGTATCATTTTATTCTATTCTTTTACTTATTTTTTTTCAAAAAGGGTATTATTCTGATACTACAGTTAAAAGCAAGGGCCAGCTCATTTGTCAGAATATTATACTTTCTCATTTTCTATGTTTTTCTTGATATATTATACATAATTTAATTTTGGCTAGTTCTCATTTTTAAAATCCATGTATAAATAAGTCTGATCTATTATTATTGACCTTATTGTCCCCAGTGGTGGTTTTTATTCTGTTGTCAATCCATACTACTGCTCTGTTGTTTTATCTGGGACCTGTATAAAATGTTTTCTCATGTCCTTAATGTTTTAAAGCCAAATATGTCTGATTATTGCATTATGTCTTCTAGTGTAGTTATATTTGAACACTAACATATTGATAAAATATCATTTTATTATAAACTGCTTTCCCTTTATTTCTCCTTTATAGTACAGTTAGGGAGCCATGTTGATATTTTAAAATAGTAAAAATGATCTCTGAATTTAATTTTAGGGTAGTAAAATGAGTATAACAAAATATTTGTTGAAAGAAGTGACTTTGCATCTGATATGGTTGAGAAACTGGTTGATAAAATGGTACACTCAGATTTGGCCCCAAAAGTTACAACTTCATTGCAGTCTCTATTTTAGCTTCTCTTATTTTCTGGTGGAAAAATCTTCTAAACAGTTATTCTATTCTGTTTTCTTTTTAGGTTTTTAGTCTTAAAGAGTTAATCTAGATTTTCTTTTAAATCTATATATTTAATGAATTCAGCAAAACTTAAAAATATTACTTAAAATAACTTAAGCATGCTACTTAGATAAGGCATTTACAATTTATTTCATCCCATATAATAAAGATCATTATGCTTCTTTCTACTGATTTTAAAGCATATGTATATATGCAGAAGTCTTTTAGAGTCTGCAAGATGATCAGCATTGGTTTAGGTTCCTCTAAATCCTTCTGAATTCTAATGAAAAAAATGCCAACATTTTAACTAATGTAGATATTAACAATACCTTATTTCACCAACTGTAAACCCAAGCAGACAGGCTATTAGGCCAAAAGGAAATAGGAATCAAAGAACTAGAAATCAGAATACTTCCTACCTCCTAGGTCTATATTTTCAGAGAGGCGTGGGTTGAGGCTTTAAAGGTGAAAGGCAGCCTCACTGAGTGATCATGAACAGATGGGATTAAGGATTCTAATGAAAGAAAGAATAACCTGGAAAACAAAGTAAATGAATTTAAAGAAAATGAACGGGTAGAAATAAATGGAAAATCAGATTCAATAGAAAGGAATGTAAAACTGAAAAGTATATAGGAGGACTTGATGCTCTTTAGAAAAGAATGTGCGAGATGGATGACCAGATTAAATTTTTCAATATATTGGTAGAAGATGGAAAATAGGTGACCAAGTAGACTAAACCAACAGCTGGGTAAAGCTTTAATATATTACAAGTGTCTGATTAAATAGAAAGTAGGCCAGTTTCCAGCTACAAATGCATACCCTACATTTAGACATCAGGCTAGAGGCTAAAGCAATAACTGGGAAGAATTTTAGATTAAAGATATTTAAATTTTATATGATGAGGCTATTTAAATTTATCATGAGTTATGAGATGCTAAAGGAGAATATATCCTTTTTTTTAGGTGGGGCTAGAAATGTAGCTAAGGGCATCTGATAGAATTTTTTTAAATAATGTTTTTTTTTTTTAAAAAAAATCACTGTTTTTGAGAGCCAAATGAAATAGGAAAGAAGGAAATCAAAAGGACTAAGGTGGTTTTTCAATCATCAGGTCTTTGTACATTATTTCTTAGGGAACTGAATTTATTTGGAGAAAGTTGAATAAAACCCAAATTGCTGAAGTGCTTTAACATTAAAGAAAATGAAAATGCAGTGCTTAGTAATTAAACTTTGTAAAAGAATACCGTCAGTAAGCATAACGCAATCAGTTTAACATTTACAAATATCAGAAGTCATCATATTTGTATTCAATATCTGCACGGTTTCAGTACATGACATATAATTTACAGAGAAAAAATTGTCACCATTGAAAACCAATTTTCAAATCTTTATAAGACCACAAGATACTGTATAATGGCCAGTGTAGCTTATAAGAAACAAGTTGTATCAGATCAATTTATTTCTTTTATGAGTCTAACAGTTTTCATGGCTAGAGAGGAGATGAAAGCTATAAAAAATCTTGAGAATAGTTTTGTTTCTAACTCATAGAGCAGATTCCTAGACAAGTTGAAAAATGAACATCCCAATGTCAGAGGGCTGCAGAGTTACTTGAGATTATAAGGAGGTGACAAAATTGTATTAATGATTTATTTACTAAGTGGAGTAAGTGGGGTAACTTTCTATTGATAACTTGGAAAGCAGAATAGGCAGAGTAACAACTAAGTTTGAGGTGAAAATTCGCTTATGAGTAACTGAGGTAGGATTAGATCCCCCCTCACATATTAGAGAAATTGTTAAAAATTAAAATGCACACATATGTATATACGGAATATGCTATTTACTCGAAATAACTTTTCTTGTCTTTGATGATGGGTTATACTTTATAAAAGGAACTCTGAAGTGTTATTTTAAGAGAGTGCTAAGGAAATTTATTAAATGGAAGCAAAATTGATCCTAAGAAGATTAAGTGGAAATTATTTAGTTTTAGAAGAAAAGATTGAGTACCAATTTACTGTCTTTTTACTGTGATATTACATCAAGATTAGCAGTAGCCAGCTAATATCTCTCTCCACTGGAGATAGATGAAGGGAAAGAAAATTACATTTCAGCAAGACGGATTTAGGTTAGATCTTTGTGTAACAGGTACTAAAACAGACTTCCTGAGAAAGTTAAAGAACGGCCTCCTCTGGAGATCAAGATGCCCCTACCACCTGTGCAAGGGATTTACGCCAACGTCTCACTTGAAGATAATAAACCAGATGATCTTGAAGACCTTCCAAAGGCATTCCTAAATTATTTTTCTTATTTTGGTAAAGAAATGATTTTTTGGTTGAGTTAGGTATTGAAATAATTAACTGTAATTATGCATTTTGCACACAAAGCAGTATAGAAATCTTTTATTTTTTAATCTTTTGTGAAATCTGGTTTAGAAGCAAAGCCAAAAATATTTTAAAAGTATAATTAATGTATTATCTTATGTTATTTAGCATATTAATTGCACTGTGAAAATCTTAAAGAGGCAGATACTTAAACTTTGTTTAATAGTTTTTAAAACCAGAGCCTGAAAAAAACCCCAAAAACTTTGGAGTGCATATTTACATGAAACTTTATTAAGATTGCAATTTTTTCCTCCAATTTGAGGATATAATTTCATAAATATTAGTATGTGAAAATTTTCTACAATGTTTTAGAGATTCTTGATTCCAAATTCTGACTCTGATGATCCTACTGTATACTTCAAATTGTGATTATAAAATTGATGTGTAATCTGAGATCTATATAAGTGATAGAGAACATTTTAATTTAAAGACTACTGCTATTAAAAAATGAGGTGGTTGAGAAAAAGGTGTTGGAGATTAAATGGATTAATTTATGAGACTAAAATACAGTTATTATGATTTGACAAATATGTGAACTACTAGTTTGGAAGATAGGCAAGCCCATTTTCTATTTATTGAAGAAATTAATTTCTCCTTGGAAAAAATCACTGGAAAATTAATGTCTACTAATTTACTGATAATTGTTAAATCCTAAAGCCAGTTGGCAAGAGCCATCTGTATCCTGTTTCTTGAGGTTACATTCTGAATTACGTCAATACAAACCACCACCCACAGCTGATACTAATTTACTCCCTTTTAGAAATCACAGTGGACAGGCAATAATAATAATAATAATTATAATAATAATAATGGGGGTTACCTGCACAGAGCTTTTTGAAATGCTTAACCAAAAAAAAAGTCAGGGTTTTGGTGTGAGGTTAGGTGGAAACTGCCATAATTTCCTTCATTTTTAAATTACCCTGGGCTGCTGACAAGAAAATATCTTTGGTTTCTAGTACTATTAATTCATAACCATCGCCAGCTCTGAATTAATTAGTAGCAAGTGAGAAATCAATATATAAAACTACACAGCAGTCAGAGTACCAGTGATACACAGAAGAGGCCAAAACAGTGAATTCTAAGTACTGATGGTTACTGGTGGAGACGTGTTCATGCAACACACATGCACAAAATGAGTCACTGTCACCATTTGCACACCCACAGCAGCATGCATGGCCTATGGGAAAAGATCAAGCCGAATAGTTTTCAGTTTGATGGGAATAATATGATTATTATATTGTGCGATCCTCATATCTACTACAATATAGTAGAAAACAGAAGTGAATTTCCAATTTTTAGCCCAATCCAAATTTATCCAGAGTATTGCCCAGTTAGACATTACCCTATGGTAGCTGTAGGTCATGCCAGTGATTTCAGAATAATATAGAACACAATTAAAATGAATGAGATATAATATAGAAAAAATAGAAAATGACTATCATGCAAGTACAGTTTACTACTTTACAGTAAGCTTAAAACCATACCCCCTGCCATCCAGGAACGTGAAACTAGTTTTAAGGAAACAAAAGAGGAACAAGTGAAGTGATGCTGTAATGTAGTACTTCGCTTATTTTATTTAATCTTGTACTCAAAATGTTTTCTTTTTTTCTGAAATAGGCTTAAGTGCCTCTTTCACAGTGGAATATATTTCACTTGATATTTGTTTCTTTCCAAACGCTGCAGATATTTAGGAAGTGTTCATTGTCAACCTAGGCTTACACTTCTTGCAGGCAAAAGGAGTTTATAATCATTTTGGTGATGCAGCTGTGAAAGTAGCAATGTCTCCAGCAAAATCAAGCCATGATGTCTCCACCAGGCACCTGGACTAGCTAAGGGCAGCATGAAGATGTTGCATTGAACAGGGCATACAGCAGGCAACTTAGCATGCTGAGTAAAGGGGCACTTTGAGCATCAGATGGTGAAATCTGAGTTCGTACATTACCTTTGACATTGCGACCATTGTCTGTTTTGAGCATATAAGGATAAAAAAGAGAGAGAAATATAAAAAGAAAACTAAAATTATATTATGTATACATTGAATTACCTCTGTAAAAACAATCAGAGAAAATAGGATGTAATAATGGAAAATTTATCTTAGATCGAGATTAACATTGTGTACTATTCAACCAAGTAAGATGCATATACTAAAATGATATCAGCCATAATAGACATTCTTGTCTAAATATGTGAAACATTTATCTCCATTTAAATAGATCCCAAAGTACAAGATTTTATAACTATGACAGTTTAGATAGAGAAAGACATCCCCAGCTGCCAGCAGTTGTGACAAAACTTTCAACCTTGTCAGAAGCCAATTTTAGGGTCTCCTGAACGCCACTTAGAATATACTCAAAGGAAGACTTCACAGAATTTTGTATGTTAAGTAATTTTTAAGTTAATTTAATTTGGTATGTTAATAAGGAAAATGTTTCTAAGATAACAGTTTACCTTAACAAACTCACTTGCATTAGTAATCACAATTTTATTATCTACCCACCTCCCAATGTTGTTCAATATGTCTTTTGAAAATAGCAAATATAACTCAGAAAGTCATCTTAGGCAAAAATTATTACAATAAATCAGTGAAAGATTTGACTGTTTAAAGAGAAGATGAACATTATTAATTTATATTGTCACAATGTACTCGGTGTAATACCTGGGATATTTAGGACATTGATTTGTAATGAAATGGCTGTTTTCAGATCTTAGAATGCAGTATTTTCAAATTTGAGATTAGCAACCTAAATGTCAACTTGTTACTAACAAAATATGCATTACTAGCTTTGAAACATACAAGCTTAAAATAAATGACATGGTCATATCGAAACCATTCAATTCATTCAAAATTTGTAAAATCCATTCAATATTTTGTTGACATCTATGCTAACACTGTGCACATTTAAAATCTTGAGATATATCATAATTGTTTCAAAGCTTACAACTGAAATAATACCAATAGTGTGGTATACTGATTTGCTACAGTAGACATTGCCTTGTACAGAGATATGCAAATAAAACTGTGGCCTTAGCCAACAACTCTCTTCCCTCTTAGAGAGAATCACAAAAAACAAATAAAGATAGTGGAAGAGTTCTTGATTACACAGAATTAAGGTCTCCATCAGAAGCTGGGTCCAAATACTTGTTACATATATGAAGTATTCATCTCAATTTAAATAGATTCCAAGTGAAGTAACACCTGCTTGCAAGTTGTTATAAATTATAACTCTATTCACCAAACCAAAAATTATATATAAATATTTACAAATTCCAAAAACTAACAGAAAGTTACACTGTACAATTAATGCTGCTTTGATAGTCTAAGGCAGAGAGTGTGGCTTGTGCACTGGTACTAGCTGAGTTCTGCTTGTTATTCTTCCATGACAATATAAGTGCAGAAATTAGAGAAAGTGTTTAGAATCTTTTGTAAAAGTTTGATAGAGCAATTGTAGATCTGTTCAATCTAACAATAAAACAGTTGGGGTTCATATTTTATATGTCTATTTTTTAAAATTTCATTTTTCTAATAGTATATTTTTTTGCAGTTACAAATGTATTGGTCAGTGACAGACTGGAAAAGAATTCTGGTCACAGAATGGTTTGAAAAGTACAGTTCTAAGGTCCTTGATAATAATGAGGAATAAACGGGAAGATGATGTAAAATATGCACGAATAGGAAGTTCATCTGTTTGAATGAGGAGACAACAATCTGAATTCAAAATCTAGTGCATGTGGGATTTAACCTGTCAACCAGTTATATGAATTCATAAAACTAAAATTTTTTTTAAAAGTTTTCCATCTTCCTTTATCAATGGCTCCACTTCTAAAATATATCAAATTATGTAGTCTTAGGAAGTGTGGTTTCTTTTATACTAATCAGTGATTTTGTAGCTAAAACTGCTCTAAAGTTGAAGTACAAAATACCCTCTGAATTTATCAATCTATAGTCACACATTGACTATAGCATCTGCAAGAAAGTCATACTTTTCTGAAAATAGCTGAGTTTGGGTGGGGGAGAAAAACTGAAGATGATTTTAGCATGGGGTGTTATGTATAGTACCTGTACTGAGAAATCCAAAAATATTAAATCATTCTTTCCATAATTGTATCAGTAACTGTATCCTAAATGGAGAGCACATAAATTGAAAACAATGAAGTTAACTCATGAAATCTGATCTAAACTACTCAGCATCACTGTCAAAACATAGGCTAAGTATGTATGATGCACTGATTATGTATCAGTTTGCTTTTCAAATTTATTGTTTCTGAATGTTATTATACTGCTTTTATTGTGGAACTCAGCTTCTCTCTGGGGACTCTCTGAAAGGGCAATCTCTGAAAAGTCAGTCTCTGAAGAGGTCCTAAAAATGACTACACTAACTGGACTAACTAAAACATATACGGTTCATTTGAATTACCATATTGGATTTATTGTTGCTGTCCATCCATAGTACCCACTGATCAAAGATCAAATTATAGAGGTTTTATTCTGTCAGGAAATATTGATTCTGCCATTACTAAATGGTATGGTGCCTAGGATAACTATTTGGTTTGGGAATTGGCCTTGATTTTATTTTCTTTTTGACCTTCTTTGGCCCACAGATTAAAATGGATGTGCTAATTGCTCTTGTATCTGTTTCTCAGATATTGATTTATTTTTCCTTGAATTTCTTCCTGTCAACTCTATCACCTGTTCTGCTTTTTCTACTTCATTGTACCCTTTAGATAAATATCCTTCACATGATTCAATTCTAATATTATACTTTGGTTTAATTTAGAGTAATATGCAGCAGATAACTCATTATTTCCTGATGTGTGTGATTTTGGAATGCAATTCATGAGCACAGTCTTCTCAGTGTCACACCAACATTTATCAAGTATCTGCCATGAAATAGGCAATTGTGCTGGATACTGAGGCACTCCTAAGAGCCATCTGAACTCCTCTCCCTAAGAGTGCCTATGCTAGAGGAGCTCACAGCAACCTAATCATTTGTTTTCATATCTAACAAGAATGACAGACATATAATACATATAAAATATAGAGTGTAATAAATGCTATACCATATGTAAATATTGCTTTGCATCCTCTGGTTTGGAATCATTTAATTCTTCTGGTTTGGGAGGGGGGAAATGGATCCCTGCAGCTGAGTAGTAGTGTGAGGAGGGACAAAGTGGGGAAGAGTATTCCAGGCAAAACAAAGTAACGAAGAGAGAAAACATCTGACACATTTTAGGAAAAGACAAATCATATTTGTGCAAGTATAGAATAGAGTATGTGTATTACAGGGGAAGGAGTCTTGCTAGGGCTAGAAATGAGGCTTGAAAGATAACCGTGATCAGCTCACAAAGTGCCTAGTACCCATACTAAAGATTTATGTTTCAAAAAGAAAACTAGCTTGAGCATGGACAGCAGGCCTGTCAAGAACCCAAATCTGTAGGAGTCAGAAAAGTGGGACTGATGTACCTATGCAGGGGAGTCTGATTGTCAGACACCCTGGGGAAAGTTCAGGGACTGCATAGTCCCCTCCTATGGCAAAGTTTCATGGAGGGGCAGGAGTGAGAGAGGAAAATCATTGTATGGATTTGACTGTGGACTCTGGAGACAGGCAGTCCTTGGATTGAAGCCAGGCTCTGACACTGACTAGATCTGTAACCTTGGGCTAATTATTATTCAACATATCTAAACCTCAGTTTCCTCATCTAGAAAATGGGGCTTAAAAAGGGTTCCTAATTTACAGAGTTGAGAATGAGAATTCATGTGTGTCAAGCATTTACACTGCCTCAAACATAGTAAATAATTTTATCTGTTATTGTGTCAATGATTAATTATTCCTGTCATTACTTTTTAAGCATTCCTACTTTCATTACTGGCTCATGTAAGTATGTGAATAGAAGAGGCCAGGGAGAAATAAATGAATTCTAACTTTGCTTTTCAAATTAGTTTTGCTTGTGATCTGAACTTTCAGGTGTTTTTTCCTCCTAAATTTTCCCTTTCCTTCTACCTATTCTGCAACCTTGTCAGCTTATAGCTTTCTGATCACTCCACACATCACATTTCATACACCCCTCCCTTTGGAAGGAGTTGTTCAATGAAACAGTCCTGTGTTGGCACATCATTCTTCCTTCCTAGGGCATAATCACTTGTTAAATTCAGCAAAATTTATTGTGCTTGAGATAATAGTGTTCATCACCTAAGCACATCTTGTAATAAACATTAATTAATTAACACTCCATGAGGTAGGCAGAGAATGGTTATCATACTAATTCAGAAACACAGATAGAGAAGACAGAAGAAACCAAATTATTCATCAGAGTTCAAAGAGGAAATCAGTAACAATTCTGAATGTGGAACTCACTTTTTTAATAGCCTTTAATCACATTTCTTTCCCCAAGGCATAAGAATTAATGTTGAGAATAAAAACAATATGGACATAACCTTTTATTACCAATTAATTTATGTTTCCATTTAAAAAAAAAATCAAACATACCTTCACTGGCATGCCGGTCTCTAAATATGTTCTTGGGGTGCACATTGAATCCTTCTATATCATGAACTGAAGATGCTCTCCGTATACTACAAATGCTTTCCTTTGATCTGGAACGGGTCAGCTGGGAACCTGACTGCAGTCTGTCAGGGTAGAGTCGGTCCCATTGCCTTTTGGGGGAGGAATGATCAAGAGGTCCAGATATATTCACCAAGGGAGAACATTTGCTGGGCTGTATCAAAGCTTTTGTATCATCTGCTTCAGAGGGGCTGCAACTTTCTTTTGTAGGAGACTTAAAGTGCTTCATGGCTACTGAATCATCACTGTGTTTAGATGAATCAATTACTACCATATCAGGGTCGTCTTGTGGTAAGGACTGCTTTCTGTAAGTGAGAACTCTCAGAGCAGGGAACTTGAAACCAAAAAGTTTCCCTACAAATGGAAACAGAAAAGAGCATTATTATAGGACAAAAGATATATCCTATAACAAAAACAGACATTGTTGAATCATATTTAAGTAACCAGTAAAAATAATTATTAATCAATATTTAAGTCAGCTGGAGTTGGAATGAGGGATATGGTAAAAAACTTCTCTGAGGCCAATATGACATGTCATATAGGTAGTAAGAAAATAGTAAAATAATAGTTCGCGTTTGTAATGATTAGATATGCTTCAGTGACATGAAAGCATTATTTAGATGACAGGAGACTTTCAGTTGTAATAAACAGATGTATCCACAACACATCCATTTTTCCAGGGAATGTAAAGGATGAACACACTTTAGGTAAGAAAAGAAGGGACAGAGCATCATATGCAAGGGACAGACACAGGAATGAGTACAGTGTATGTGCATGTGTGGAGGGCTGGGGGAGTTAATGTATTAGGAGTATAATGGAAGGAAGTGATATGAGGTCAGCTGTGTACAAGCAGTTCCTCATTCCATCTGGAATTATTAAATGCTTTTGGTTTCAAAGAGAGATGGACTGTAAATGTAAAAATTTCTTTGTCCTTTTTTTTTTTTGTTGTTGATGTTATTGTTCCAAAATCTGAGAGTATGGAATAAAATGTTACATATATCTCAGAGTGGATAATGCATAGGATGGCAACTAAATATAAACATTAAAGAGTAGATATTAAAATTAAAGTATTAGGTAATAAATTTAAACATTAAGAAATTAAACATTCAAATATTAGCTAAATAAACTCACTAGTAGTAAAAATGCAAATTAAAACAAGAGGATATTATTTTTCCACTTTTCATTTTAGCAGTAAATAAAAAAAAGCAAATATCTAGTACTGGCAAAGAATACTGGTGGGAATTCTGACACTTTGTTGGTGAGATTGCAAAGTGCTACAAACTCTTTGGAAAGTCATCTGACAATATCTATTAAAATGAAAAAATATATACTTTTCATTTGAATCAACAATTCACGTATAAGATATTGCAAAGGCATAAAAACTAGAAACAATCTGAATATCCATTAGAAGGAAAATGGTTGAATAAATTATGGTATTTTTATACTTTGGAATCTTATGATATTCTTTTAAAAACTAAATATGTTAATTCTTTAAGAGGTTGTACCAATGTAATGTTAAATAACCAGTTTCAATTCCATGTGCTTATATTATTTTCTTTTTTTAACTTTATTTTTTAAAATGTATTTATTTATTTATTTTATTTCAAAGTATTATGGGTGTACAAATGTTTTTGGCTTCATGGATCACTTTTATAATGCTCGAGTCAGGGTCAAAAGTTTGCAAAAGTGTGCCTGTCACCTGACACTGTTCACTGTACCCATTAGGTAGGTTTTTTGCCCTACCCCTCCACCTACCTCTCCTCAACTTGATTTCATTTGAGATTTACTTCCCACTATGCACATGTGTGCTCACCGGTTAGTTCCCATTTAATAACGAGTACATGTGGTGTTTGTTTTTCCATTTTTTAGATACCTCACTTAGCATAATGGTCTCCAGTTCTATCCAAATTGTTGCAAAAGGTATTAAGTCATTCTTCTACATGGCCAAGTAGTATTCCATGGTGTGTGTATATATATATATATATATATATATATCACATTTTGTTAATCCACTCATGAATTGGGGGTCATCTGGGTTGATTCCAAGTCTTTGCAATTATGAATTGTTCTGCAATAAACATTTGCGTGCAGGTGTCTTTTTGATAAGTTGATTTCTTTTCCTTTCGGTAAATGCCCAGAAGTGGGATTGTTGGATTAAATGGTAGGTCAGCTTTTAGTTCTTAGTATCTCCATGTAGTTTTCCATAGAGGTTGTATGAATTTGCAATCCTACCAACAATGTATAAGTGTTCCTTTCTCTCTGCATCCATGCCAACATCTATTGTTTTTGAACTTTTTAATAAAGGCCATTCCAACCAAAGTAAGGTGATATCTCATTGTGGTTTTAATCTTCATTTCCCTGATTAGTGACATTGAGCATTTTTTCATATGTTTATTGGCCATCTGTCTATCTTCTTTTGAGAAGCTTCTCTTCATGTCTTTTGCCCACTTTATAATGAGGTTGTTTAATTTTTTTTTCTGATTTGCTTGAATTCTTTGTAGAATTCTGGTTATTAGTCTTTTATGAGATGTATAGCTTAAAAATATTTTCTTCCATTCTGTAGCCTGTCTATTTGCTCTGTTTATTATTTCTTTAGCTGAGAAGAATTTTTTTAAATTAATCAAGTCCAATTTATTTATTCTCGTTTTTGCTGTGGTTACCACTGGGGTCTTCTTCATGAATTCTTTGCCTAGGCCAATATCTAGGAGAGATTTTACAACATTTTCTTCTAGAATTTTTATGGTTTCATGCCTTACATGTAAGTCCTTTATCCATCTTGAATTAATTAATTTTTGTGAGTGGTGAGAGATATGGGTCCTATTTCATTCTTCTGTATGTGGTTATCCAATTTTCCCAGCACCACTTCTTTCATAGTGATTCTTTTCCCCAGTGTATATTGTGGTCTGCTATGTCAAAGACCAGTTGGTTGTATGTGGATGGCTTTACATCTGGGTTTTCTGTTCTGTTCCATTGGTCTACGTCTCTGCTTTTGTGCCAATACCATGCTCTTTTGATTACTATAGCATTGTATATAGTTTGAAGTCTGGTAATGTGATGCCTCCTGGTTTATTCCTTTTGCTTAAGATTGCTTTGGCTATTTGGGCTCTTTTCTGGTTTCACATGAAGTGCAGAATTACTTTTTTTTAGATCTGTGGGATATTGGTATTTTGATGAGGATTGCATTGAATCTGTAGATCATTTGGATAGTATGGGCATTTTGACAATGTTGATTCTACCAATCCATGAGCATGATATGTTTTTCCACTTGTTTGTATCATCTGCAATTTCTGTCCTCAGTATTTCATAGTTTTCTTTGTAGAGATCTTTCACCTTCTTGGTTAAGTATATTCTTGGGCATTTTATTTTCTTTCTAACAATTGTGAATGGAATTGAGTCTTTGATTTGACTCTCAGCTTGCCCGTTGTTGGTGTATAGGAATGCCACCGATTTGTGTACATTGATTTTGTAACCTGAGACTTTGCTGAATTTATTTATCAATTCCAGGAGTTTCTTGGTAGAATCTTTCAGGTTTTCTAGATATAAGATCATATCATCTGCAAAAAGTGATAGTTTGACCTCCTCTTTCCTGATTTGGATATGGTGAATTTTGTCCTCTTGCCTGATTACTCTGGCTAGCACTTCCAGTATTATGTTGAATAGAAGTGGTGACAGTGGGCATTCTTGTCTTGTTCCAGTTCTTAGTGGGAATGCTTTCAATTTTTCCCCATTCAGTGTGAGGCTGGCTGTGGGTTTGTCATATATGGCTTTTATAATTTTAAGATATATTCCTTCTATGCCTAGTTTGTTGAGGGTTTTAATCATAAAAAGGGTGCTGAATTTTGTCAAATGCTTTTTCTGCATCTATTGAGATAATAATATGATCTCTGTTTTTGCTTCTGTTTATGCGCTGAATCACATCTATAGATTTATGTATGTTGAACCACCTTTGCATCCCTGGGATGAAGGCCACTTGGTCATGGTGGATTATAACAATAAAATCCTATATTTGTTCATATAAATTGTATGGCAGCAGAGAGAGATGTGGAAGAACACAGTCCAAACTTTTAATGTTGATGAGCTCAGTTGGTGGGTTTGGAAGTAGGGAGGTATAGTGTACTGCACTCTTCTTTATATATCTCTATTGTTTTTTACATCAAGCATGCATTCCTTTATAAATTAAAAAACCTAATAAAGTAAAACTTCCTCCCCTCAGAGAAAATGAAAAGCATGCAAACAATATTTTGTAATTGAAAGCTTCTCTAAGTATCATTTACAAGAAAATGCAGTTTGTCTTTTCTATTGCCAGTGTAGCAGTTTAAATCTACGTCATCCTTAGTGAGTCAGTTTGTCTTTGGGCTACAATGTTATCTATCTTCTTATATTCTTTAAATGTCATAGGTACCATTATTTTTAATATATTTACTATGAACTTTTCCTCAATACATTGAAGATGGTTCTAAAACATGGAAGAATAGTCTCAAAACTCATGAACTTTTCTCTATTTTGAGTACATTCTTCCAGTGGATGGTTTCATTTATATATATGTATTCTATTTTGTCTTTACTCACTCCAATGACTAGTAAATTTATATCTCCAGTCAATACCTCTCATCTCTGAGTTCCAAACCTGTATATCTACTGGATTCATCAACATCTGTACTTGAAACTCTTAAAGACACTTCAAAATATCATAGTAAATCCAATCTCATGAACTGTTTCTTCAAGCCCAATCCATTTTTTTTTCAGTGAATGCCATCACAATACATCCAGTTGTATAAGATTGACACTTGAGGGCCATTCTAGACACTTTTCTCTCTCTCACACTCCTGTCCTATGTTCCATCAATATCAATCTCTAAGTTGTATTCACTCACCTCCTGAATATCTTTTTAATGTTTTCATTTCTATCATATTTACTAATCTTCTGTCCAAGTTACTATACCGGTTCACCTGATTTCTTGCCATAGAATACTAGTCACTTTTTACAATTGCACTATTATTGTCCATGCTTAAAAAGTAATTTTTATCTTTTAAAAAGTCATATCTGGTTATGTAGACTATTGTTTATTCTACACTTCCTCCACCTTCCCCTGCTCCCAGAAACTTCCCCTTTGGGGTGAAGAAAGAACTAGAAAGAACTATCTCTATTCTGCAGCATGATCTCTCCTCCTTGCTCTCTAGAATCCAGGACTTTTAGTTCCTCTGGAGGAGGAATTCAGATTCAAGGCTATCTTCTGTTTGACCCTTTTTACTCTGCTTACTGAGCTCATCCTTTAGGATTTAGCTCCAGAGTTATTTCCTTAGGGAAGCTTTTTCATCTTTCTTAACCAGTTTAGCACCCTCTTCATAGCTTTCTCCACCATTAGTAATTATACACTTGTTGATTTTATGATTAACATTTCTCTCCACCACTGAACTGTAGGCCTCATATGAGTAAGGCCCCTGTCTATTTTGTTCATTATTAAGCCCTACCCTGACAGAGGCCTGAGCATTGGAGCTGAATTTTAAACTAAACTGATAATGTGGTCAATTTTGATTGTGGAAAAACTAGAATATTTAATTGCTCTAGTCATCATAATTAGAGAATCTTAACCTCCTGGAATTTTACTGGCCCATATTTACCAAAAATGATTGATTAAGTAGAACTCAATAGCTCATGGAAATGGTAGACTCTATATCATGCCGTATACATACATATACCTGATACAACACAGTTATGAATTTATGTAAAATATGTATTACAGAAAATTTTAGACTTAAGTGAACTAATTTATTCTTATAAACTTTCACTTGTGGTCTAGCAATTAAAAGTGTTAAATATATTAATTACTGAAATATTATTTATCTCTCTGGTATAAGACATGACAATGCACAGGCAAACCCCAAGTACATTCAACATTAAACTCTGGATTAATAAAACAAAGATGAAAGTAACCAATCTAGACAAATGAGACTAAGTAACAGTGCATCATGATAACTGTTTTGCAAGCATTCTTACATATTTCTACTAATGACTTTTATATGCTCAAGCAAATTGCCAAGTTAAAAATCAGTGAACTGCATCAAAGTCATTTGATTAGTTTTTAATGACATGAAATTGAGTTTTAAAGCAATTTACAAATCAATTGTGCAAGCTTATTACAATGCATTGAAGGTCAATGCCAACTTTTATTCATTCTTCATCATTTACTTTATCCTCCTTCTTTAAAAACAATTTACTGGCTTTCTTAAATTAATGACCACACAAGGCATTTAGTTTGCTCCTATAGTTCAGTCATATTCAATGTAGTACAGATGGTCTTTTCTGCATCACTAGGTTAATATGACCATGTTATATTGCATTACAGATTTAGTTGTCTAACTGTAGTTCATCCGGAAAGAATACACATTGAGAATTTTCCTCAATGCTAGCACTTTCAGGCATGAAGCATAAAACATAGATGAGTGTATTCCTGTTATGGATCTTAACACTGAAAAATTCCTTTTGGGTTAAATCTTCAGATTTTATTATATTTGCTTTAATTGAGTAATTAAAATAGATACTATTTAGCCTATCTACAAAAATACTCATAAATCTGAAATGAGAGAAACAGAATAAGATTTTTCATATATTTTTATATATTCCCAGAAAGAATTAAAAAAACTGATAAACTACTTACATGAATATAATTTTGTTTAAATACATCATTTTCAAACAAGAAGGTATATATTTGGTAACATACATGAACTTATAAATCACTAATACTATAATGTATTTATCAGGCCATGTCACTTTTGTGCGGCTACTGAATATAAATTTAGAAACTGCATCCTCATGTGTCCTGTGTCATATTTAACCAAGAGCTTTTTAGTTCTACACCAAGAAAACATAGATTAATCATAGATTCCCATCATCTTTCTCTTTGAAAAGCCTAGATTATCACTCCAATTTATATGTGCAAAGATGTTAAATATGTGGCCAAAGTCAAATAGGAAATCAGTATAAAATAAGAATAAAACAGCAGTTTTCTTGACTTAATTTCCTTGATTGAATTTATCCAAGGTGTGGTGTTTATCTTAGGTCATAAATATCTACGAGAACCTAATGAAGATCCTGATTCTCTCCTCTAAATAAATGTAGATGAATGCATACACACAATTTTGCTTATGATTTTATTGTTATTTATTTATTTATTTATTTTTTTGAGACAGAGTCTCGCCCTGTTGCCTGGGCTAGAGTGCCGTGGCGTCAGCCTAGTTCACAGTAACCTCAAACTCCTGAGCTCAAAGGATCCTCCTGCTTCAGCCTCCCAGGTAGCTGGGACTATAGGTGCTCACCACCATGCCCAGCTAATTTTTTGTTTCAATTTTTAGTTGCTCAGCTAGTTTTTTCTGTTTTTAGGAGAGACGGGTCTTGCTCTTGCTCAGGCTGGTCTGGAACTCCTGACCACAAGCGATCCTACCGCCGCGGCCTCCCAGAATACTAGGATTACAGGTGTGAGCCACTGCGCCTGGTCTTGCTTATGGTTTTAGAGGTCAAATTAACTCCTCCTCCCACAATCAAAGCCTTTCCACATGGATCTCCCTTAGGATCCCCAGATTCGTGATATTATCTTAAGTCTTTAGTTTCTGCACTTACATATTTGTGTTAATCACATTTCTCACAAAATTATAATGATCACAACTACATTTCTAACCTATCTCCTATAGTAATGGAGCTTTAGAAAATGGCTTTACTAAATTTTTCCATTTTGAGAAGGCTTCATCAATCTGTACTGTCATTACTCTCTCTCTCTTTGTCTCTCTCACTTTTTCTCCTTCTCTCCTATGAGACTGACTCTCATCTACTAGAGTTTGGAAGAAAAATGTGCCAATTTTTGACTTCAAACAATTCTTCTGACTTATGAATCTTCTAGGAATATTATAAACAATAATATTCCTTGCAAAAAAACAAAAACCTCTGCAACATTTTCCATTTATTTCTAATCATTGCATTTCCTTAAAATACAACTGCAAATTGTCAATCATTTCCTTGGTTCAATTTCTCAAGCTGTATTGAGGTAAGAGGAGGATGTGTGTGGGGTGTGTGTGTGTGTGTGTGTTGAGTGTGTGTGTGTAGAGAAGTGGAGTGGAAGGTGTTTTGGAGTCTAGTGTGTGTGTGTGTGTGTGTGTATGTGTGTGTGTGCAGAGGAGTGGAGTGGGAGGTGTTTTGGAGTCCAGTGTGTATGTGTGTGTGTGTGTGTGTGTGCGCAGAGAAGTGGAGTGGGAGGTGTTTTGGAGGCCAGAAGCAGAGATATTTGCCCTCACAAAGGATTGAGGGGTGGGTGGGAGAATATCTTAGATTGGACCCCAGAAAGCAGACTTTGCAAAAGGTTTAATGCAAAATATTCTCTAGAGATACAGCTAGAGTCTTTCAAGACATTACTGATAACATCTACTCTTTTAAAGGGTTTTATATTTAGCTTCAGGTTTACTAGATCAGTGGACCCACTGGTGATCTTCTGTTAGCACCAACACCACGACTGCACTGGCTACACTGGCCTGTCACCCACTTACCAGGGTAGCCACTTGGTTAGTACTGAGTTCATATTTAATGTTACTTTTCCCCAGGCTAGATGCTAACTACAGCCTTTGTTGGCAATATCCTGTGTTGTTCTAGCAGCTCATAGGCAGCAGCATATACCTTCTTGCATATGTAGGAGCAGGAAAGACTCATGTCCTCTCAAAGGTTTAATGGGGAGGACTTGCAGGAGATAGAACTATTAAAAGACAAGTTTGGGAAGAGGAAGTTAAACTGCTATTAAAATGCAGCTGAAGCTTCAAAAATCCTCCTGGGAACTCTAGAGCTGAGATAGCCCTTTACAGTTCTGCCAAGTTCAAGCCAGGGTATCTGGCATTTTGATCTCTGTATTAGCCAGTCACTAGCTACAGCCACCTCATGGGAAAGGCCATAACCTTGGGTAAGGAAGTCCCTTGTCCGTGACAATTTCCAGGGAGGGGCAGAGCTGTGTATCCTCAGCAGTAGATCCTTCCAGCAGCTGGGTTGTCCCAGTCCAGAGGAAGGTGTCTGGGCTCAGTGCCACAGTGCTTAGTACAGAGAGGGACAAATAACCATGTTTTGGTATGAAAAAATTATGATCTCAATTAAGTCTACTATCAGCTATATTATTACACCAAATAAAGCTGTGTGAATTAATATCAATGTACCTTTCTAAAGTCAGGTACTTACAAGTCTGATACTTAAATTGTCAGCCTTAAAATCAGTGTCAGAATTTTCTCCAGCCAGATAACCTTGGATGTGCAGAGAAACATGACTTTAATCCCTGAGTCAGAGAGAGAAAAGATCACGTTTGATGGGAAAAATAGGGAAGATGATTAACACATCTCCTTTGTCTTTTTAGGGAAAAAATTTCATAGAGGCATTGTGGAAGGACATGAGTCTTGCCTATTCCTACATATATAAGCAGGTATATGATGCTGCCTATAAGCTGCCAGAACAACACAGGATATTGTCAAAAAAAGGCCATAGTTAGCACCTAAACTAGGAAAAAGTAGCACTCAGTGTGAACTCAGTACTAACCAAGTGGCTACCCTGATGAGTGGGTGATAGGCCAGTGTAGCCAGTGTATTTCTGGTGTTAGTGCTAACAGAAGATCACCAGGAGATCCACTGACCTAGTAAACCTGATGCTAAATATGGGGCCCTTTAAAGGAGCAGATGTGATCAGTAATACCTCGAAAGACTAAGAATCCTGTGACATTTCCTAGGGCAATAAATGCCAGAGAAATAGCAAGATCTTACAATAAAGCAGTAAGTGCAGGACCAGATTGGAATCTTGAGGTAATGTGAGACAGGAGGCAGTAGGTGGAGGGAAGGGGGAGGTCAGTGCTGCAGCAAGGCATGAGAGCAATCACTGGAGATGCTGCACCGGAGAACTTCTGTGGACATGCTCACAAATGTTCATGATATCTGAGACACGCTACTTATGACCTGAGCCAGTCACCATGAGAGCAAAGAAGCAGAAAACACGCATTTGAATAAAGGAGATAAGACAGAAGACAGGACAAAGTGGTGGACCACTTCTAGCCACTCAGGGTTAAAGTCCCTCACTGGGGAGGGACTGGGAATTAAAGCAAACACAACAGCATTGTATAAACCTAATTAGGTTTCTTTGTGCTTAAAGTTGCTACTTAATCAATGCATGAATTTTGATTCTCTTTGATAGATTTCTTCCTTTTCCAAATGTCAAGTTGAAGACTCCATTGAAAGTCCTGTGAAAGTGTTAATGTCTTAACCTAGACTGATCCTGGATGATCCTATAGTCATCACATTGACTGAGACTCTCTTGATGGAGTGTTCCAAACACAAATGGGACAGACACTAGTTACCCAAATGCTGTATGAATAGAGACTGTCCTTGGTTTGTGTTTTGTTAGGTAACAAAATCTTTCAAATTGAGGGCTCTCTGGGCTGGATATGCCAATTTGAGCATTCATTGACAATCATTGTTAATGAAGAGATAATGAATAATTTTTTTTCAACTACTAGCAATTTTCTTGATCCTAGAAATATATACCTTGTCCAAATCCTAGGGTGAAAACATGACATAAACTTGATTACAACTATGACATACCTTTACCCAGATTTCTTTTTGCAACATCATCACAGTTCCTTTTTCTATATCAAATTTAATCTTTAAAAAGAGGAAAATCCCAAACTCATGATAATAGTAAACATTAGTTCCATTGTAAAACCTTTAATTAAATTCATCTGAATAATAGATTGTTTCCATAGTAATGCTGAGTGGGAAACTATATTACTATGGCAGCTCTTCATCTTTGAATTAAAGCATGACTTTCAGCTCCGGTGGAGAATAGTATAAACATGGTGAAAGCCCTTTAATAAAGCAACTATACAGAAATTTCTTTGTTTCTTAGTTTGAGGTCTAAAACATACACACAAATTTGTGAGAGTAATGTAGCTATTGAGGTAAATGTAATTTCATGTGTCAATTATTCAGAGTATTGAGCCCAAAGCATATAAATACATTTTAGCTGCTTAAATTAGCTAGATAATTGCCCATATTATCAACTATATTTTGTGCATTTAGACTTAGCTTCAGTTGAAGCTTTCAAAATGATTCAAATTTTTATTTTACTAATCCTAAAAGGAAAATTCTCTTTGATTTGGACAGTGTAATTTTAATCTTTTCAGAGATAATGGAATCTCCTTTATAGTACCTTAATAAGATTAAAGGAAAAGTTCACTTCTGAAAATTGCTGTGAGAATAAGATACTATAGAAATTTGAATTTATTTTATTATATTTTTTCACTTAAAATTTATTTTTATACTTTTATCTAAACATTAATTAAATTAGACCATGGCTTCAAACTTTTGTGGGCATCAGAAGTTTGATAAAACAGATTGCAGCATTTCTGTGTTTCTGAATTAGTTGTTCTGGTGTAGGGCCCAAGAACTTGCATTTCAAACATGTTGCAAGCTGATGGTCTCACACTTAACCACTGACTTAGGTGATCTGAGTAATGCTCATTCGGTAGGAAAAAAATAACAATTATTCAATGGGAAAATAACTTATTTATTTATGTATTCTACAAATATATATTAGATACTTACTATTTGTAAAATATTAGAAATACATGGCAGAAAATACAATGCCCCTGCTATGAAGTAGAGCTGAAGAGTTACTGGTCACTTCAAGTAGGGTAGGTGTTCTCCAGTTTTCCACAGTCCTCGCCTTTCTCTCCATTTTTATTTCTGGCCTTTTTCATTCATGTGTGTTACTTGTTTCCTAGTCAAACAGGTGTGACCAATGTGGTGGTAGAGACAGGTATGAGGTGCCACGATGTCACAGGGCGGGGGCATATCCATCTGCCTGGGTGAGTTAAGAATGTTCCACAGGTGAAGAGTCCTTTGGAAGGGGTATGCTAGTGGAATTAAAGCATTTAGGCAGAGGGGACACCATGTTATAAAAATAAGGTGGCATAACATGGACGGTGGTTTCAAGGGACCCCTGCTGAAATATGGGGTCCATTCATAATTGGAGATATAGCTAAAGAAGTATTAGAAGCCACAGCATGGTAGGTCTTTTGTGTTATGCATGTATGGGACTTTGGAGCTTTATGTATTTAGTCAACAGAGGACCACTGCAAAGGATATACAGTGGAGTATTATGATCTGGTGTGCAATAGTATAGTGTGTAATCCTGAGGAAAAGAAGTTGAAAGCAAGAATATCGATTATGAGGTTATTACAGCAGTCCAAGAAAGATGTGTTGAGGGTCTGAGTAGGACAATACAGTGGGCTATGTGAACACGGCACTCTGGAATGTGCATACCCCATTTAAGGGGGTGGCCGGGATTCTGTTCCAGCTCATCGGGATCATGTGAGATGTGTAACTGGATACTCGTATTTTTAAAAAAATAAGCCAGATATCTTAATTTTTATGTGTCATCTTCCGTTTTTTAAACGTTGGCAACAGAGTCCTACTAATTAAAACTTTAAGAAATATGAGGTGATATAAACAAAATGTGTCTACTGCAGTGTAGGCTGTTTTTTCTCAGCAGCATGAGTACGAGAGACAGAGAAGGGAGCCAGTAGAAAACCCTGGTGCGAGAGGGGTCATTGGTGAAGACAGACTCCAAAGGAACAGAGGAGGGTAGGGGCCCCAAAGGGAGATGTGAGCTTCAGTTAGGATTTGAGCTTCACCAGCGGGTGAGATGTGTTTGGCCAGGGTGGGCTGATTAAAAATTTTCTCCTGCCCAAGGCCCTCCCACCCTGCTCTGAGGCTGAGGAGGCGAGGTTGTCTGTGGGGGAACAAAGAATGGATTTGAGGGCAGAGTCATGAGAAGCCTAGTGAAAGTTTGCAATACTTGCTAAGAGAAAAGGCTGAAGGATATGGGGGAAAAATGTATCTCATGTTTGGTTTTGATATGCAGTATAATCATTTATTAACTGGGTAAAATTCATTCTATTTCTGAGAATAAAGAAAACTTAACTCAGGCCTATTTCCTGATAGGAAATGCCTAAATTTGGTAAATGATTCATGGTTTTTTGACAGTGATAGCACTAGCAAATTAATTATTATTACTAAACATAAATTGTTTAGTCATTTATTAAATTACTATATTTAAATAAAAAGTATTTAAAATTGATAGGAGGAGTGAAAATGTTATTAGTTAAAATGTATTTGGAGATACACGTTTAAGATCAACTTTTATATGGTAGTTCAAACTGACTTTGGTTTTAAAACAAGATAAAAATAGAATGCATTATTTTCTGTTTGGATGTCTGTTGCTATATCGAGATTTTGGTTTAACTTAGGTTCTCTTAACCCCCTCAAGAAATGTTTAGAGTCTCTCTGATATTATGTAATGCAAAAAAAGAAAGAAATGTTTAGAGTTAAGATGTGTGTGTGTGTGTATGCATGTGTGAACCAGAGTGGGATACTAGATTTATGCTATACAATAGAAGAAATGTGAAATTCAAATATACTTCGCAATAATTTAAAATGAAACATAAAAATATTTTATTTAAAACAGTAAAAGTGAAAACCTCTTATATGTGAATACAATTAGCTATCAATAAATGTAAACAAGAACACATAATTTGTCTTCCATCTTGTACAAATATTTCCTAGAACCAAATAGTAGAGCAAAAAAAAAAAAAGCGGAACATATATTTCTTCTACTGCTATTAGCTCCTTTAGATGTTGTACCCTATACTTGGTAGGAAAAGTATAATTTTCTCTTTCACTCTGTATCATTTCCATTTTTTAGGTTGCAGAATTTTAATAGAAGCCATCAATAAGAAAAAAAGTTTAATTATATCTTTTATCTGATATTTATGTTTATTATGTAGCAATTAATTGGCTCAATTGTGCAGTATTTATCAATTTGATAGTTAGACCTATCAAAATAACACTGTGCTCTGTATTTGCTTCATTCCAGGGGACATAAGTCATCTATTTGTGGCTGGTTCTGTATCTTTTACAGAGAATAAATTTGTGAAGAATTAGGTCTTCCCAGAGAAAGCTGCTCACTTTTTTTGTGTAGAGTTCCCGACCCTGAATGAAACTAGATATTTGTACTGAGAAATGATTCACCACTTCATTTAACACACATCAAGTCTCTGGGTTTCCAGAATTTACTCAGCTCAATATATCATAATCCCTTTTTATAATCCGTCTTTTCTATTGTGCATTTAGCTCTTTTTCTTTTCTTTAATCTTCTCAATCTAACACTTCACTTTTTTTTAACCCATGCTTCTTGTGTTGTCACTTCACATTTTTTCCTTTATTTTGTCTACATTTCAGGACAGGAAGTTAAATTTACAGAGGCCCACATCTTTTCAAACAAATAATAACCTTTTCCTTATGATTCTCACTTGAATTCTACCACTCTGGGGCATGCACACACACACACACACACTTACATAATTATAAACACTTTAGATAAAAGATGAAGAATTGAGTAAAGAGAAATGCCAGTTTAAAATTTGCTTTTATGAATAACATCATTAACTTCTTTGTAACCGCACTTCTATTTTAAGTGATACAAAAGCTTGCACTTGGACTGTAGGTCTTGCAGTAATGATATTACTATTTTGAAGGTTAAGATGTGTCTGCTGAACGAAGTGTATCAGAATTTGATTTTCTTTTCTTTCTTCCTTCCTTTTTTATTTTATTTTTTCGTGGTTACCTCTAGAACAACGTTTGGAATAGCCAACATAATTGTTTTATGCTGGTAGTAAAATTATACTTTAAGAAAAAAAATCAGCAGGGGTTTTCAAAAGATGAGAAATAATATGAAGTAGAAATTGGATGGTAGCAGAAGCTACCAAGCATAATTGGTCTCTCTAACTTTCTTGCTTGATTTAACAATCAATTCTTCAAGAACTGACACCAAGTAAGGGGAAATCTAGACCATATAATGACAGAAGGGTGTAATCAAAAGCAATATGCAGGTTGTAAATAATGGGCTTTATAATGCTTTGGAAACAATTTTGTCTGCATAGTTGTACTCTCTAGTGATTCTCTGTATGAGTGAGTGACAGCTGCGGCGTAGGGAAACCACTCATGTTCACAAAATATGGAGCAGAATCTCTACTGCATTTGTTATGGCTTGCACATGAAATGTTATTTTAATCACAACATAAAGTTGCATAGATTGTGTGTTATATCCCGGGAGCCACTGTATAGATTATCTTTTATTCAGGAAACCAAGGTTTCTGTTCCGCATTTACATTTCAGTTTTAAATGAACACATTATTTTTTAAAAATTCCCCTTCTCTGCTGTTGATACACCCCTCCCTTTTGCAGTTCCATCCAATTTGATGGACCATGCAAGACAACTATTCTATTGGAGTAATGAAGAATTTGAGAAGACAACAAAGAAACTAAACTAGGCATCCCCTCAAAAACAAATTACCTTATTGATATTCATGACAGAAATAGAGGCTGACATTAGGTAAAGTATATTATTAGGAGTCATTCAATAATGACTGAATTTTTTAGTGGAAAATATAGCAAAATTGAAAGTCATCAACTACAAGGAACAAGATTTTGAGATAAGAATAGTTTTTTACAGTAGTTCCATTTTGTTTCTAAATATGTCACCTGGAAGATTGATGATTCTGATAGAGTTTTCTCCAAGTATGGTATTTTTCAGGGTAAAACAGTCAGAATATTAGAATCATATCACATTAATGTATTTGTCACAAGATTGCTTTAATAGAACATTGTACTATCATTTAGACATAACCTAAGGAAGTAATTGATACTATCAGCTGATTTAGTATTATACTTAGGTTTGCAAAACAGGCCTTTGGGAACACGGTTTTCCCTTTATATATGTCTTGATATCTGAATTTATATATAGTATAAGAATTTTTTTCAAAAATTAAAGTTTTGTGATAAGGCTTCCAGCTTCCCATGGATAATGCCAGATATTTAAATTCCATTTTCCTTATGGACCCTCCTAAAGCCATAGAGATCAATAAGAGGCACTGTGCAAATAAAAGTACCCATAAACCATGCCCACAGAGTAACTAGAGAAAGAGACCTTGCAAACTTTAATTTTCATGTAGGTGGGGAAATAAACATGTAAGACCAGCAAAATTGGCTCAGGAGAGCACACTGCAATAGAAAGTCAAACAGAAACTAAATGAAAAAAGAGGAGCACAGAAGTCTCCTTGGAATGATGGGACAACATACCCAACAAGTTCCTCAGAAGAAGGCGGCCCCACACTGAGTAGGAAATATTGAGAACAGGTCTGTGATATGAATGGTCAGAGCAGCAGTTAATGGAGAGACAATAGAAGGGGCTTAAAAAGTACATAAGACCCCAGATATCAAAATCACTTACAAAGGACAATCAGACAGGTTGGCATCAGACTCCTTGTCATCAACAGTTGATGCAAGGAAAGAAAAGAACAACATCCACAGATTTCCAAAGCAATAAGGTGTGGGCCAAAAACTATGTTCTGTCTACCTAGGCTGTCCTTCACATGTCATGGAGAAAGAAAAATAGTGTCAAACATGAAAAAATTGTGAAAATATTTTACTCAAAAACCTTTACTGGAAAGGATAAGTTTTATTTAAGAAGTTTGGGGAAACATTGACAAAAGATGGGTATAAGCATTGAATACATTCTACTAGAAATTTAATACTAAAACAAAAGTGAGAAGTACATACATATTACATACTTTAAAAGCTAGAAATACCACAACCAAAAGAAGGGAGAAGTAGAAAAAATACAAATAAGCTCACTGAGTGCCATATTGGTAATATATGGGAGTCAAACGATATCATTTAAATTGACAGACTGAAGGGCAAAAGAATAAAGGTACTTATGAGCACAAAGATAAGCACTAAGAAATATAATTATTGACTAAAATTACATGGTGGGAAGGAAAAGAAAATAATTATAGCTAATTTTATTCTTACTCAAAGTAAAGAATTAAAATATATTGTCTGAGAAAAGGGGGGAGGGATTAAGGACAGATATAAAATTTTATTATAAGAATAACCACTAGAAAACAATACAAATGTCCGCAAATACCAAAGGAAAAGCAAAAAGACAATAGAACAACAAGCAAAAAACAGCAAAGAAAACATAACATAATGAAACACATTGAGAGTATATTTAACATAGAATGTTTTAACACTAAGAAAGAAACATCAGTATCAATAAATGTCTACTATAGTTATTGTCAATAAATACAGGTATTATTTTCTTATGAGCAACAAAGAAAAACCTCACTCTATAGGGAAACTTCATGCTATATAAAAGAAACACAATTAAAACAAAGACTAAAAGGTGATTTAAAAATACAGCAAGAAAATGGAAAAAAATTCTAGTGTCATAATTTAAGATGCAGTAAAATTTGGATGGTAATTATTAAATAAAAATTAAGATACCTTATAATTCTCAAAGCTAACTTACAGTATAATATAAAATTATTTATATGAGTATCTGTGAAACATGAACATCTATGAAATGAATAACAGCAGCAATATTCATAATATAGAAATTACAAGAGATATAAGGAGAAATAAAGAGAAATATCCTAATTATAGAAGACTTTCATACACTTTTTAAAAATTCAAGACATATGTAAAGGATGGAAAATAAGGAGACAACATAATAATGAGGTAGAGTTTTAAAAAGTAGATATAAACTTTTATACACTAATATTCTCTAATATTGTCTTCTTTTCACATTCACATGAAACATTCATGAACATTGATCAAATAATAAACCAAGGCAAATCTTAGAGAAAAGGAGATATACAAATGTCATATTATGACTGGAAGATAATAGAACCAGAAGTTTTTAACAAAGTAATAATACTTTTAAAAAATACCTTTGTACTGGAAAATTTTAAAACTCTCTATATTTAAACAACTCTTGAATTAAAAACTAGAAAACAAAAGGTGTATATTTTCTAGGAAAAAAGATAATGAAAACATTACATATCTGAATTCAGAGTATAGTTTACATAGTGTTTAGAGAAAAATATACAGCCTTAAAATCATGTGTCAAAAAATTCAAAGAATGAAAATAAACCAATGCAATAAAAGGATTAGAAAGTAGGCTTATAAAAACTAAATTAATAAAGACAAAAGTAAAACTTTGTGAATTTAAAAACTAATAGAATTAATGATCCAATAAAAAGTTAGTTCTTTAGAAATAAAATTATTAATTAAAATGTTTGTACCCCCATAATATTCTGCAATTTAAAAATAAAAAATTTTAAATGGAGAAAAAATAAAAGAAATGAAAATTTTCAAGAAGTAAATAATTATAGGAACAGAGGAAATTTTTAAAATATCCTAAAAACCTACTTTGCACAATTCTATTAAAATGAATTTTAAAAATCTACGTGAACTAAATAATTTCTAGGGAAATAAAATTTAGCAAAACAGACACTAGTTAAGATTGATAGTTTGAGTAGACCAATTTCCAGGGAAGAAAAAGAAATTTGTCAAAGAGCTACTCCACAAATAAGTACTACAAATAATTACCTAGATGATGTCAGAGGAGAATCACACCTAACTTTTAAACTCTAGGTAATCCCCAAACTATTTAAATGGTTCCATAGCATACAAAATAGAGAAGAAACTCCAAATTATTTTTGATGTAATTATAAGATTGATACCAACATCTGAGAAAATTGCACATATACGGGCAAAAATGACAAACCAATCTCCTTAAAGAATACCGATGCAAAATGCTAAATTAATATTAGTTAAGAGAAACCAACAGCATATTTCAAAAAGAAATGCATTGTGTCCAAATGTGGCTTCTTCCAAGGATATAAGAATGGTTCCATGGTAGTAACTCCATTTATAAAATTTATCATAAAAATAAGAAAAAGAATAGCACACTCAGTTCCACAGATACTTAAAAAGAATTTACTATGCTCAGCACCCATTCTTAATAAAAGTGAGTCAATTGAAACTTCCTTAAAATTATAAAGCACACACAACTCAACCCACATGCCACCATTTGAATCAATGGTGGAATTGGAAACAACGTAGGCATTCAAGCAAAGTCAGGGCTAAGGCATGATGATCAGCATTCATTTATTGTTCACGATACATTAGAGGTAAGAGCTGGCTTATTTATTTATTTATTTATTTATTTATGATAGCGTCTCACTCTGTTGCCCTGGGTAGAGTGCAGTGGTGTCATCATAGCTCACTGCAACCTTAAACTCCTAGGCTCAAGCGATCCTCCTGCCTCAGCCTCCTGAGTAGCTGGGCCTACAGGCACATCTAAGCCCAGCTAATTTTTTATTTTTATTAGAGATGGGGTCTCACTCTTGCTCAGGCTAGTCTCGAACTCCTGAGCTCAAGTAATCCTCCCACCTTGGCCTCCCAGAGTCCTAGGATTAGCACTGCACCAAGCCTAGCTGGCACATTTAGAGAAGAGAAAACTATTAAACATACAGAAACTAGAAAGGAAAATGTAAAACAATCTCTATTTTATATGATAGAATTCTTGAAAAACTCATGAGAGTCAATGTACAAAACGCTGAAAGCTAAGACAATTCATTAAGATGATTGGATGTAAAATTAACATATTCAGAAAAAAATAGTTGCTTTTATAAGAAGATAGAACAAAAGAGAGGATCCTATACATAATAGCAACAACAACAGCAACAACAAAATGTTAAATGCCAACGAGCAAAGTGAACGTGTAGGAAAATTTTAAAATATTCCAGAAAGACACAAAAATTGGACTTAAGAAATGAAAATATATATCATCTTCTTGGATAGAATGACTGAACATCATATAGATACGCATTCTCTTCAAGTTAATCTATACAAGTAATATGAATCCAATAAAAATATTAAAAGGATTTATTATGGGTCTAGAAAAGTTGCTTCTAAAGTTCATGTTAATGAACTTTAATCAAGAAAAATTAGTCAAGAAATAACCTCAAACCCCTGAAAATTATTATCAATCAAAAGGGGGCATGCTATGTCATATATTAATTGTATATGTAAAACAGTATGATTCTGAACGATAAATAGATCACAGAACAGAATAGAAAGTACAGAAATAGACTCAAGCATATAAGGAAGTTGAGTATATAATAAAAGTGGCATCTTAAATTACTGGTGAAAAGACAGACTTTTTAATAAATGATGTTAGAACAATGAGAGCCATTGATTAAAAAAAAATAAATTAACTGTATACCTTACACTATATGCCAACATAAACTTAAATGGAACAGAGATCTTAAAATACGGAATTATATGAGTTCTAGGTTGAAAAAAAGTGAATTTATTTTCAATCTTGGAGTGGTGAAAGCTTTTCTAATTATGACTCAAAAACTCAGAAGAAACAAAGAAAAATGTTGATAAATTTAGCCACATTACAAAAAAAAAATGCTTCTGCATAACAAAAATCATGAAAAAATAAAAGGCAAATTATTTTCTTGGGAAGCCATTTGCAATTTATTTTATAAACTGGTAATATAAAGAAAAAAAGAATAGAAAATGTGTATGAAAAATGGACAGTTCACAAAACAACAAATGTCTGTACTGTTTAAATATATGAACTTCTCTCATAAGAGAAATATAAGCTAAAACGTTTGAGATATACTTTTCACCTGTCATGACAAAAATCAAGAAGACTTTGATTCACTCTGTGGCATGGCTTTGGGGAAAAGGGCTAATATATTGCTGTTGGAAGTATAAAATGGTTCAAACCATATGGAGGGGAAGGGAATTTGTCAGTATCTGAAAAGATTACATATGCATTTACCCTTAGACCCAGAATCTCACTTATTGGACTATGAAGATAACTTGTCCAAGAATATTCATATACACATATGAAAGTATATATGCACAATTCCTTCTGGCATTATGTATGATAGCCAAAGTTTGGAAACTACTTAAAAGTCCATCAGTAGGGGACTGGTTGAATAAATGATGATATATCCAAGTCAAATGGCTTCTAAAGCAGTCAATAAATTTTGTAATGTGCTAAAGGTTAACAATCAGCTATGGTTTTCTCATATAAAACTATTTTACTTCAAATGTAAAGATATTTTGAGAACTGAATGAAAATGAAGAATGTATTAAAATTACTACAATAACAGACTATCAAGAGCATTGTACACATGTTGCCTTTTACTTACGGTTTACAGTTTTGACTGGTAATATTGGGTTTACCCTCTCTGGGGTGGCAGCATTTTTATCATCCGTCACATATTCAAAATTAATGATGAACATCATGGCCACGCCTTCTTGGTTTTTCACTGGAATTACGTGAGTGTTACAAATGAAAGTGGACCCTAAGGAGATGAAAAATGAATATTAGTCAAAAATATACCTTTATTTTGAAACACCAGCAATATTAAAATTGAACACTCCGTACAGAATTTTCTATCTTAAATGGTCACGGAAATTCAATAAAAATAATTTGACTTTTTAATTCACAGTTAATTGCATACATAAACTGTGCATAAGTTTTGCCAGAAGGACTTTAGAGGAAAATTCAGTTACTACTACATTGTACAACAACAGAAATATCAAATCTCATTTGCTTTTACACCCATCCCTGTAATAGTTAATATTTTTAAAAATATATATTCTTTAACTTTCTAGAAACATAATTCTTAGCCTTTCCTTATATATTTTGGTTAAATCTAAATCTATTAAAATACATCTGTATAAACAATGAAGATATCTCATTTTGTATGATCTTGATTTTAGCAATAAGCAAATTATGCCCTTTTTCTCTTCTTATTTCTTTGATATAAAATAGTAAAATATTGCCTCTGTCTTACATATGTTCCAAAAATTCTTTCCTTTTTTATACAAAATGTGCACTGCTCAAATTATAATGGTTTTGTTTGGTTTTTAATCTGTTAGAAAATAAACATAAAATTTTGTCTATATTATTGTGTTAATTTGATACCTTCAACTAAGACCATGATATTCTTCTAGAAGCAAAATTACACTGCCAATAAGACATACTTTATTGTAATCATCTGGAAAGGAAATGGACAAAGGGAAGACTCAGTTTGTAATCAACCACCACTATCCATCCTCCAAAAGAAACCCAAAGATCCAAGATTTAGAGACTACAGTTGAGAAGTTGACTTCTTTTAAGTCAACTGACTTCTAAATGACTCCTTGGAACTGACTTCTAGTATTCCCACAAAGCAGCTTGCTCAAATCTTTACCCTCTAAATATTAATATTTTCTTTAGTCAGGGTAATGGAAATCTCCCAGGCTAGAGATTTGTTTGAATTACAAATAAAGTATTGTATTTTTAAAATGCAAAACTTCAGAAAGCATTCTTAATCATTCAGGAAATAATGTCTATTTTGCTTTCTTTTCTCACAACTAGCTGAGACCATCTTGAATACTGAGGAGAGTGATGGCTCAATGTATAGGCTAGAGCAGGTTGGGAGCAAGGTTGGGCTGGCAGGAAACTTCAGAAGGACATGTGAGCAAGTGCCAGGACACTTGGATGCTGGGACCAGGGAAAATGGCAAGAGCTGAAGAATGTAGTTGGGAGCCCCCACATCTGCAAAGGCCAGTGGATACTGGTATTTCAAAATGGTGTCCTACGTAAGCTCTAAACATTAAAAGCAAGTATGAGAAAATTCTTTCCTTTCTTCTGATCCCTGAATCTTGGCTACTGCTGCCAAAGCTGAGAACAAAGACTATTATTGATATCACTATAGCTTGAGGACTTCAAGCTATAGGAACACAGGAAAAGACTTTTGAGGGTCTAGAGATCTAATTATTCATGAAATTGTTTCTATGACTAAATATGTTCTAATTTCCAAAGAATTGATTTACAAATACAATTTTAGAACACAGACTCTTTGTAAGTTGGGGATACCTATGTTCTATTAATAGTTATAATTCAGATTTTCAAATGTGAATAGCTTCTCCAATTTGAAATGTGGAGGACTTTATTTATAACTAATTTCACATTTTCTATAAATGTGGAATGGTTTTATAGATGCTGGAAAATATCCTTTAGGAATAGCATGCTTTCCCTTCAGTTGTTAGCTGCGTCTTCTTTATTTATGATAAGTGTTCTTATTATTAGTTTTATCAGAAAAACTTGTATATACAGGTAATTTCTGATGCATAATTTTAGTAGAGCCAGAGATGATCATTTCATCTAGAAGAACATATCTCTGAGGTTAGAATGGAAGACAATGAAACAAGATATTTCACTTTATAATTTATCTTTCTCAAACTATCTAATTTCACATTTTCTATGAATATGGCAATGGTTTATAGATGTTAGAAAATGTGCTTTAGTTAAGGCATGCCGCACCTTCATTTTTCAGCTATATCTTCAATTCATTTAATGAAATAGCTAGAGCACTTGTAATAGTTTCCATGGTAACAAACGGGATGACTTTAGTAAACAGAAAATAAACAATTTAAGACTCTTCCATTAGACCTAAAAATAGCAGTGCTTCAGACCAGGCATCACAATACACGCTGGTTAAACAGACAGTCTGAGGAGATGCTAGAAATAGCCATTATGTACTTACTTTCCTAATGAACCAAAATACATATTGATTTTACCACTTAAAACGACATTTCCTGGATCATTTAGAATATCATTGTGAATTTGCAGATTTGTTATTTAGCAGTTTCAAATCTTTCAACATTTGGAATACACTGTTGATTGTAAAACAAAACAGAAAACATGAGGTTTTGATAAATCAATCAATAAAAGATATAGGGATAGAGATCTAATAGGTTTGTAACAGAATAATTTTGCTTTCAGTAGTAAGGGGAAAAATCATGTCTTTCAATATAAATGCTTGTACATTTACTGCCTAGTATAAAACATCATAAAATTATAGTGTTTTAGAAGAAAGTTCAGTTATATGCATTGGCTCCACAGCATATTAAATAAGTGTAATTAACCTGGTATTTATTACCCGCTATCATTGCTTCCTGTAAGTTTCTATTAAGCAATATATCTTTTCTGAAGTCAACTGAAGACTCATATTTACATGGTTTTCTCTTTAGTTTTGTGATTTAATATCTCCATCAATCTTGCATAGCCTTCTGAAAGGCAGGCTATGAAAGGAGATACATGGAATTTAGAAGGGGTCAAGAATAGAACACATTTTATACAGCAAAAACATTTTAGCTTGCATAATTATACAAACTCCAAGTTATGTCAAGGTACTACTTTTGTAGAGTAACATTATCCTAAAAAGTTATCACAATGTGCTCCTACATATTTTTTTTAATGCAACATCAGGAGCAAGAGTGATGGCAACATTGTCTAGCAAACATTAACCTAGCAATGAAGAAAAAATAGACATATTTAATAATGTAGAAATAAGAGAATTAAACAAATCTAGAAAAAAGTTAAGATCTTATTAAAATTAATCTTTCATTCAAATGACCTTGTTAAAATGAAACTTCTATTCAAATAAAATTAACAGTGTTTGTTAAGAAGCCACTTATTTATAATAAAATCCATCATTTATAAAATTATACATGCAATTATACTAATATTAGTTAGACTCAGGTTCATTTTCATGTTTTGTGTTCTGAGTGAAAATATTCCTAAAGTGGGAAAAGCTGTCTAGGAGGACAGTGCTCATTTTAATAAAATTTCTAGAATGTGCACATTTTAACTGTAGCCATAGAGCAAGCAAACTTAAGGTAATCTGAATAATTATGAACATTATTCTTTTATTAATAAATTGGTGGCATGCACGCAGTTGCATTTTAAAATAACAAGCCAGGGGGTGACAGGGTGAGACCCTGGCTCTGAAAAAAAAAATACCAGGACTCTCCCTTTTGAACTGCTTTACATGTGTTTTATTCTCCTGCCTGTGGTTTGTGTGCACGGGGCATCCTATGTCTCCCAGGAACAGTGTAGAAGCCAATGTAACTTAGCAGTATGATGGTTGTGGGATAGGGCAAAGCAAACAGACTGGGAAGGCCAAAGGAGAAGCCAGGAGCCACACTACAGAGGAGGCCAATACATGGATCTGAAACTTTTCTCTGAGTTAAACAGGAAGAGAGTGGAGAGTTTTATGTAGAGGGTTGGCATGATTTGACTTAAAACTATCCCTTTCATGTGATTGTGGAGAATAGCTTGCAGGGGAGGCCAGGATGGAAGCAAAGAGGCCAGTTAGGAAAACATGTCAATGAGAGTGGTTTGAACCAAGGGGGTGTTGTTGAAGGTGGTCAGAAGGGTTCTGCTTGGGATGTTTTGAAGGTAAAGCTTATAGGATTTGCTGATATATTGGATGGGCTAGGACAGGAGAGAGGTTCCAGGCAACTCCGAATTTGGTAATTGAAGACCTGGAAAAATAGAGACACCATTTATTAAAACAGGAAAGCCTCTGGGAGTGGGTAGCTTTGGCGGTTGTGTAAATCCATAGGTTTTGAGTATAACAACTTTGAAATTGCTTATTAGATAATAAATGGAGATGTGGAGAAGGCAATTAGATACAGGAGGCTGCAAATCAGTTCAGGGATTGGTCTAAGCCAGGCATATGAATTTGGGAATTGTTAGGGAATACATTATATTTAAAGACTAGATGAAGTCACCCAGGGAATAAATACAGATGGAACAGTCTGGGGCCTGAGTCCAGAGGCACTGCAGCCTCAGAGAAGGGAAGATGAAGAAGAAGAACTGGCAAAGATTGGGTAGGCAGACAGTGAGGTGGAAGAAAAATCAAGATTGTGGTATTCCGGGGGCTAAGAGAAGGAAGTGTTTCAAAGGGGGGTATGATCAACTGTGTGAATATGGTTGAGAAGCACTATGGGGACTGAGAAAAGATCATGGAGTTACAGTTACTTCTTCAAGAGAAATTTTGTTAAATTAGTGGCCATAAAGCTGTTTGGAATACATCCAAGAATGAATGAGAGTAGAGGAAGTGAACATAATTATAGAAAATTCTTTGGAGGAGTTTTACTGAATTAGATTAACCGAAACCTGGGGTGGTAGCAGGAAAAAATTTTAATGTGATGGGATTTTGCTTTTTTAAATTAGACATACTGTAGTATATTTATTAATATATACAAGTAGATTGATTTTTTTAAATAAATAATTCCATTCCAAATTTTGGTTGCATAAACTCCCACTATTTACTAAGGCTCAAGAAAAGTCTAACTCCATTCCAAAACACAGTAATTTTCTAATATTTGTTCTCTTGGCCAAATGCAACTCACTTCAGTGTTAATTGATTTTCCATGTACACAGAATCTGTATGAAATAGTGTATATAGCCTATTGCTTGAGAGTACCAGCTCTCCAATCAGATTGTCTGAATCTGGATCCTGTCTTCATCCTTTACTTGCTGAGTAAATCTCTGGCAATTTATTAAAGATCATGGTACCTCAGTTTACTCATCTGTACACTGGGGATAATCTCTATTCCATAGAATTGTTTTGGAAATCAAATGAGTTAATACCTGTGTACTAGGTTATTAGATTAGAATTCTCCCGGTCACTATTTTCACTGATACGATATGCTAATATGATAGACATCAGGAAACTAAAGTGAGAATGACTCTCTTCCACCCCTCACATGTAAATTTACAAAGCAAAGCTACAGAACCTTTATGTCAAGAATGTGAAATAGTCAGCTAGTGCAGAGGAAAGTGATGTGAGTGGACTGGGGCAGTAATTTCTTTGGAGAGGACTGGCAGATTGTTGTGGGTTTCCCTTCCTCTCATCTTTAGAAACTACCACCATCCAAGGCCAGGCCTAATGAGGTGACTTCAACAGTCCACCCCAAGACCTTTGAAATGTGCTTTCTGCAGTTGGGAGACACAGAGGATGGGCATCTAAAAAAGTCAAAAGCTAATGTGGATGAATAGATGGCCATCGTGGGACCTCAACCCTGCAGCTGTAAAGGGCAGTGCAGGGACGACCTCTCCACTTCTGCAAAGCGTGGGAGTCATCGTGACTGGTACAGGCCTGTGTGCCAGTGTCAGTGGAAGGGCTGAGATTATTCTTCTGACCCGAGTGTCTGATCAAGAACCATCATAAGGTTTTCCTGGGATAGGTGAGGGGACTCCAGAGGAAGAGTCGTAAGAGCCTGTGGTAAGCGATGTGATGATGGAGCCAAGGAGGGAAGGAGCCAGGAGCCCCCCGGGGTGGAGGGGAAACATCGCAGGAAGCGACCTGCAAGGAGCAGGGTCCTGGCAGGGGTTCTCAAGAGCCCTCCTAAGTGCCCAGGAAAGACAGTGTCAGTTCTGCCCTACTTCTACACCCAGAGAGGGCAAGCAGACCAGCCAGGTAAGAACTGGCCTGCTCTGTACCTTCCCTCCCTGCCACCTTCCACCTGGAAGGGGACAAATCACAACCAGAAAGTGGAATGGGGAGAAGGTGAAGGGAAGAAAGTGGAGGCCCACTTCCCATTGCAGTCTGACCTGAAGCAGGATAGGAACTATAACTTTAGGAATTATACTGTTTTTTACAACAGAAAGTGAATAGAGGTTTTATTATCTGAGTGTGACCCAACAAAGGAAAATCCATCACCTTCCAAACCCAGTGGTCAATTACTCCCAGGGAACAAAGTTCATGGGACGGTGAAAAACAAGGGTAAGCTGCATTTTGATCACAGTGAAAGTTTCACACTGTTCAAGAGAACTCATTGGCACATAAAGCTTTCAGAACAGTACTAGGCATAGAGCAAAAACTCGATAACGTGAGCTATTATTTTGGCCTATTGTTGGAGGGTCTCCAGAAGGGCACGTTATCTCTCAAGTCAAACTGTGCAACTGCCTCCAACCCTTCACCATTCTTGGAATCACAAGCTACACTGTTTATTCATATTTTGGGGCACCACGGGGAGATTATTCTTCTCTGAACTGATGGGTTTGGTGAATGCCTGTGGGTTTTTATTCCTTTCTTTCTAGTAGACTGGGAGGACCTTTGAAGATTAAAAAGTATCAGTAGAGACCTGCCCTGGAAGAAAAACAAAACCCAGCAGCCTCAGGCCACAAAGCCCTCATCAAAGAGGCAGCATTGTTCATCTTGAATTGAAAGGCTTGTTAGAAAAACAAAGGGGATTGTTTCACCACCTAAGAAGAAAGTTACCCAGGCGGAGGCATAAGTTAGAAGCAAGCAAAATTTATATTTGGCTTTTCTGTATCTAATGCTTCTTTTTATTTCTTTCTCTCACAAACTTCTTCCATCTTCCACTGCTCTCTCTAGGCCTCAATGGTGAAACAGTGTGAACTCCCTCCCATTGAGGATGAGGATCATGAGAAATATAAATTTTTTTATAGAACTGTTAATTTAATCAGGTCCCATTTATTTATTTTTGTTGCTGCTGTGATTGCCTTTGGGGTCTTTTTCATAAATTCTTTGCCTAGGCCAATGTCTAGAAGAGTATTTCCAACATTTTCCTATAGAATTCTAATAGTTTCACACCTAAGGTTCAAGTCTGTTACCCAACGTGAGTGGATTTTTGTGAGAGGTGACAGGTGTGGGTCCTGTTTCAGTCTTCTACATGTGGCTATCCAGTTTTCCCAGCACCATTTATTGAATAAGGATTCTTTTCCCCAGTGTATATTTTTGTCTGCTTTGTCGAAAATTAGTTGGCTATATGAGGATGGTTTTATATATGGGTTCTCTGTTCTGTTCCACTGGTCAATGTCCCTGTTCTTGAGCCAATACCAAGCTGTTTTAAATACTATAGCCTTGTAGTATAGTTTGAAGTTTGGTAAATTGATGCCTCCTCTTTTGTTTTTATTGCCTAGGATTGATTTTGCTATACGGGGTCGTCTCACAGAATGGGAGAAAATTTTCACAAGCTACACATCTGATAAAGGGCTGATA
>VBSM01001562.1:10741991-10773014 GCA_008086735.1 Cheirogaleus medius
GATGTGCAACGTTTGGGGGATGGTCATGCTTGAGGCTCTGCCTCGAGGGAGGAGCGGGACATGGGCAATATACGTAACTTTAATATTTGCACCCCTATAATATGCTGAAATAAAAAATTTAAAAAAAAAGAACTGTTAATGACATCATAATTGATTACTTCTCCCAGGAGAATTTTTCTAAGGGACCAGTGAAAAATAACAATTAACCCAAGATGAACTCCAGTGTGACCTCTATGAACCTGATGAACCTGATGAACACCAATGTAACCTCTGTGAAGCAGAAATATTTTGGTTGTGCAGATAAAACATTCCATATATCTTTCAATTCACACCATACAACTGCCTGCTGATGTCAATATCCCCATCAGACAAGTTGTGATCTAAAGAACAGGACAGGATCATGATGCGGTCCTGAAATAGGATTAGAGAAATTTCTACCATTGGAGAGTTTGCCTGACATCATTTATCCTTTTGCTTATTTTTTTTAAACAAATACTATCATACTCCAAACAAGAATAGTAAACGCAACAGAGTAAACGCAATAGTAAACGCAACAATCCTCACTCATAAGTCACTTCCAGATTCATCACAAGGTTTTCAGAATAATAGAAAAGTGAAAATATTCCATGTTATAGTATGTTTATAACTAAACTGTAAGCTCCCCAAAGACAAGATGTTATTGATCTTTGCACATAGGCCTCAACAGATAATGGGAGCTCAGTAAATATTTGCTTAATTACTAATAACTCCTTTTACTTCTCCCTGACAGTGAGATAGTTCATAGAACTCTGTCCACAGGAGGTGACCCAGGAGCCAGGCCAGAGCAGCATTTGTGACTATGGTGGGCAAGAGCCCATAGTTTTAAAAAGATGCCCCTTAGAGTCAGAGAGAGACCTCGTTTCAAAAATTAACAAGTTATTTAGCTTTTCTGTGTTCTGACTTCTTTCTCTGTAGGCAATAGTATTTATATGTTAAATTTTGAGCAGTAAATGAGAGTATACCTTCAGAGTACAGTGCCTAGCTTGTAGTAGGCACTCAATAAACGGTAGTTCAAGGGGAGGGAATATTTTAATATACTGTGGTAGGTATAGAAATTGGATATGCCCAGAGAGTTATTTTTTTTTAAATGCCAGGAAATGTTGCGCCTGAGTTTTTCAGGCTAAGTAGGAGTACATTTGGAGAAGAAGGAAGTTACATGGAAAAGAAACACATGCACAATTCAAACCAATTTCACTTTAACAACTGATTATTACGAACCCACTATATGCCAGGCACTAGGGCTTTAGCAGGAAACAAAACAGACTCAAATCCTTGCCATCCTGTAGTTTACAATCTAGTGGAGGTGAGAGAGATGAAACAAACAAATAAAATACATAGCAGATTAAATGCTGATAGCATCACAGAATGTCATCAAGAAAATAAAGGGATAGTGAGAGGAAACTTTGTAACTTTTGGTAGAATGGGAAAGGCTTTGGTGAATAGGTCTCATTTTAGTAAAAAATCCAGTAAAATGAGCAGTGAGTCATGAGGATATCTGGGGAAAGGGATAACAACACATGGACAAGCCCCATTATGGACTGAACCATGTCCTCCCAGAATTCATATGTTGAACCCCTAACTTCTGATGTGACTGTATTTGAAGATAGGGCCTTTAAGGAAGTAAATAAGGTTAAATGAGCTCATAAGGGTGGAACCCTAATCCAATAGGACTTTGTCCTCACAAGAAGAAGAAGAAACACAGGCGTGCACAGGCACAGAGGAAAGGCCATGTGAGGACACAGCAAGAAGGCAGCCATCTGCAAGCCAGGAAGAGAGGTCTCCCCAGATACCACCCCAGCTGGCACCTTGGTCTTGGACTTCCAGCCTCCAACTGTGAGAACAAAAAACTGCTGCTGTTTAAGCCACAGAACATGTAGTATTTAGTTAAGGCAACCCCACAGACAAGGACAGGCCCTTGAGGCTGAAGCACACTAACGCAGGTGACCAGTGTGACTGAAACATACTAAGCTGATGGGGAAGTGGATTGAGTCCCAGGTTGGAGAGGTAACAGAGCAGGGTGTGGGGAGGGTGGCATACGAAGTAGTGCCCCGTGGCTTCATAATGACTTGGGCTGACAATGGGAAGCCACGGGATGCATTAAGCAGGGAAGGGATAGGTCCTGGCACATTTTTTCAAATGATGTTCTTGGCTGAAGTAAAGACATGAACACATGAAAAACCTATGTTAGTTTGTTAAGCAACTTGGTTTCAACTGGCTAATAGTATACTACAATGTATGGTATTAGGTGGGGAGTGATGGATGAGGCTAGAGTAGTAGGCGGTCATGTCCTGATGGTCTTCTCTGTCCTTGGAATTCAGTCTTTTTGTGTTGGGGATGTAGAGAACTGTTGTAAGTATGGGAATATGTTTAGAAGTATTTTAGTGTACAGGGCACTAACACATGGGCTATGTTAGGTGCTAGTGATGTCTTAAGAGAAGTAAGTTCAAAAGATAAAGGAGCTATTTATTTGATTGAAGAGACAGAGGCACAATGAGAAAGAGTAGTTAATAATTCTTACACAAAATTATGTCAACAAGAATAAGTGGAGCAGCCAGTTTCAATGTCCACGTATAGTCTGATAGAGTGGGTCCAACTTGACTGCCTGTGGGAGGCGTGTGACCATCAATAGAAGGCTCACCCATTTCTCTCATTTTTTCCAGTCACCCGGTTAAGACTAAAGGAGCCTACTGAAAACAAATAGGAAGAATTCATGTGAACTAATAAAAATGCTTTATGCAAGCATTATAAAAAAGGACTGAGCTGGCAAAAAGCTGGCAGTGGATCTGATAATATAAAAGAAACATCTTTAGCATAGAAATCACCTATATATACAGATTTAATATATGATCACCAACATAATTAAATTATAACAAACATGAATATATTTAGATTATTAATATAGTTGATGGAGTAACATGGGACTAGAATTATGCTTTCAGAATTTCCAGGAGAGATTATCTTAATATATATTTGCCTGTCATTTGAAAAATGAGGAAATAATCTAATTTAGACAAACCTAATTGTCACGTTCATGTTCTGCTGTGAGGTAGTGTTGGCACTGTCTGAGATGCAAATAGCATGAATGATTTATTTTTAATTACTTCTTACTTAAAATGATTTTAAACATTCAGAAAATGGCAAGGCAGTGCCATTGAGCAGTACATTTCTTGGATGTGTAGCTCTGTGTAGCCCCTAGAATTGGACAGATGTGGCTCTGCTGTTATTCAATGAATGACCCTGAGCAGATTACTTAATCTCCCCAAAACTCAGATTCCTCATCTGTAAAATGAGGAAAGAGAGAGTCCCATACCTCCTAGTGTAGTTGGGAAGGTGAAATAAGATAATACATGTAAAGTACTTAGCAAGAAACCTGGTATATTGGACGTGAGCAATAAATGAGTATTATTATTATTATTAACTGGGGTGGGAAAAATCAGTTTCTTAACTTGAAATAGTGCATAAACTTCCTCCAAAGATTTAGTGGTGCAATTGAACCATGCAACTCTTAAGGAGCTTGAGAGGAACTCATCAGGTTAATCCTCTTGTCTTCCGATGAGAAGGTACATCAAGTAGCAATTTAAGTGGGGGTGGGGACTTAGCAGAAGGAAGGCCCTTTTATCATGTAAAGTATAAAATATGTCTCTTTAACTTTTCAGTGAGGAAGGGACCGTTGGTTTATTTCTTATATTTATCCTGTCCCTGTGAATTGTCCCATTGCCTTTAAAAAGTACACTGTATATCAGGTATCTTTTATGACAGCAGAACTTGGCTCCATCGGGCAAGCTTCATAGTCTGTAGAATTTGGTATGCAGTAGAAATGTGCGAAACAATCAGTATTTCTGGACTTGCTCTAAGTTCCATGATCAGGATTTGAAAGCACATTTTAGGAAGAAGGTAATGCCAATAGCTAACGTTTATTAGGGGCCAATCACTGTTTTGAGGGCTTTACATGATTTAATATAAAATCACTTACATTCTTATAAAAACTTAATGATGATGGTGCCATTATCATCCCCATTATGCAGATGTAAAGTGAGACATTCATATAGTTTCTCCTCTCTCCTGGTCTTGGGGCACTTTGCGTCCTTTCTGTGATCAGGACAGAATATTTGGGTTCCAATTCCTTCATCATGCCAAGAGTCTAAATTCCAAGATTTTTGAATCAGGTGTATTCTAAGAGATTTTTATGTTTTGTAAGCCATGGCCTGAAAATTCAAACTCTTTCCACCTCTTTCCCTGTCTTGCCCATTTCTGCAGCACTCCTGGCTCAGGCAGAATTCCCTTCTCCTGCCAACTGGGAGGCACGGAGGCACTATTTTCTTGCCCAGCCTGTCTCCAGGTCCACGTTTCTTTTTAATCTGTTCTGTCCTATAGTGGCTCATGACCATTTCTCATCTACCCTCCTTTTTTTTTCTTTTTTTTTTTTTTAAATTAGCTTAATGCTTTCTAAGCTGATATTTCAAAGATTAGGAGTGCTCTATTCTGTTCCTTGGGTCCCTACATATTATTATTACTACAAGCATTAACAACTGCGTGCTTAAATAATTAAATCACGGCTCCTATTTTCTGAATATCTTCTATGTGGTACATGTTTCTCATGAGAAAACTTTGTCTCAGAGAAGCTTCTCAAGCAAGTAGCAGAACGAGGGTTGGAACTGAAACCTGTCCAGTATTGACTCTTTCCCTGTATTAGTGTTTCCCAAAGAGTGAGTTGTTAATAGATGTTACTGGAAAGGGCTTGCTGTAATTAATCCAATTTAGGAAAGGTCCTCCTTTAGAAGATGCTCAATGCACATTAGTATAATTGAGGTTTTGAGAAGTTCTCCAAAAACAACCAAATTTACTTTGTTCTATGTAGATTTTTCCAAATTTACTTGACTCTGAAGTCCTATTTTAGAGAAATTTGTGATAACATCTAGCTCCTTGGAATGTCTTTGAGAAACATTGAATTGTGTCATGCTCCCTCCCTGTTTCAAAGACACCCTTCTGAGAGGGAGGAAAGTAAATATCATAGGTCACCTAGGTGCTTATTGGAGAGGGACAAATGACAGGGAACAAAGGGCTGAGCCAGGAAAGGAAAGGGAATGCCAAAGGTCACTGTCACCTATTCAGTATATTTTGCATGCTATTGGTTCTGATCTGAGCTTTCAAAAATCCAATTAAAATAGCATCATCCTATTTGATCACTTATCTTGCAGCAATGATTTTCTCATAAACTCATTCTAAGTTAAAAAGTTATTGCTAAATAAAATATGATAGTTTCTCATATCCCAGGACCAATTCATACTCCTTGACAGAGATCAGGTCTTATAACATCAAAGCCCTAATTCAATAATCCATTAATAATCTGCACCAGAAATTTTATGAGAAAACTCTGGCATATTCAAGGAAATATTTTTGACAGTGTTTCCTCAAGAGCTGTTCCTTTTCAAACTAGGGTATATGTGGATTTATAATTATTTGGTGACTATCACTCCTTTCCGTTGACATATTCTGTTAGCATTTCTGCTCAGGTATTAGGTTCTCTTCATACTTATAAACTTGATTATTGGGAAAAGCAAGTTCAGCTCTTTTTTATACTTGATAAACCATGGATAAATTATCTGGTGATTGAAATTAGGAAGAAAAACTCTTACACATTGTCTGACTCATAAATCAGCTGTAGTCTCTTAAAAGGCACTATGAGGATTACCCAATTCTCAGCTCAGGTTTCCGTTTAATTTTGGAACTTTGTGGATTGAGTTAGTGTAGTAGGAAATTTGAGTGTTAGAACAAGCTGAGGCTGATTCACAATGTTACACTCAGTCTCCAGGCAAACTGGGTCTACATCTTTGATCAGGAAGTTTGTGGCATGTTAGTGACAATTTTTAATACTTTGCATTTTTTGGATACTCAAGGAAATCTTTGGTTCAAAATTTTTTTTTTCACAAGACATATTAATGTTCCCAAGCCTCAAATATACTTAAAGCAGCCACCCCCAATGCCCACACTTAACTGCCATTTGTTGAGTCAAATTGCATTAACAGTGAACTGATTGAGCTGACTCAGAATACGAGCAAATCTGCACGTTGACATGGTATGTGCACACCATTATCAAGGTCAAAACACAGAGAGAATCCTGGGGCCAGGCCCCTGCTGTGTGGATGCCATAGCTCACTGAGGCAGTACATGGCTACATGCATGGCATGCTTTGTTCATGATGTCTGTGTGATTGTCAAAAGGAACCATGCATTTTGCTCTCACTATGTTTGCTACTTTGGAGCAGGAACAAAAGTTACAAATGATGTGAATCTATTTCATATGTTAGAATGGGTAAAATATATTTTTAATTAATGCAATTTAAGAATAATGTGTTGGGTACCTACTGTGTACAAGGTACTGTACCAGAAATTGTAGGAGTTACAAACATGACTAAAAACAGGGATCTTTTATTAAAAAAACAAAAGCAAACAAACAAAAAACAACCACCAAACAAAAAGAATCCACTCATGGGAGTGTGATGGAGTGTCTGGAGAGAGGACAAGTAATTCGTCTTGGGATCTGAAAGATTTCATGGAGGAAGCATCATGTAAGCTAGGTCCTCAATGATGGTGACAGGGAGGAGCCGAATCACAGGCTGAGAGAAAGTGTGAGCAATGAAGAAACGTGGTGACTCCACGGCAAAGTGACTAGTGTGTGGCCCCTTCCAGGACAACCAATTTAATTGCCCCCATGCCTTGTTCTTCTGATTTTGATCATAGCTAACTTTTATTGAACAATTGTTCTGTGCTAGTTATTATGCCGAACACTTCACAAGCTTTTCTGTACTTTGTGTGTGATCCTCATGAGAACCTTAAGGAAGTACGTACGCTAAATATCCTCATCTTATGTAAGTGGGTCTTGAGACAGGAAAAGAATAAGTGACTTCCCCCAAGTCACACAGCTCGTCTGTATGAGAGTCAGGATTCTGATCTAGACAGTCTAATGCAGGCGTCCTCAAACTACGGCCCGCGGGCCACATGTGGCCCACCGAGGACATTTATCCGGCCCACGTGGTGTTTTTATCGTGGCTGCCTATCCTGCTTAGCAGCCAACACCTCCCGGGCCCATAGTGCGCATGTGTGGAATGTGCGCCGTACTCTCCAAGGGTCTGAGGGACAGTAAACTGGCCCCCTGTTTAAAAAGTTTGAGGACCCCTGGTGCATGCCAAGGTCTTCACACAACCCAGTGAGGCATTTGTTTGTACCTACTCATAGGTGGTACGAGGGACCTACGTCACACACAGCTCCATCTATATCCTTCCATAGCTCAACACCAGCACGCATCTTCAGGATTCTCTACTTCATCCAACATAGAAAAGGCATATTTTAAAACAACAACAAATTATTGAAAGTGGCTCAGAACTCAGATTCTGAGAGTCCTCTGCAATGGATATAGAGATCTTATTGACAGGTATTGTAGGCTCTTTAAGTAAGTCAAGGACACAAGTAATAGAAACAGTAAAAGGTGAGAGTGAAAGTATTTCTCTAGGTAGCTTAGCCTTCCCTTCCTCTCACACACAATCCTATTATGTTTGTCCATTGTAACTTGGGATTTTTATTTTTATTTTTTTTTAATGCCAACACTATTTTCACAGAATAGCAGAGGGAGCAGAAAGAATGTACTGGAAAACTAGTGACAATAGGGCTTTTTCTTCCTCTTGGTGGTCTCAGATTTACAATGGTTCAGCTTTAGCGGGGACTACGCTTCTCCCAGGCTGTGACACCAGGCCTTGGGGCATATGGCTACTGCAGATGTTCCCTGTTCCCTACGGCTGCCAGAGGCATGGGCCTCCCGCAGATGCCTGATGGCAGGGATTGCTTTGCAATGCCTCATCTTGCCCTGGGTGAAGTTTTCCAAAGATGGCTGCACAGCAAGAAGGAGAGATGTTTCATTTCAAACTCCCACAGACCACATTTAGTGTTGCTTTTGTGTTCTATCCATATCAGAATTCATGACCTAGCCTAGTACCTTTTCTAAGTAACAGGGTAGTGACTGCTACGGTCCAGCTATACACTGGGACCACAGAGAAAGATGATTTGTTCACACAGCAGCATACATTTATCTGAGTGGCAGGATGTATTCCATGTGTCCATGAGAGGCTGTGTGTGTCGTGGTTAAGCCTGAAGTCTCTGCATCGATTATCAGGGGCTGATTCCTAGGTCTGCCACTTCTCAGTGTTTGATCTTAGAATAAGTTACTTAACTGCTTTGAGACTCAGATTTTCCCCATCTGTAAAATGGGGATGATAATATTTACCCATCTCATGGAATTATTGAGAGGATTCAATGAGCTAACATCTATAAAAAGCTTAAAACATTGCCTTGTACATTGAGAAAGTGTGAGTTGTCATTATCATAAAGAAAACATCAAAGAATAATTTTGAGTTCTGCAGCCAGTAAGTCCTTGACTGAAAGAAAGTTCCCAATCTCTTGGTTTTTATTGGAGAGGAAGGTAAAATGTGCTTGTAGTATACTCATTTCCCTTGTGAACATCTGATGGCTTACCATATTTCTGGTCCTATTAGCTTGTAGATACAGTTGCCCCCCTAGACCTTGCCTCTAGTTCTGAACTTTTCCTCAGTGTCATCCCTTATAAAAGTTTACCAGTCCAAATATTTATCTAAGAGTCTTGCTTAAATACTTCCTGACTTCAGAGATACATGGGGTTTAATTTTCAGATAAGAGAATAAACCTCAGCTTTGGGTATGAGAATTTTTATAGGTACTCTCTCTGCTCCTCTGCTTTTACCCATAACTAGAAATATGTTGGATATAAAAATTGGGGTTAATTCCATCAGCTGAAGATTAAGCCTTTAGCGTCTCTAAACAGAAACTTTCATCGAAACACCAATGGCTCCTTATTTTTGCCTGATGACTTTGAAGCTGATCAGTGAATGTGTCAACATGTTATCTCTCTTAGGTAAGTTAAGTCCACTTAATGAGAACTTTCTGGAAATAAAGTCCTATATCACAGAAGTTTCTCTAAAGATGGAAATTTCAGGCACTATTATAAGCCACTGGGAGAGACTTTCTGATATTAGTGGTGACTTTTATAACTCCTCAAACAGTAGAGAAGAACTGAAAAAATTAGAATGAAAATACTGGTGAGATTACAACAGACATTATAAAACCACTAGCAAAGCTGACCTATCATATATTATATTTGAGAAGAAAGGGATTAAAACTTTTAAGATGAGGAGAATTAATTTCCTAGATTAAAACTCTTTAGATGAAAAGAATTAATTTCGTAGATTCCTTTTCCTTATCATTGTAAATTGCTAGGGACAAAGAAAGCAGATAATATTATAGCATCAATGCTAGTATAAATAAGGAAGGAGCCAACATTTGGTCATCTAGTAAAATTACTGGGAAAATATAGTAAGACAGCCCTGCACCAACATTTCAGTTGACAGGAAGACACTGACTTGATTTCATTGATATTTTTTAAGATGCTGCTGTTTCTAAGAACTGCACCTGAGAAACAGTAAGTATTTCAGAATCTCTCTGTGGATTTTATGGAAGGCTTCCCAGAGAGGTGAATCAAGCTGCATCTTAATGGGAAATGCGTAGATATTTCCAAACGAATTTCAGAAGCCAAGGTGGTATGGAATGCTTGGCAAAATACAAGGGCATTGACTGATATTTCGGAGCCTGGCTTCAGGGAGAATAATTGAACAGTGGCACATGTTGCTCTTAAGCTGCAACCTCTCTAGGAACGAATTGAGATGGTGGTATAAATACCAACATATTTCTGCTGGCTTGCTTCAGTTTGCCCTTCCGTGTTCACTTTCCAACCTTCTACTCTTGCTCAGAATAGAGAGAAGATGCTGCAAAGATTTCCTTATTTTCTGACTGCCAGTTGGGTTTCAGCCAGTGGAGATTTCTAGCAAGAAATTGGAGGGAGGGAGGAGAGTGATGTTGGGATATTTATTCCCCCGACTCCAACCCTGTGGGATTGCAGTGGGTTGGTTGTGTTTTTCACTAGAGTTCACAGTTTCTGTTACCCTCAGGACAAAGCTGTGTTTCAGGGGCCCAGTAATAATCATTCCTTATGCTTTTCCCTTCGAATGGCTCTCCACTGTCACCGCTCCAGGGACACAGCACCATTCCTTGTTGCTTCTCTTAAACCCTATCTGAATTTTTGTTAATATTAATAGTATTTTCATTAAATCTCCTCAAATTACCCATTTTGAGTATCCAAATTGTTTAGATTCTAAATCACATAGGATAAAAGTATTACTAGACAAGGAAAGTAAATGTAATCTCAGTCAGTAGATATTTTGTATTTAAAGAATAAAAATGTAGCAAAATACTAAGATATTGAGAATCAGCTGGGTATATTAGACAAAGCAAAAAGAACCAGATAATAATATGGCACTACATTTGTCCCCATATAGATTGGCAGGAATCTTAATCAGGACAAAATGTGGGCGTCAGATATGTGATAAGATAAATGACTTTCCAAGATTTAATTCCTTTAGAACTTCAAAGGGGATGAAATATAATAGATTTAGTTTTGTGCAGAGGTCAAGAAAAATGATAAATTACTAAATGGGTAATTTGCCATAATCAAATTCAACATTTTAGTGAAAGTGAGGGGAACTAAAAAATATTCATCAGAAGGGGAGTGCTAATGATAGAAAATAAAACAAAGAAGCAGCAAAAACTGACATAAGATTTAAAACATATTTTTAAAAAATCACTCATTAATACCGCACAGAAACCTCAAAGTAATTTAAAAGCATCACAATGTATTTCCAAGAAAATAACTTGGCCACAAATCGTTCATGATGAAGTAGCAAAATCGTACACATGAATGAAAAACCAAATAAAAAATTAAGGCTTTTTTCAAAATGAAGACATTGTGAAAGAGAATCAGGGAACTTTGAAAGAGTTGAAGGTTAAGTGTAAAGTAAAATTTAAGCCAAAAATAATCTGAAGGGCATTTGAAAAGAATTTCTTAGCCATTAATTAAAATGATGAGTTACTGGAAGATTAAAAAAATAAAACAGAAGAGGTAAACTAGGAAACAAACTTGATCACTGATGATATACTCATGGTAGAAAAGGAAACTCAGCTAAAATTTATTCTATTAGATATGGGAGAGTTTTAGAATGAAGTTCTATAAGTAGAATGTATTTAATGTACTGGACAAAAACAATATAAATAAATCACTTCCCATAATCAATATTTAAAGTACTCAAGGTATGGTGCTGATGCCCCAGGTATGTAATTTATTATTTTAATGATCAATGCTTGGGTTCATGTGATTCCCATAATAAGCATTTTAGAGAGAACCGATTACAGCAGCTCTTCCATGCCAGGCAAGCTGTTGGCATTGGTAATAAATTGTTGGGATACTAAAGCTCATTGAAAATAATGGAAAATTCTTGTTGGTAGAAAAGTAACATTTTTCTCTAAGGCAAAATCTAGTCTGTTTCATCTATTGGAGATTTTTGCATTTAAATAAAAGCCAAGCAGAACCAAAATGAAAAGAAAAGAGAAATAAAAACACAGGACAAAAATTCTTAGCTGACCACTCTGGGACACTGTGCTAAGAATTTTAATATACTCATTAAATATGCTCTATGGGTATGAATTATTGTTTCTTTTTGACAGAAGAAACAGACTAAAACGGCTCCATAACTATCTTGCCAACTGGCTAAAGTCTAATGGCTATTCAGACACTTGCCCAGGTCTGTCTCTTTTTTAGTACCCTGTTTATTTCACTAATTCATTTAGACTTTCTGAAAAAACTTAAAAGATGTTTATCAGAGGTTTTAGCAGGCTTTAAAAATTGAACGACAGTTCAATCTGGATAGTGTTTTACAAAGATAAGGGGGCAATTCAAAAAATTTTTTTTAAAAAAGTACTGGAATAATTGGGCATTTCTCTGGCTAGAGATCATTAACGGTTTTGCTAGGCAGAATTCCACAGCGGTCCACAGGATTTCATGCCCCTGGTGTACACACTCTGCATAATTCCAGTGACTGTGAAAATGATGGACCTAGACTTCCACAGTTAGTCGAAGTTATGTGGCACAGTTGCCTTTAAAAAAGGGAGATTATCTAGGTGTGCTTAATGTAATCACATGAGACTTAAAAGCAGTGATTTTTCTCTGGCTGGTCACAGGAGAGGAAGTGAAATGTGTTCTTGCTGGCCTGGAAGAAAGCAAACATCCATGTTCGAACGGCTGGTAAGGAGGGAAGCTGCTGGGAGCTGAATGAGGTGCTGAACAGAGAGCTGTAGGAAAGTGGGGACATGGTGCCACGGCCACAGGAAATGAATTCTGCCATTAACCAGTGTGTGTGGAAGAGGACCTGAGAATAAGAATTACAGCCCTAGGGTTGATAGCTTGATTTCAGCCTCATAAGACCCTGAGTAGAGAACCTGGCCACACTCTGCCCAGACTTCTGACTCACAGAACTGTGAAGCAATGAATGGGCATTGTCCAAAGCTGCTAATTTGTGGAATCTTATCATTCAGCAATAGGAAACTAATATATAACAAAAACTACTTCTGGAATTTGTCTTATCTGACCTTTTTGCAAAAGTTCAGGGAATTGAACAGTAAGATTACAGGAATCCTGTGCTTATAGTAAACGTCTGATCTATGGTGATACCGTGCATGGAGATGAAATTACATTGTATGAAATGGTAGAAGTTTCAGTGTGAGCGGCAGGCAAGGCATTTTAGGAAGAATTAATCCAGATGATATTTGCAAGATGATAGATGGGTCTCAACTAGGAGTTATGATTCATTAAAGAGCTATAGGGGGCATTTTCATTGTTCCCTGTAGACATTAGCTTAATGTGCTACTGTTGAGAAGACCAAAAAAATGTCGAAGCATTTTCAGGAAGGGTGTTGGAAACTAACTAGAGATGAAAGGTCTGGAAAAAAATATAATTAATTGTCTCCCAGGGTAATGGGAAGATGTAATCCTTTTTAACTAGACATTAGGAAATACATAAGTGATAGACAAGGGCCCCACGTGGGCAGCTAAAATGAGCAACAGGTCAGACTTTCTTAGGAAGCACATCTTACAAATATGTTCTTTATCTTGAGAATTAAATATTGAGTTCATAAAAAATAAAGAATAAAAGGACTGAACAGAAGGTCCATTGGCAACAATCTCAGAAGATCATTATTAGGGGGATGCTTCTCTTTCCCTTTTCTAATGTTTCCTTCCATGTCAGGGAGTTAGGTAAGTAGAACACTTCTGACCCCGCTACATGTTTTTGGTAACCATGCCCCTAGGGAGAAAGTGTGTTTCATTTGGTGGGTAAAATCAAGACAATATATTGGGAAATCTTGATTCAGCTTCTCCTTTTTACCTCTTATGAATAAGACAGACCAAAGAAAGCACCTTTTCTCATCTGCATGTCTCGAACTAGGTAGGTAATGCTGTTTTGTTCTGGGGCTCAGTATGAGGAATCATACAGCTCCCAAATATATAAACCATGAACTCTCCATGAACTCTATACTAGCCTTTTTTTTTTTTTTTTTTTTTAGTAATAACGGTAAAAATTTGCTCCAGAAAGTTTTGTCTTATTTTTTAACTAGTTAAAAGCTAGACATCTGCAGAGTCGCTTTTTCCACGTGAGGTAACATATTCACAGGTTCTGAGGTTTAGGGCATGGACTTCTTTCCAGGACTATAATTCAGCCTGGAATATATTTTATTTATATGTCTTTGTCTATAACACATCTATAAAGAGAATACCTCATATAACATTGAGAATTCAAAAGCTTTTGTTAAGACGTTTTATATGTACATCCAAATGACTTCATGTAAAAGATCTATTGTGCAAAAATTGTCAAAACATGTATTTAATAGTAGTCATCAGTGGGGGCTCCAGAATTGCCAGATGGAGGAGCTTCAGTGTGGCAGTCTGGTTGAAAGGTCAGGGCTGGGCCACTTACTTTGGAGTTGTGTTTTCATGGTAAGCTTGATATTTTTACAAGGGTTTTATATTTATTTGGGGGCAAATTGAGATCAGGGGCTAATGAGACTCTTAGAGGCAAATCCTTCTCTTCTCTCTCATCAAGTCAAAACCCTTTGGCTTTTGCACTACTAGTGTTCAAAAATCTTGCCTTCGTGGATTGAGGAAGAGACAGATCAGGCAGGTTGGTACTGCTGGGTGGAATTTACTTGGAGTTACACAGATTAAATAAGTCTTACTCTCTTTGACGTTTTATCCTTTAAGTCAACTCAAAGTTAGTGTGCCAATGGACCTTCATTTCACTCCGTTTCTTAGTACCTATGATTTGATATCTTTTACCCAAATCTGTCTTCAGATATGAATGTGTATTTGGAATTTAATACTTAGTTTTAGATTAAAATTTTAACAGACATAATAAAATTAAAATAAAAAAACATGCCAAGCTTAATCTTAATGTAGACACTCAGAATTTTGAACTCAATTATTTAAGAGACTTAATCCTGATAATATTATGGGATTTTTAGGTTTTAGGTTTTTCTACTTCTTGTAGTCTTTTTATTAGTTTGATCAGTATTTGTTATCTGTATGTAGATTAACAGCCTCTTAGTCTCTACAAAGATTTGGAGTCAGCCGAGTACTTCCCATATGATGATAAGCACAGATGTTCTGATCTATATGAGCAAAAGTCTCCAAACATTTTAGCAGGATCATTTTTCCCATTTTCCTGTTTATAAGATCCTGTGTGTAAGATAATTTTCAAAATGAGGATGTTCATTGTAGTATTTTACATAATACTTAAAATTGTTTTAAAAAAACCAAATAGAACCCTAGATATTTTTCACATATATTGTACCATTAATAAATTAGATCACAATGTGATTACAAAAATGAATGAGATATATTTCTATATATTGTTATGAAACTATGTCCACATTATATAGTACAGAGTTCAAAATTGGCTTGAAAACTAGCCATTTATAATTCTATACATTTTCATTAAAGATGCATACATGTAATTATGAATCCTTAGAATAGAACCTGGGAGGAAACATGCTTATATGTCAAACTGTTACTAATTAAAACTAAAATTTATTGAATACTTACTATATCCCAGGCTTTGTTCTAAATGCTTTGTGGTTTGTCTTTTGTATAATACCACAGCAAGCTTATAAGCTATTATTATTATCTTCATTTTATAGATGAAACAGCATTATAGGGAGATAAAATAACTTGCCAATGACTTTGGGTTATTTAGCACTAGCTTTGGATGTGACTAGTTTAGAGGACTCTTATTTCTACTTTGTTTACAGTCTATGCTGGAATTTTCAATAATTAGGCTGTGTTACTTTTATAATTATAAAAAAGATGAAACGTGTTTTTCATTTGGTAAAAAAAAAACGATCCTCACAAAAGAGGAAATCAGTTGCAAATACCTGGCTACAATTTACCTGACATGATTATTTGAAATGTAAGAGAAATGATATTTGATAACCTGAGTCTTTACAACCCATTATTTTTAAAAATATTTTCAAATTAGGTCCCCAAATCCTCACACAATTAATTGAATAAAAATTTGTATTTTTAGTCTTTACATGCAAATTCCATCTTTTCCTAAGAATTGATTTCCATAGTAAGTTGCAAAACACATGGAAAAAAATCTTCATTTTAAATTAGTTTATAGACTTTTAAAAACACATAGCATCAATATGATGAAACCACTAAAGGATTTTGTTTAAAAATCATCTTGGTCTTAGTCAAATTGTGTTAATGGAGTCACAGGAACCAACAAAGGGTAATTGCATTTGGAAAAGTCATGCAGCAGATCAGCCGGTGTTCTGATTATCTATTGCTGTGTTACAAACTACCCCAATACTTAGCGGCTCAAAACAATTATTTATTCTTATCTCAAATGATTTTGTAGGCTAAGTTCTGAACTTGTTAGCTCTAGCTTAGCTTCTTCTATGCTTTTGCAGTTAGATTTTGGTCGTAGCTGCAATCAGATGAAAGCCACACTGGTCGGGGAGACATCCAAGATGGTGCACTCATATGCCTGGCAGTAGTAGCTGGCTGACAATTGGAAGCTTAGCTGGCACTATTGGCTGGAATGCTTATTTCAGCCTTCTCCAAGAGGCTTGGGCTTCTCAAAGATGCCTAATTTTCTAGAAGAAGAATCCAAAAACTGGGTGTTCAATTGCATGCTTTCCAAGAGGCAGGAAGTGGAAGCTGTTGGGCCAGTTAAAGGCTAAACCCAGAACAAGCACAGTATCATTTCTTCCATATTCTATTGGTCGAAGAGTCCACGGGCTCCACTCATATTTAGGGTGCACAGAAACAGATTTTGTCTCTTTATGGAGCAGTGGCAAGAGATGGGAGATGGGAGGAGATATTGCTACAGCTGTCTTTGGAAAATGCAAGCTGCTGGAGTTGATTAAAAAGCAATTTTCACCTGGTCTTTGAAAAATATATTTGATTTAAAAAAGTTAACTATTCAATATGTTTTTAACTGGGAAAGATTAAATTTCTGAATGAGCCTGATTAACACAGGTGATCTCTTCCCAAGTGATAGTGATTAATATAAATAATGCCAATGTCGTTTTACATTTCTGACAGTCTCTTTTTCTGTCTGTTTCTTTTCTTTTTCTTTTGATTGCTGGTGATTGAGGAATGGAGGTATACAGAGTGGGGATAAAAGATGGCAATAAAGAGTGAGTCCACAGAGAGAAATTTCTGGTTTAATTATAAGAGAAGTTTTCCAATAATTGCTGTTAACCTTCAAAGTTAATAAACAAAAGAGGGAAGATAATCCTTTGTATATAATTGTGGTAATATCATATATATGTATATCCTGTAGTTTATAAAGCCTTTTCATATGTTACCTGATTTGAACCTGCATAAAACTTATTTTATAGATCAGGAAATTGAGGGATAGGTCAGTTAAGTGGCATCCATAAGATCACATAGCTAGTTGGGGATTGAAATGTAGGTCTTCTGTCTTTAAGATCCTGTCCTTTGCATCACCTTGGTAGGCTTTGGTTGCCAAAACTGAAAAGCAGGTGAAGAAAGAATGAGATGTGGCAGTGGGTAAGAGCAAAGGCTGGCTGTGTGATTTGGGGCAAATTACTTGACTTTTTAACCTGGAAGAAAAATAAAATGGGGATGATAATCATGGTACCTACCTTGTATAATTATTGGCAGATTAAATGAGAAAGTATAATAAAGTCTAAGGGAGTGTTTGATAGGGGTTACTTAATATGCTTATGATGGAATTACCACTATTATTATTACATTAACACATTGACTGCCACACTAGAAGAAAAATTTTTTTTTGCTTGGGGCCATGATGTTTTATTATGAAAATAGAATAAAAACTTTGAAAATAAAACAATCCTTTCTAATTTAATGAAAAATTTGTCATTGACTTCTGTTCATTTAATTCACGTTTTTAGAACTAAATTGTCAATATTAATTGTAACAATAAGAACATTAAGAAGTAAGATTTTCACAAATCAACTACAGAGTTTTGCCCAGGTTTTGCTTCATGAGGCCCCAGGCTCAAAACTAGCATATGTTAAATACAAATTACATGACAGTTAATGTGTTAAAAAGGCAGTATGGTGCAGTAGAAAAAGTATGGAGTCAGTCCTATCTAGCTTTTACTTTTCAGTGTAATTGGTAAAAATTCCTATAATTTTTTTTAAGCAGAATTCATGAAATTTAGACTCCTTAATTAACATATGTAATAGAAGCTAAGGCCAGAGAATTTAAGGAACTAGACTCCAGTATAACAGATGATTTCTAAAGAGCTCTTAATTACAAGGCAATATTCAAAGAGCTCTTATCAAAGAATTCTAATGAATCAAGTGGAGAAAAACAGTGTGAGAGTCAGCTGTGATCAATGAAGGAGGATTAGCGATAAAGGTGCTGAATTATGCCAGAAACTGTTTAAAATGCTCCTCAATATCTACTGTTAATCCCAGTACCAAAATTATTGTTTGCAAATAATATTTTACTTTGGAAAGCTTAAAACAAGAATGAATACACACACACATACATATATTTAAAAGCTAATCTCCTTCTAAGTTTACCATTTCTATGACTTTACAACATGCAACAAAGACACCCATGGCCATTTTACAATATTATCTCCAAATTGCCCAGCTGGTTCTTTTATGTCATTGCCATTATCAGTCTTCATTGTAACCTCTTTAAAATTGAAACTGTAGGTGTCAATATGGAATGTGACGAAAAAACAAATGAGACCAATGAAATGGTGATTAGATCTTATTTTGATGGAGTAAGGTAGCCCACAAAAATGTGTCTGTGTGGACTATATAGCTGAGCTATGGTTGTGTCTATGTAGACATTGAGCAGGGGGAGAGTGTGGCTGTGTGCTTGAAGTGTGTTTGTCACATATGATATTTAATAGATGGAGTTCTGAATTATGTGGACACAATTTACAATACATAGCTGTATCACAGAAGTTTATTGGTTAACAAAACAGGGTAGAACTTGTTCTCATTTTTAGAAATAACACCCACTATGGGCATTAGTTAAAGTTTCCTAAAATATGTATTTGTGGACATATAAACTTGACCTATATGTTTGTCTATAATGAAGTTGTCTCTCTTTGGGAGTAAATTCCAAAAGTAGCGAGGATGCCAACTGTAAGAATCATTCTTGCGTAGCAACTAGCCAGAACATCATGTTCCCAGAATTCAGTGAAGTAAATGTTAAATTGCATTGCTGCAAAATTTATGAATTGGGAAACCAAGTGTTTCTCTGTGTCTGGAAGTTGCATTTCTGAAGCATTTCTCTGCCATTTCAAACTTTCTTGTGAATCAATGGCTCTGGTCTTAGAGAGGCCTGTGCTGAAAAGCCCTTTTTACCTCCCTGCAAGTAAACTTTTAATTCCTAACTTCTAATTTTAACATCAGAACAAGGAACAAAAGTAGCACACCATTCTGGACTCAAGGAGAATTCAGGAAAGAGGAGAGGCCATGGGCTGCAAGAGAAGAGCCCATTTAGCCGGGCTGAGGATAGCTGGACATTAGAGCAGGTAGTTGAGTAGCCAACAACCAGGGTTAAAAAAGGGAGAGAGGGACAGAAAAGAATGCGTCATGCCCAGCTCTGTGCACCCTTTGTGTATAAAAGGATATTCTGCAGTATTCAAGGTTAAACGTTTTATGTCTTTGAACCAGTAAAGCCAGTCAAGTATGAAAAAGAATTAGGTCATTTTTAGAACCTATAGTTTTAATGTCTATATCATTCTTCAGACGCTGAAACTGAAGAGCACCAGATAAAACTAATGTGCTTTCATGAGCTATATATTCAAAATAGAAATAATTGTATTCCTACAAATACGTGTGATTTAAAAATACTGAAGAGTTGTACAAGATTAACGGTGTTGTAAGCAAATTCTTTAAAAGGTGACTCTTTAGGCAATGGCTAGTTCCATAATTCACTCTTCTTGAAAAGTATTAGGGCCATTTTTACATTATGTTAGTGTCTAGAAGGGTGTCTGCCATTAAAATGGAATAATTCTTATATGAAACTAAGGTAGTCTGACAGCTTCATATTAAAGATATAGAAATGAAATAACTTTTTTTTTTACAATCTGGAAATGTTGTTTTCACTGATTGTTGGATTTTATAGTATCAAAAGTTTTGCTCAGTATATTTCTCTGAGATCTGTAATTTTTATTTATATTCTAGCATGATCATTTTATGCATCTAATTTCTATTGAACATTTGTGATATACAATGTGTATGCTTCCCTTTTTCTTTTCCTTTAAACACTTTCCTTTCTTTTTATTTATTTATTTTGCTGTGGCTGTTGCTTTTGCTATGAAGCAGGAGTAGTAGCTGCCATTGTTGCTGAAAAGAATCAGCAATTCATTTTCTTTAAAACAGTTTTTTAAAATTTTTAAGTGAAAATGAAAATTTTTCCTTTGCTTTGCCATGTACAAAATTCTAATCCAATTTTAATTATAATTTATGAGTGATTTATAATATGAATAATCTTATTAAAATACTGCTCATATATAATTAAAAAGTTAGGTAATTGAGACAAGCTTTAGTTGTAAAGGTGTGGGCTTGGCAGCTCCTTCTATATGTACATTTGCCACGGTGTGAACACTGTACACATCTCTAATATGGAGGGTGGCAGCCTGTGTAGTGTTCTGAACCACTGGGACAGTAGCTTTGGGGCGAATCCAGGCTGCTGTAGTGAAAGCAGAGGATAAGAGAGTAGGTATATTTGCTGTTAGCGACCCAGGCAAATGTGGTAGGTCCTTAGCTCAGATGTTAGAACATGGGAGATGGATTTGTCTTTCTCTGGGCCCTGCTCACTTGTGCCTGGGCTTTGAGGAAGTGAAGGGTGTTGACAGGAGGCAGGAGAAAGGTGGCTTCAACCAAAAGGAAGCAGCTTACTAGGTTAAGGCCAAATGGGATGGGATCTTGCAAACCAGCTCTTTGATGTCTATGTTACTTTCTTTGTCTTGCCCAAGTTGCTGTTCCTGGGCCTTTAGCAAGGTCTGATTTAAAAGTTCTAGCGTACACTCAGTCCTCCTATAATCCCTCTTTTGAGTTGGATGTCCACACTTGAGCCACATAGCCCAGTGTGGCAGTGACAACAGAGAGGAACGCTTACCTTGATGGAGAGCCTACCACTTTTGCCAGGGTTTGGAGGATGAGGGTTAAGGTTTTAGTCTTTCTTCAAACTGTCTTTTAGCTGACTCAGAAACACAAGGTCACTTTTCATAGGGTAACTATTTTTGACACTTGTAATTTAAGTGACTGCTGTTAAATGAAAGATGGCATATTCACTGAGCTTAAATGTGCAGTGATAAGCACCTCCCAGGCAGGGACAACTGCCAAGGGCTTGGGTTTGAGCTCTGTCACTCACTGAGGAAACCTGCTTTCTTCATCTGAGCACTTAGTTAATACTAACTCCCTTACAGGTTGTTTTCAGCATGAAATAATAAAATGACTTATACAAAAGTGCTAGAGACATAGATGATACCATTTAGTAGGCAGCAACTGATAACTGCTTTTCTATATGCAAACTGTTGCATTGTAACTACTCCATCTTATATTGTATTTCTTGATAATATGGGAAATTACACATACACACACATCCTTCTCAGTGGTGGTTTTATTTGAATAGCTTAGAACATGAAGTGATTATGCTTTTTCTAGCTAATAATAAATGTAGGGTGAAAGAGTATAAGTCTATCAGATAAATAATGCCTTAGCAAAGATTCAATTTCTTGTGTTATGATCTTGAATTGCCAAATATGACTGCTTACCTATTACTCTTAAAAAAAAGAAGTGAAAAGTGAGTTCGAAGTTTACAAAAGTGTGCCAAAAAAACCTAACACAGCATATTGGCTGTTGGGTGAAAGCATATAATTAGAGTTCTGAAATGAAATCCTATTAGATATTAAGAAGTGACTTTATGGCATTGTCTGCTTATGGTTATAGACAGTGTCCAAATCTGATAATCTGCTAACTTACAAAAAACATTAATTTCTAGTTCTTTCTTTTCCTCCTTAACATTCTCTTGTACCTGGTATGCATAGCAATGATTTATTGTGGAATTGTTTAAGAAATATATTTTCCCAATAAAACTCACTGCTATTCTTATCAGAGGCTTAAAGGTTATTATCTAGAATAAACTTTTCATTAGGCACTCATTCTGTAATAGCAATAAAATGGTACAATTCAAAATTATTTTCTTTTAAAACTTCAAACATGTGTTTTTTCTTCTATATACTTCTCCCCACATATAATTTACTTTAAATTATTACCACATATAATTCATTTTTTTTAAAGTCACTAAATATGTTGCTTCTTTGATCCTGGTTTTCCATCTCTACTCTCATCCCTCCCTTATTATTTTACATATATATATAAAATCTCTCTTGGTAGAAACCCTGGGTAGCATGGTTAGGACCTATATTTTTCTACCTGATTTACAGATACAACCCAGAGAGTTTAAATGACTTGACCAAGGTTAAGGAACCAGGCAGAGATTTCACAGGTGCTGAATCCCAGTTAAAAGTGTTAGAGCAGGCGTTGAAAGAGAATGTTACATTTGCAGAATTCTTCTCAATGAATTTTCTTAGCTCTGCCAACATGAAGCAGGCCATGTACCCCTGAGGAAATTGAGGTCCAGAGAGGTGAAAGAGAATTCACTAACCCTTAAAATTGCTTATACAATCGATCTATTCTGCTTTTCTTTCTTGAAAATCTTGGTAAGATTCTTTATGGTAAATGTAAAGAGAGGTTATTTTCACTTAGTACATATTGCAGAATATTTTATGCATGACCTTGACCACTAATTCTTTGTAACATCAAGGATGAGAAGGATTATTGGTTTAGGATTAAAGAAATACAACATAATATTTTTTGCATCTGTAAAATTACTACATGATTCTACGTCTGAGGTTCATTAAAGGGTAGATTCCTGTTGTGTTCACTTCTAGCATCCTCAGATCAATATATCTTCTTCTACATCAAACTGCTTATTCCACATTTTGTGAGCCTGGAAAATCATAATAGCTTTCTACAGTTCTCTCCAAAACCCCACTCGGCTAAAATAATTCTAGTGTTAGGCCAAACATGTTATTGGGGGCCATTTTTATTTTTGAAGGCTAATTTAACTCAGAGGTGGATTAGTAATGGTATATCCCCTTAACCTCCAAAGTAATTTGTTTTGATGTCCTCAGGTTGGAATTGTGCCCTCACTATTTATATTTCATAGCAACAAGTAAGGACTTCAATATGTCCATCTGCTTGGCTGGCAAAATGCCTACCACCGTATCTGAATGTTGTCCCTAAAAATGAGTAATGATTTTCAACCTCCTTCAGCACTCCTTCAGTGCTTTTTTCCACTCCTTTAGTTATTTTCTATACAATGTTTAGACTAAAGTAACTAAAGTTAGCATGATGTTGCTGTATGAAAGATCTCAACATGTCCCATTAAATAGTCATTTCTTGAGTGGTGGTTTGTTTATTATCCTGATGCTATAGAGTGGAGACTTGTTTCCATGATTAAACATATACTAGGATGTTGCAAATCTGAAGTCAGTTCTTGGTCTCTCCAAATCATTACAAAGAATGTGAAACTGTACTTATAAAATGTCACCATCGGGAGAGTTTTCTTGATCTATTTTAAGTTGGGGAGCAGGATAGTGGCTAGGGATGTACTAACACCTTGGGGAAAGTCTGCTTGCAGTCAAATATTAACTTCTTTATTTTGAGGTATGTGACCTTGGAAAAATTACTGAGCCTTTTGTCCCTCTGTTTCTTCATCTCTAAAACAAATAATGATAAAGGGTTTTTGTGGGGATATATATAATAATGGCTATAAAGTACTTTGTATCTTAGATACTTAATGTCTCAGGATATTTACAAGTCACTTTCATCTCTCTTGGAACTGTGCCCTACCACATTAACGCTCATAGTGAAGGACTAAAAGTCTTTCAAAGATATCAACCCAAGAGGCCACAGCCTTTTGGGGAATCTATTGGCACCAACCTGTCCTCCTCAAAAGGTTATCTGTTATTTGTTGTTCTGTGCTTTTCCTTTTCATCATCTTTCATGGAGTTTACCAGCCTCATGCACAGAACACTTATCTGGTTTAACATCTTTTCTGAAATCTGTTTTTGTGTAGAGCATGGTCACTTTGTCCCAGTCCAATTTTATTTAGAGGTAGCATAGTATTTGGAGACTTATTGGTGCTCAATAAATGCTTTGTAGCTGTTTTTAGATTATTTATTTACAACAAGGATAGACTGAGTCTCAACTCACAGACTCAGTTCCATATGACCTATCCTGTGGTCACAAACTAACTGCTTAAATTGAATGAACTGTCTTAAAAATATGATTATTAAGTATAAGACAAAAAAAAAAGACTGTCAATTTACCACCTCATGTAAACATTTATTCATTGATTCATTATTCATTTAATCAGGAAACACTTATTAAAGACCTAGTAACGATCAAATTTTTTAATTATCTAGTAAGGACCAGGCACTTTTTGCTTGAACCTACAAAGACAAATAAGACAGAATTACAGCCATTGAAGGGCTTCCATTCTGATGACCAAAAGTGATGGTCAGGGAGAGATCAAGATCTGGAAACACCTAAGTATAATATTTTTGTTTCAGCTGCTATGAGAGAATTATAGACTGAACACAGGAATACCAAAAGAAAAAGTGAAACCGTTCCATCTGGATGGGTGAGTGGGCCACTTCAGGGGAGCCTCATCCTGTAAGAAGATTAGGATTTGATCATCTGGGTGCACATGGGAGGATTCAGGCACTCAATGGTAAAGTATATTGATGACATTCCAATAGTGTAATTTTTCACTGAAGAAAGGCAGGACTATATCAGTATACCTGTATATGGCATGAACTTAACACATAGGAGAAAAGAAGATAATTGAAAAATTAAGAAGATATCAAATATATAGTGAGTTTCCTCCAAAGTCAACACTAGAATAAATGTAACTGTGGCCATTCCTTAGGAGGAAGAAGATGATAATTATAAAATTATCACTTAGCTAGTATGATACTCTAAAATAACTCTTTACACTTTGTAGTCCAAATGATCATTTTCTAATAAAAATCAAAATTTACAAAGGGCTAGGAACAAAGGAGATACCTCCTTCTTACCCTCTTTTCTTCCTGCCTTCCTTTCAGACTAACAGTCCAAAGCCATTAGGCAAGACTAAGCAAGGTAGGTGTCTTCCACACAACATTGGGGGCTAGAGTTGAGTAAAAGCAAGAATAGCAGATGTTCCCACTATCACACATGTTAATTGCCTGGATCCTCACTAGGAAGTGAGCTTCATGAGGGCAAGTCGTTTTTAGTTCATTTGTTGTTTTTTTTCTTTCCCCACAGCAAAAAAGAAAAAAAAAGCAAGTATGGCTTAAATGGAGCATCTAAGTGATTATGGCACAAAAAGCTATAAATAATATACATTATAAATCCTGTATATTTATTTATATTATTGATCTCCTGTCTCTAGAATGCAAGCTTTATAAGGGTAAGTATTTTTTAGTTTTATTCACTGGCTAGAATAGTGTCACGCATACAGTAAATGCTCTATAAATGATTTTCAAATAAAAAAGTGATTTGAACAATGAAAATGTAAGTATGAAACACGAACTCATTTATTTTTAGACCTTAAAGATGTTAAATTAAATACAGCCACACATCACATAATAATGTTTCAGTCTATGTGGACCACACATGCAACAGCGGTCCCATATTGTAATACTGTATTTTTACTGTCCCTTTTTTATGTTTAGATATGTTTAGGTACACAAATATTTACCACTGTATTACAATTGCCAGCAGTATTTAGTACAGTTACATGCTATACAGGTTTGTAGCCTAGGAGCTACATTAAATAGCCTAGATGTGTGGTAGGCTATACCATCTAAGTTTATGTAAGTACACTTGTTCTCACAAGGACAAAAATCGCCTAATGATGTATTTCTCAGGACATCTCCCCATCGTTAAGTGATGTGTGACTATTACTATAATTTCCATTTCTAGTTAATTAAATAATATAGTAATATTATAATGAGGCAAAGTTTAATGATACTTTAATAAGCATTTTTGTTTGTTAAAAATTTACTGTCAGGTTGCATGACCAGCAGGGTCAATGTTTTAGTTATCTATGAAAATGGATAAAGTTAGAGCTATTAGAGAGAGTAGAAATAAAAAGGAAATCTGAAGACATATAAGAACTATACAAACGAAAGAACTCTAGCTGGAGGTCTAACAAGAAAAATGCAAAATTTTTAGGCATTTTTTAATGAAAATTATTGTAAGTAGAAGTTAAATGAAAATAGAGCTCAAACAGCATAAGAGATACTTAACTTTAAAAAAAAACTTCTTTGGCTTTATATAAAATATTTTTATTTTTCTCAGATATTGCACATATATAAATACATGACATAATAGATATTTATATTTTTCATTGGACACTACAAAGCACATATATTAAAGGTTAATAAACATAGATGTTTAATGCAATGCAAATATGACTGCTTGACTTTGGGTTCTGAGAAAAATTGTCGTGAAATCACAAATATAGCCTAATAATTTTCAGATTTGATCTCAATATACCCGGAAACTAATTCCTTCAAGAAATTTGAAATGGAAGGGAAAAAACTTTATGCAAATTTACTTAAATAGGTTAAATAGGATCATATATAGGAAGGTCAAATAGAGGTTGTGATAGGAGATGGAGGAATTGTGAAATCAAGCCATAACTGGGTGTGAGACCCTCAAAAATAAGAATAGTAGCTCATTCTTCTTTATTGTGCCAACATCTAGCCTTTTAAGGCCTAGTAAAAGAGGATCTATTAAACACTTTCTGAATAAATAAATATAAGAACAGAATAAATAAAAGTTTCAATGTAGTAAAAGTACTACTAATAATTAAAATATAAGTAAAGATGCGGCATAAATATTTAAGTTGAAATACCTTAGAAAATATGAAGCTACACAATTATATTGCTTGGGAACTTACAAAAAAGTCATTTATTAGTTACATGTACACAAATCATGATAAATATTTATCATTTTAATATATCTATAGAGAATATTATTATTTTCTTCAGTTCACCAGGTAGGTATAGTATTTATGCCACCTTTTATTTTGTGCTTACGTTGCAAATCTAAATTATAATTAGCAAAATTATTCTAGGTTCTGCTTTGGAAAAATTGTCTGACATGTTATTATCTTCAATAAAGTATTTTTTTTTGTAGAAATATTGTTATACATTTAATTGTCAAGGAGTTTTTAATATTCAACTTTTTAGGAAAATGCAAAGAAACATTTGGATCATAGTTTAATACATATGCAAATATATTGAGGCATATGGTCATTAGGAAAAAATGCCTCTGAAGTCAGGTTGCTATACAAATCACGGATATGTTATAAAAAGAGCAGAATAAGCCATTTGTGAACAGTAATTTTTTTACTTATCCAAATTATCATCAAATCTTTTACCCTTAGTAAAATTTTTCAAGAATTTGAAATATTGGTATTTAATTAACTTAAATCACAGAATTCACTGAATAGTTATTCAACAAATCTGGAGAATATAGATGTATTTTTCATCTCTATGACATGGATATTTGCATTTTTTGTTGGACAGTACAAAGCACATAGTGTACACTAAAGGTTAATAAACGTGGATGTTTAATGCAATGCAAAGGTGACTGCTTGAGAGAGCCTGAGCTGTATATTTTGACTTTTCATTAGCCATTCTTCAAGTTGACAGAAGAGCCTGTCTCAACTCATTATTTTAGGCTTTAATGGTCCCTTTTTAACTTTAGCATGTTTAAAAAGTCTTAATTTCTTCTTCTTTGTAAAAAAAAAATTGAAGAACAAAAACTCAATCATATACCTGTTATAGAGTGTGCTCAATAGAACTGTAATAGTTCCTTTATTATGGTTTCTTAATACAGTTGTATAAGTGTGCTTGAAATGTAAGCTATTTACTTAATAGATTGTAATGACTTTCTGAAGTCACTTAGAGTAAAATCCTCTTTCTGGATTTCATTTGAGCATTCAATGCTATGAATGCCAGATGAACTTTCTATAAGAACAATTCTTGCATACTTCAGTAGTGTTTATCCCATGCAGGTTTGGAGTAGAAATGGAGAAATGGAGAAAGTCATGGCTCTAAGGAACCCATGAGCTCATTCTGCCACATGCACCTGGCAAGAGCTAGGAGGTGATGGCAGAAAAGCCACACACAGCCAGTTGCAGCAGCTTCATGACGAAAAGGTTACTTTGGAGACTCAGTTCCACATTCTTTCCTTTACATAGTATTATCAGGTTGGGTTTACAAAAGCAAAATATTAACTGTTTTTTCTCATGATCACATAAATCTCAGGTAGAATACTAAATGCTCTGGTAGCTGAGAATGGTAAACATTCTCTGAGCTGTCGTTGGCATATAGTATTAAATACCAGTGACAGTGTTGGGTATTTGAGGCTTTTATTCCCTCAATGTTTTAGTAATTGTGGAGAAATTATAGAGCTCTTACCAGGCTTTGCCTCTGTACGGCCCCAACCCCCTCTTCTCTAGCTAAGTCACTTGGCAGGCCTGCTGAGCCAAGATCCAGAACTGGGAATCCGACCCCACATGGGAGGGTTTAGAGCATGTAAAGCCTTCTATTTGGGGACACAGGATCAAATCACATCTGCTGCTAGTTTGCCCTTGACCTTGTAGGTCAAGTAGAATAACTGGCCTTCTGCATTATTCCTCAATTCTGGTTCCCTTCCTACATGTTTTCTATTTCTGCTTTTCTATCTGAATCCCAGTCTTGTAACTCACTTTAGTCTTTGTTCCTTTAGGATCGTCTCCCATGAGGGATTTCAATCTGACTCTATCTAATGTGTTATTTGTACACAGATTTGCCCGAGCTTCACTGTCCACCCGCCTGCCAAGATTTCTTGACACTGTGCTTTGCTGCCAGTTGAGTCACCTTCTTAACCTCTGCTGGAGCTCCTGGTTCCAAATGCATCCTGGACAGCAGACTTTTTCCTACCACTATGTACCTGTATGTTGTATTCTACCATGTTATACTTCTACCAGCACTGACAGCTGCTTTTTATACCATAGACACTGACTTTCTCAAGGAATAAATAAAATTTCAGGTTCTGGCCACTATTGTATCTGCTCAATTCTTCTGCATGTAACTGCATTGCCGGACTATATCCCAGTGGTACTTCCAAATATTTTGCATGCGTTTTTTAATCAAGAGCATCTATTTGTGAATTAACTGGAAGTACTATATTTCACCTTGGAACTAAGGAGGTTATGTTTATGTTAGTTGAAACATAAGAAATAACTATACTCTTATAAAAATTTTAGAAACACCCTTAAACAAACCAATTCACTGGTTTAGTTAAAATTTTAAAGTTAGCCCACAGAGATATTTTACAGTTGAATTTCTCTGTTCATCATATAACTGTAAAATTAATTTAAACCAATTATTTTTGCAGTGCTTGAAACATTATGAATGATCTTTCAGATAGCTGACTCACTTGAAGGAAATGGGGTTTTGCCATGCATAAACAACTTTGAGAACCACATAATTTGAGTTTGATTTAAAATTGAACCCATGAGTTTTGAAAGAAATCTGAATTTGGCAAAAGTGCATTTTTTTAATAGCAACATCCATTCTTTGCATAAAGAGAGATCGTGGCTGCACACCAAGTAACTGGTATTTATTTTTAATTGATGCAAAGAATTCAAATTCTCTCACGGAGTTTTCCCTGTGACTACTAACATTTGGTTTGTTAAACTTTTTTCTCTAACACCATGGAAGGCTAAGGATTAGGAATTCTTGATGCAAAAGATAAGAATAATTGCTGCTCCCTTGACCTCTTTGTAACTTTGCCTGCCATATAGACTTTCTAGCTTCATTTTCTCATCTGTAAAAATGAGTGTTTGGGGATAGTGAGAAGAAAGGAGATGAAATGTCTTCCAGTTGTAACAAGCTAAGATTTAAGAAGTCAGAGAAATACTTGGAATGGAACCAAATTTTTTAATGGAACTTTTTCCTTAAAGGCAGAAAACCTGGGACAGTGAATGAAATTAGCCACTTCTTCCTTTTATCTAGTCTTAACATTTTCTCTCACTTAAATCTATTTTTCCTCAATAATGTGCCTCCCCTCACTCCTCCCTTAAAAAGTCTACCACAACCACAACAATATTTCTATTTTGAGTTTTGTTTTTTGTTTGTTTTTGCTTGTTTACAAGAGGGTACAAAGAACAAAAGTGGTGAAACATAGATTTTTAGACCTAGCAGGGACTATAATGTTGAACAAAAGAGTATAGTAAATAAGAGAAAGATAAGAAAAAGAGTTGAAGAGATAAAGGTGAAAAGAGAAAGGAAAGTTTTTAATTGGATCTGGTAGAACTAGGAAGAATAGAATCTCTTTGAACTAGTGTAATTTATTGTAAACTCTTCCTGTGATTTCTGTTCTTACTCTCCCTCACTTAAGAACACATCAAATCATTAACATCTTTTTATTTTTTCATACATAGGGGAAGAAAACAGGAGAGTCATATATTGAGAAACATGAAGAGGTTTCCTACTCTAGAAACTCTTATTCTTGAGTCCAGCTTAGAATGGAGGAAAACCATGAGGGTCTTGGATCAAAAGCCTTGAATTCTGGGTTCTGAGCTCTAGACCCAGCTTCCTCATCCTGTGATTTTTCCTGCAACTTTAGCCAAGGCACATAAACTCATTTGAGTTATTTCTGTATAATTGAGAGAATACAACCTGTTCCTTTCCTTATAGAGTCATACCAAGTTAGACGAGGAAGATTCAAGTGAAAGTAATTTATGAAGTGCAAAATTCTATGTCAACATAAAATAACTTTATTTTTTCTCCATAGAGTAGACTTGCCTAATCCTCATTAATTTAGAGCACTTTTATTTAAAAGACTGTTGTTTGCTTAATTTTCCACAAGTTCCACATTAAATAAATGAAAAAAATGTATATACTTATATTTACCCATGTCAGACTCTTTCCACATAGGCATTACTATTTCCATTTTACAACTGAAGAAATAGAGCTTAACACGATTAAGTTACCTGACCAAGGTCAAAGAGCTACGTAGCTGAGCTGAGATGTGATTCCATCTGCCTAATTCCAAAATCCACTAAGCTTAGGTCCCAAGGACTATTGCAACAGCCCCTGTGCTACGATGCATACATGACTCAAAGGTGCCGGTAGTGATTTAGGGTATTTTCCACAGAAAATGATTCTACTGCATCTCCAAAGCATGGCACTCTTTGGATAGTCTCTTTTCCAGCTCTTTTAGCTCATTTATTTGGTGCAGACTTGGATTCTCCACCAGCACTGAGTGGAATTAAGACAGGCAGCAGACTAGAACAAAAGGCAGACACTTAAAGTAGGGGTAGGCTAGACTTAAGCCAATTTGTCAAGATGAGCATGTTTTTTTTTTTTTTTTTTTTTT